>JAJAGP010000121.1:250000-577500 GCA_025084515.1 Ancistrus triradiatus | reverse complement strand
ATGATGGCAAAACACTGAAAATACTCAGGATTTTGTTACAAGTTTTAACAGAAGTATACAGAAGTAACAATTTGTGTAAAACTAACCCTTTTTTTCCCCCAGTTTTCAGCTCAAGTCGTTTCAAAATATCGATTATGGTTTGGTCAATAATATTATTTCGATGTGGCCCTAACTGATAGAGCCTTACAAGGTACAATTCAAACAACTGAGGGTTTAAAGGCCCAAGGTGACCAAAAGTGGGCTTACTGCTACTTTTTTAAAACCATCAGGTGCCATCACTTATCACTCGAGACATTTTGGCTACTCCGCGCTGGATCCAATGATGGTTTGTTTACTTTATTAGTTTTATTTAATGTCACATCAGCATCAATGGCTATATTCACAACAGACAAGACTACATCAATACACTAGTAATGAACCAATTTAGAGTGACCAATCAACCTAATGCACGTCTTTTCAATGTGGGATGAAAACCCAGAGTAAACCCACACGGGGACAAGGAGGACATGCCAACTCCACACAGGGCAGGGACCGAGGTCGAGATCAAACCGGGGATCTCGGTCAAAAGAAATAAACGTATTCCGTTGAAGTATGTACTGTTCAGCTGTATGACTGTGTAAAAATATTTCTTTAGGGACAAACAGGGACAAAACCCCCCCTCAGTTTAGATACTTAAAATATTTCCTGGTGGTATGGAGTTATAGTACTGTATAGTAACTGTGGCAACTGATGACGGAACCATCATATACAAAGCCTAATAGAAAATATGCATAAATATGACCTAAAACATCATCAGATTTTGACACAAGTACTAAAAATAGATAAAGAAAACCCAGTTAACAAATGAGACAAAAATATTATACTTGGTCACTTTTTTATTGAGAAAAATGATCCAATATTACATATCAGTGAGTGGCAAAAGTATGTGAATCTTTGCTTTCAGTATCTGGTGTGACCCCCCTGTGCAGCAATAACTGCAGCTAAACGTTTCCTGTAACTGTTGATCAGTCCTGCACACCGGCTTGGAGGAATTTTTAGCCCATTCCTCCGTACAGAACAGCTTCAGCTCTGGGATTGTTGGTGGGTTTCCTCACATTAACTGCTCACTTCAGGTCCCTCCACAACATTTCCATTGGATTAAGGTCTGGACTTTGACTTGGCCATTCCAAAAACATTAGCTTTATTCTTCTTTAACCATTCTTTGGTAGAATGACGGACTGTGTGCTTAGGGTCGCGTCTTGCTGCATGACCCACCTTCTCCTGAGTTTCAGTTCATGGACAGATTGTCCTGACATTTTCCTTTAGAATTCTCTGATATAATTCAGAATTCATTGTTCTATGAATTCAAGCCATCCTGGCCCAGATGCAGCAAAACAGGCCCAAACCATGATACTACACCACCAACATGTTTCACACATGGGATAAGGTTCTTATGCTGGAATGCAGTGTTTTCCTTTCTCCAAACATAATGCTTTTCTTCTAAACCAAAAAGTTCTATTTTGGTCTCATCCGTCCACAAAGCATTCTTCCAGTAGCCTTCAGGCTTGTCCACGTGATCTTTAGCAAACTGCAGATGAGCAGCAATGTTCTTTTTGGAGAGCAGTGGCTTTCTGCTTGCAACCCTGCCATGCACGGCATTGTTGTTCAGTGTTCTTCTGATGGTGGACTCATGAACATTAACATTAGCCAATGTGAGAGAGGCTGTCAGTTGCTTAGAAGTTATCCTGGGGTCCTTTGTGACCTCACCAACTATTACACGCCTTGCTCTTGGAGTGATCTTTGTTGGTCGACCACTCCTGGGGAGGGTCACAATGGTCTTGAATTATCTCCATTTGTACACAATCTGTCTGACTGTGGATTGGTGGACTCCAAACGCTTTAGAGATGGTTTTGTAACCTTTTCCAGCCTGATGAGCATCAACAGCTCTTTTTCTGAGCTCCTCAGAAATCTCCTTTGTTCGTGCCATGATATACTTCCACAAACTTGTTGTGAAGAGCAGACTTTGATAGATCTCTGTTCTTTAAATAAAACAGGGTGCCCACTCACACCTGATTGTCATCCCATTGATTGAAAACACCTGAGTCTAATTTCACCTTCAATTAACTTCTAATCCTAGAGGCTCACATACTTTTGCCACTCACTAATATGTAATATTGGATCATTTTCCTCAATAAATAAATAACCAAGGATAATATTTTTGTCTCATTTGTTCAACTGGGTTCTCTTCATCTACTTTTAGGACTTGTGCGAAAATCTGATGATGTTTTAGGTCATATTTATGTAGCAAATTCTAAAGAGTACACAAACTTTCAAGCACCACTGTATATATTATATAATTAATCATAGCAATACGAGTAGACCACAATCTGTAACAGAATGCATGTACAGTCATACCTCGGCACTCAATCACTCTGCAACTCATTGAATTTGGTTTTTGACACATTGTCTCTGCACTCTGAGCACTTGCTGTTCGAACACGTGACTATATAGTGCTTAAGTACACAATACAACTACAAACAATGCACATGATGCCTTATGCAATATGGATTAATAGATTAGCTCAATTTACAATAATCCTTATAAGATAAATTCTCATGGTACTCATCATTTTTAAAAATGAACACACAAAACACACAATATATATATATATAGTACTGTGCAAAAGTCTTAGGCCACCATTTCATTTGTTGTCTTAGCAATGGCATAATGACCAAACAGGACATATTGTCAACGTTGGACCCAAAAATGTCAAAACTGGATTCATCACTGTATATATAGTGTTTTCCACTAATCTTCGTTCAGATTGTGAGCTTTAGCATATCTTAGCCTTTTCACCTTGTTCCCCTTCCGAAAAAAGTGGTTTCTTGGCTGCTACCCTTCCAAAAAGACCAATACCGATCAAGCTTCTTCGGACTGTAGAAGGGTCAACTTGGCATCCCGACGAAGCTTTCAGATGCTTCTGTGGCTCAAGTGTAAGGGGAGGTCACACTAAACAGTGGTTTTTTTTTTTTCCAGTTTTTAATACTGCATACAAATTTCCTGTATTTTCTTGGTTTAAGACACTTGCACAGTACTGTATATATGCTAATATTGGCATTTCTAAAAGGTTTAAGACCATTTAACCGCTCAAAAAGTGCTTTCCTAACTCAGCCATTCCCGACAGGGTTCCAGCAGTCCAGGTTGGTTTCGTACCCGTTACACTGCCACCACACCTGTACCTGCATTCCACACTGCAAAACTGTATTCAAACTAAACTAAAATGCAAACCAAATGATGTGGAGTTGTGCTTTGTTTTTTGGTGTACACATGCAGAGAAGGCAAACCAGATGACATCCATTAGTGTAATGCTAAAAGGGGGAGGGGTATTTCTGGGAGGCAGAAGTTATTGCCCAATAACTTCCAGACCAGGGGTTAGAAAGAGATCAAAAACCCTATTTCTTATTCCCTTTGCAACTACCTGCTAATGACATATCTCACAGCATCCAGATGGACAGCCAGGGCCAAAGAAGGCAGGCTCTACCACTAAACCACAGCCACCACAGTCAACAAATGAGGCCTGACCCTAATGCCGGCATATGACCGCCGGGCACGTCATGTTTTTTTAGCGAGAGGTCAGGCTGCCTGAGGTTGATGTAGTTCCACCCTGAAAATGTAAATAAGCCATATCCATTTTCCCACTCTTAAACAATTTCTGTTTAGGCACATCAAACACTTAAATACAAGGGCAGACGTGATTTTTTTCAGGCCTGGGTAATACGACACCTTCTACGTCAAATCCTGAGCGTGGCTCGAAACTATCAACGTTATTTGTTTCTACAAGTATTTGGAGCCTTTCAAAGCAATCCGTGTACCTAACACATCAGTTAGACCGTCTACGATTTCCTTCCCAGCCGCAACAATTATATGAATGCGAGGGCATGTTTAGTCATAGTCTCGTTACACACGCACACACCTCTTTTGCTCATGCCACAGACTGTCCTGTTGATACAGAGCGTGAGACTGTGTCTAGGTCTGGCCTGCGTCACTACCAAACCACACTTCCCTACTGACCTTGACTTAATCCCAGTACCCATGAAAGAGCACGTATGTTAAACAAATTAGCAAGGACTTGTCTATTATCTGGGCTAGCTTTCATTCAGAGAAAATGTCAATAGGCTGTATCTATTGGCACATTTTTCCAAACATGGATCTGGGTATACATCAAGGAGACCGATTTAAATGATGATGTCAGCAGTTAAATTCAATGGGGAAAATCCCCGGTTTGCTTTATCACATACATACCAAATTAAAATCCATGTCAAGCAAAGCAGTTCAAAATGACAAAAACTGACTAGAACACTGATACTGAAATGGGTTTGTTTTCTCAATTTGCACTTCATTTGGATTTCTTAATGTATTATTGGTCTCTCACATGAACACTGTTTACAGACTGTTTATCTAATGTCTCTGGAGGCTGGGAATTGATTCCACTGTCACTATTAATCTGTTAAGCACTGCCATGCTGCCACTATTTGACCACTGAGCAAGGCCCGTAACCCACACCCGCTTAGACTGTACATTGTAAGGTTGCATCAGTTGTAAATAAAACTTGCTAAAAGTAAACTGAATGAGTCTGCACTGGCCGATGCAGGACAGCGAAGAAAACGAGCACCGGTTTTAATTACTTTAAAGCTTTCATGACTACTAAAATTATTTTAAGGTGTTACATATTTAAAAGTGTCACATTCTGAGACTTTATTTTACCCCATTTACTATCCTGCCACACCAAATTCCATCACAGATGCTCTCACACATGCCTGTTTAGTAATCTTTTGCTTTCAGTTTTCAGCTCAGTGGTTTTAACATATCGATTCTGGTTTGGTCAAGAACATGTTTCGGTGTGTCTCTACCTGATACAGCCTTATAGAATCAGTTACATCTTAATACTCGTTATTCTTGGTAACAGTTGTGTCCAGCCATACAAGAGCAGACTCCTCTCTTTGAATGGGAAGATAGCTAGACAGTGGGGCAAAAAAGTATTTAGTCAGAAACTGATTTTGCAAGTTGTCCTACTTAAAAAGATGAGAGAGGTCCGTAATTTATCATAGGTACACTTCAACTATGAGAGACAAAATGAGGAAAAAAATCCAGGAAATCACATTGTAGCATTTTTAGAGAATTCTGGCTCACACAGACCTGTAACTTCTTCTTTAAGAAGCTCTTCTGTCCTCCACTCATTACCTGTATTAATGATACCTGTTTGATCTCGTTATCTGTATAAAAGACACCTGTCCACAGCCTCAAACAGTGAAGACTCCAAACTCAACCAAGGCCAAGACCAAAGAGCTGTCGAAAAACACCAGGAAGAAAATTGTAAGAAAGTGGAAGACCATTGATAATCTCCCTCGATCTGGTGCCCCATGCAAGATCTCATCCTGTGGGGTCAAAATGATCATGAGAATGGTGAGAAAAAACTCCAGAACTACACGGAAGGACCTGATGAATGACCTGCAGAGAGCTGGGACCAAAGCAACAAAGGCTACCATCAGTAACACACTACGCCGAGAGGGACTCAGATCCTGCAGTGCCAGGCGTGTTCCCCTGCTTAAGCCAGTACATGTCCAGGCCTGTCTGAAGTTTGTCAGAGAGCATATGGATGATCCAGAAGAGGATTGGGAGAATATCATGTGGTACATCAGATCTTTTTGGTAAAAACTCAACTCATCGTGTTTGGAGGAAGAAGAACGCTGAGTTGCTGAGTCCCAAGAAGACCATACCCTACTGTGAAGCATGGGGGTGGAAACATCATGCTTTGGGGCTGTTTTTCTGCAAAGGGGACAGGACAACTGATCCGTGTTAAGGGAAGAATGAACAGGACCATGTATCATGAGATTTTAAGCCAAAACCTCCTTCCATCAGTGAGAGCATTGAAGATAGAACATGGGAACGTGGGTCGTCCAGCATAACAACGATCCCAAACACACCGCTCGGGCAACGAAGAAGTGGCTCCGTAAAAAGCATTTCAAGGTCCTGGAGTGGCCTAGCCAGTCTCCAGACCTCAACCCCATAGAAAATTTGTGGAGGGAGTTGAAAGTCCATCTTGCCCAAAAACATTACTGCTCTAGAGGAGATCTGCATGGAGGAATGGGCCAAAATACCAGCTACAGTGTGTGCAAACCTGGTGAAGACTTACAGGAAATGTTTGACCTCTGTCATTGCCAACAAAGGTTATGTTACAAAGTATTGAGTTGAAATTTTCTACCAAATACTTATTTTCCACCATAATTTACAATTAAATTATTTAAAAATCCTACAATGTGATTTCCTCGATTTTTTTCCCCCTCATTTTGTCTCTCATAGTTGAAGTGTACCTATGATGAAAATTACAGACCTCTCTCATCTTTCTAAGTAGGAGAACTTGCACAATCAGTGGCTGACTAAATACTTTTTTTTTACCCACTATATCTCTCAACTCAGCTACATAAACCATTTGTTTGAAGTGGTCAAACTCTACACTTCTAGAGTTTGTTTGTTTGAAGCCTTTGTTCCCTTCAGTTCCATTTGTTTTTGCCATCTATGTTAGTTTCTACTTTCTAGTCCAACATTTTTGTTCACTCAAAAGTTCTGCTTTCTGTCTCGGCCAAAATAATTGCTCTGAATCTCCACCAAAAACAGAACAAATGGACCATATTATCCAAATTTATGGAGTTAGAAGACATGTGTGTTAGGTTTATTGTTGTTTCTAAAGTGTCCTTAATGTGTAAGTGTGTGTATGTGTGTGTGAATAAATGTGCGTTCTATGATGGATTGGTGTCCTGTCTAGGGTTTTTCTGTCCTGGGTTATTATTAGCATTAAAGCAAATTTCACTAATCCATTCACGGATAACCTGGACATGCTCTACTACAAGAATTTTCAACTCCGTATTGGACTGCCCATCAGATATTGTGTTATTGATGATTCTGACCCACAATATTGATTAGGAGTGTTACCTCATCAGGACTGGAGGCTTGGTACACCCTGCACGTGTCCTCGTAGTACTGCTCTGCCTCGGCCTGCTCCGTCACACCGTTCTCCTCGTACACGGGTGTCACGTTGTGCACCAAAGCGATGGCCTTCACTGCCTCGTGCACTCGGATGCTGATGGTCTTCCTGACTTTTGTGGTGGCTGGTGCTCTGGAGGCTGGCTGGTCATGAGGAGTCTACACAAAGACCAACATACAAATAACACACATAATATTGTAACTATGTAATCATGATTATTATTATTAGAGTGGAAACTCGGAATACTACTTAATTGATTCCAGTTTTTGAGGGTGTCTGAAATCGCACCCATAGACTGATATAATGTATATATACACACATGCTATAATAATATAATATAACATAATACACCTACGATCGCATCCTAGTTGTTCTACTTCTGGGTTTTATGGTGATTGGCATACCGTATTGGAGCATTATCACCTCTGATTGGACTGGATTACGTGCGTCGTCCTGGGAAGATCGCACCATTAGCCGGGTTTCCATCCAAAGGTTTTGCAAATGCTCTTGCGATATGCTTAGAGATATTTGAGTGGCTTTTCAAATTTTGGACTTTTTCCCATTCAGGCCTTGGTAGATGAAAAGCCCACTATTGCTTTATTTAGGGTGTCCAAGTTCAAAGTCTGAATTACTGTTCCAATTTGAGTGAACAGACGTTTGGATTCTGAGGTTCCACTGTATTATTTTCATTATATTTATGTATAGGACAGAATCATCACTCTAGTCGTCATCATCATCATCATCCTTCCTTTCATTTTCATACCTGTGGGGCTCCAAGGCCTATAATTTGCTTAATATTTATTTAACATCACTCTCAGCAGCAACGGCCATTCATGACAGGAACAAGGCTGCTCAATACTATTCAATCACATTCACACTGGGCCAACTTAGAGTGACCAATTAACCTACCGCATGTCTTTGTAATATGGGAGAAAACAAAATCTGTCAACTGTGGTAGCCTAGCAGTTAAGGTACTGGCCTTTGGACCAGAAGGTCCAGGGTTCAAATACCACCTCTGCCAAGCTGCCACTGTTGGGTCCTTGAGCAAGACCCTTAACCCACAATTGCTTGGATTGTAAGACTGTATCAATTGTAAGTCACTCTGGATAAGGGCGTCTGCTAAATGCTGTAAATGTAATATCAGAGTAAGCCAGTGCGAACACAGATGTGCAAAATTCACATAGGCGGAGCCCACAGCTGGGATCAAATTGGGGATCTCTGGAGCCCTGAAGCGACCGCACCCCATGTGCCGCCTGGCAAGGTCTAAAAGGCAGTGCACAACGGGAGAACCAAACACAGAGGGTGCCAATCCATAACAGGACACTCACTCACACTGGGATTCTTCAGGTTCCCCAACTATGGGAATAAACTAGAGTACTCAGAGGAAATATAGACAGATACTGAGAGAACATGCAAACTCTACACAGGCAGGAGCCTGGCTGGGACTTGAACCAAAGACAGAATGGATGGCAGAAGAAACCGCTGCACCCCCATGTCGCCCAAATAATACTAATAAATAAGTTTTTTGGTGTGAAAATGTGCTAAATCTGCCAAAAGTTGCTTATTACTAATCATAAAATTTTCTTTTACAAACTAAATAATGAACAATGACCTGTGCACAGCTGTCCCATATGCAATTTATTTACATCCCGACATAATGACAGGATATGTCATTATATTAATGACGCTCCACTGACAAAATGACAAAACTGTGTGTCAGTCAAACATTCATCTGAATTCCTCAGAGAGGAGATATAAATGCTCCCAGATGGATCACAAAAACTTGAAAAATAAGCATTAGCATTTGCTTAGGCTATTTTTAGGCCATATATTTGAGGGGTTAAATGGTAGAGTTATTAAATTAGCCACGAAGAGGCGGGAACAAGCTAATCCTGTTTCCTGCCCTAATGACTGCTGATGTCAAAGGAACAAAGCACGTCCTTAAGGCGGGGGACAAGGCTGAAAGCCTGCCCATGTGTGACCTGGTCCCTATACTATAATTCACCCATTGCTTGGTGTTATGTAGGCTCTGGAAGCTTGAACTTTGTAAAATGGTTCAATTGGCTAAATTTAACCATTCACCATTATTAAATATTGCATTACTTTCTTTGTTTGTGTTGAACGTTTAGTATTGACTCACACATTCAGAACGTCTGGACCTTTTCTATCAACTATGTAGACTTTAGCTATGAAAATCCCTGAAACAATGCTCTTGAATTACCTGAGTGTAGGCACTGAATACATGACTCTGCACCTCGTCCATGGAATCCATTCCATAGGCCACAGTGCCAAGATGGAGACGCCTGAAGACCATTTCATTCTGAGTGAGCGTCCCTGAAAAAAATGAATAAATATGCTTTAATATAACACACCTTACGAATATATTAAGCTCGCTGTGCCATTGTGAAACCCTGGTACAGAAACACTGTTTAGTTAGTACTAGTTCTAATATTTTTGCACTCTGTTGATAAATCTCCAACTCTTTGTCTATGAAGTATTTTTAACCACACGTACAACAAACATTTGTGACTCTTTCAGCACAACCTGTACTTCCGCATTAATTACTGTGTAATTAACTGCGTAAAAAGTCATGAAAAACAAACAACAGTAATTGCTCTAAATTGTTCCGAAAGCTAATTGGAGTCAGATGTTTTGGTTAATAAGATGAGGTTGGAGCTATGGGTTGATGTCCTATAAAAAGACAGGTTAGGTTGTTGTGTGGCCTTCTCAGGATTGAGCTGTTCATGTCAAAAATGCTCCAAATGTCTACGATGTACTGCTCCATTTCCACTCTAATATGGTTTACCAAGATTTATTTTTTACTGAATGAATACTAATAAAAATGTTGTGACGATGCCCAAATGTGAAACGATTCTCTAGAAAATGTACAAAAACTGTACTAAGATAAGGTAACACTGCAGAAATAGAATATCTACACTTCATAACTGTATAAAAACACACCAAAATGTAACTGGCAAAAGGAAATCCAAGTTTATAGGAATACTGGTGGGCCTGCATTGCCCTGACCCACAGAAGCAAGCTAGATACCCAGGAAGAACTCAAAAACTAATGGCTTATTAATGCCAGAAAAGGCTTAGGGTGTGTTTCCTGACACCTCAGCAGAGGCCATCTGTTTAACAATCTTTGAGCTATGTTTAAGTCAAGACATCCGCTGGGCATTACATTATAGCGTTTTCTTTCCCTCCATGTGGGAAAGCATCTATCATTTCATCAGGGTCAGCATCATAAATCAGAATAGTGGAATATAATGAGAGACACGAACAAAAACTTTCAGGTCAAAGTTGAGCCAAAGTTCTAATAAGGCTCAAGATGAAGTGCTCAAAACTAGCGATCTGTTCAAATCCTGTTTTGTTTGTTACAGTGAGTGTGTTTACATATAATCCTATAACTGCAGAAAACCAGATGTGTCAGTATACATGCACTTGAGTAATCAGATAATGGGAAAGCTCTGGGTAACCGGATTTCTACTTTGCAACCAGCCAATAACCTCACAGGAACATGAAATAAACTTCAAACTTTAATATTAAATAATCAAATGATTCATTTTCTCCTGTATATACTGGGTTTCAGAATCTCCCCAGAGAGTTTGATAGCCGTTTCGCTGCCTTTAATTCTGTGGCGTGTTTAATTCCATGGTTGCCAGATCCAGTGAAGAAAAAAATGCTAAAGTCAGTGGAACAAGAGGCAAAAGAAAGCCAGCTCTTTAGAAGTACGTGGACCTGGCAACCTTGGGGGAACCACTCACACACATGCGCAGAGTGAAAACACCGATTATAATCAAGTCACTGACAATGAGTATACATGCAATGAGAAATCAGATTACTGGAGTAAAATTCAGCACTCTCCATCGGATTTCTTAAACTGATTTCTAGATCAGAGGATACTGTGTACATGACCACTTGAATAATCAGATGCAGAAATCCGACTATGGTGATTTTATTTCAGTAATCTGATTTCTCATTGCACGTATACCAGTTACCTGATCGGATATGGCAGCCTACGCATGTGCGTAGAGCTGCTAGCGGAAAAAAACATGGTTGTTGGGTCCGCTTATTCTTAGAGATTTCGCTTATTTTGGGCTTACTTACATAGACCAGGTGGGGGATTCTCTTTTGGAATCTGGCAACCCTGCAATTAAATGCAGCACCCGCTAAACTGCTACTGAAAACTTTGTGGAGACTATTACGCAATACATACTCAAGAAAATGAATACTCTGATTATTTAATATTAAAAACTGAAGGTTACGTCACATCCTTCTATGAGATTATTGGGTGGTTGCAACGTAGAAATCCGATTATTACCTGTGGCATGTAAACCTGGAGGTTTCCCATTATCTGATTACTCAAGTGAATGTAAACTCCTTGACCGGATTACTGACAAAATCTGATTTTCTGCAATTATTGGATTATTATGTACATGTAAACGCACTCACTAATAAAACTGGTCATTATTTCCAGAAAATAAAGAAAATTAGTAACACAGCAGGGGCCAAAAGTCTGAGAGCACTAATGAAAACTCTTGTTTGGATCTTTGGAGCTTTGCAACAACTACTTGAAGACCAAAGAAGATCAACAAAGTCTTTCCTCCACTTACCATCACTTCACCTATACTCCATAGAGCATTTATAGGGGCACTTAATGTCACAAAAACCCAAGCATTCAGACTTCATTGGAATATGGTGAAATCATGCTGGGATAACATGGATCATCAGTTTATATCACATATTTGTGAAGACATACAAAACATTACAAAAATATTACATTTATCAAAGCAATTTTACTAGTGGGCTCAGACTCTTGGCCTCCACAGTACATTTTGCTTATTTGCTTACAAAGCTACTCTAAACCTGTGGCTGCCATTACAATCCCCCTTTAATTCGCTGATGGCATCTGAGTTTTTGTGTTTTATTTTATTTCTTTTGTCCTCCTCTCATCACTCTGTGTCATAGAAGACCTTCAGTGATTAACTGTTATTTTTTTTTCCAAGCCAAGGTGTCATTAAACCAGCACCCCATGTAAATTTACTCCCTTTCCAGACAGAGATAAAAGACGTCTATGAAATTTGAAAACACATGCAAATGATTTCCAACAGACATTCCATATATAGCCACGCTTCCATCTGTGGCAGAAAACTAGAATGCCACTCAATGAGGCATATTATACACTATGTAGGTTCTACAAACGCATTACGTTATAATCCATATAAAGTGCACTTCAAACAAATATCTGAGACAAGAAGCCATTAATGTGAGAAAATACATACAAACAAACGCAAAATACAGTGGAACCTCTGAACTTGAACCTACTCGGTTCTGATTTTTGAAGCAAAGTGGGAATCGAATTTATAAAAATAGGAGAATTTATAAAAATTTGATTAATCCGTTCCTGACACTCAACAACTGCTTTTTACGACCTACAATGGGGCAAAAAAGTATTTGGTCAGCCACTGATTGTGCAAGTTCTCCTATTTAGAAAGATGAGAGAGGTCTGCAATTTTCATCATGGGTACACTTCAACTATGAGAGACAAAATGAGAAAAAAAAATCCAGGAAACAACAATGTAAGAGTTTCAAAAAATTTAATTGTAAATCAGGGATGAGATCTTGGGTGGAGCCCCAGATCGAGGGAGATTATCAATGGTCTTGTATGTCTCCCACAGTTGATTTATTCACACCAACCTGCTTGCCTACTGTAGATTCACTCTTTCCAGCCTGATGCAGGTCTACGATTTTCTTCCTGGTGTCCCTCAACAGCTCTTTGGTCTTGGCCATGGTTGAGATTGGAGTCTGACTGTTTGAGGCTGTGGACAGGTGTCTTTTATACAGATATCGAGGTCAAACTGGTGCCATTAATACAGGTAACAATTGGAGGACAGACGAGCTTCTTAAAGAAAAACTTACAGGCCTGTGAGAGCCATAAATTTAGCTTGTTTGTTATTGACCAAATACTTATTTTCCACCATAATTTACAATTAAATTCTTTGAAAATCCTACAATGTGATTTCCTGGATTTTTTTTCTCATTTGGTCTCTCATAGTTGAAGTGTACCTCTGATAAAAACTACAGACCTCTCTCATCTTTCTAAGTAGGAGAACTTGCACAATCAGTGACTGACTAAATACTTTTTGCCCTACTGTATATTCAGAAGTAATTAATCATTAAAGCATGAATAAGCAAAGGAATAGAATACAGCATATAAAATCTATAAAAACATGAAATAAGTGGATTTACTTGCACTTTATAGCAAGGGACAGTGGTGGCGAAACTGAGGGCATGTCTGAAATTGCACCCTATTTACCATTTGGTGTTGTACTTCGATGTTCAAAGTCAGAATTTTGGTTAAGATTTTGGGCCAAAAAAAAATAAAAATCAAATGGACGGTTCAACATCCAAATTGTTCAAATGAAGGAGCATTCGAATTCTGAGGTTCCACTGTATTATAACCATCCAAAGTTTATAATAAAACATGATACTGTCTGCACTCGGATGGTGCAGCAATCAGGTACGCTATGTGACGACTTGGGTTCTTAATGGTGCCCCAAGCCTGGTCTGCCACTACAGCTATTGGGAGAGCCAGAAATGATGGAAGAGGGATAAACCAAGTCCACTACCTGCCAGTGACTCAAGGGCAGACAGTGGCCTCGAGTTGTGATGAGGAACTCGATGGCCTACGGTCCTCCTCCCTCTATGGGGGAGGGATCCAAATGGGGAAGTAATATAAATGGAATAAAACCTGATATTTTCTCAAGATTTCTATCCTAAACGCTTAAAAGTACGCAGTGCAGCACCAAAGTTTGTTGTTCAGTTGAAACTCGATTCACAACTCATGATTCAGTACACAGTGCTTCAGATTCACAATAGCTCATGCTCAATGAAGATCTCCGCTGTGTTTATTTTTGCATCTACAGTACTGTAAGTCTCTATGGGTTAAAATGGTTAGTAGGAAAAGGAATAAAGGAATTGAATCCTCCAGAATACAGGCTGCAGTTAGCATTAGCAGCTAAGTTAGCGCCGTGAGTTCACCAATAGAGTAAGTGTTTTGCTTTTACGTTTCACTTACAAACCATTAACCACTAAATCACATGAGATTTTATTATAAAATAAGCTTTATCTTAATGATTTTAGCCAACTGTAGTTTACGTAAGTGTTAATCTAAGTGTTAACGTGTAATAGGCTCAAGTATGATACAGCATAGACTATTAAACTGATCAGTTCATGACATTTAACTTATGATGGATTGGTCGAAACACATCTTCATTGTACACAGTACAACTCCATTAATGCATAGAATGACTTATACAGTGTGGACTTTCTGGGGGTCTGGAACAGATTAATTCAATTTATATTATTCCTTATAGGAAAAACGTGCTCGTTACTCATCATTTTCGGTACTCGAGAAGCCTTCTAGAACAAATTAATGACAATAACTAAGTTACCACAGGGACTTTGGTAGCCTAGCGGTTAAGGTACTGGACTCTGGACCAGAAGGTCCAGGGTTCAAATCCTGACAAAGCTGCCACTGTTGGGTCCTTGAGCAAGGCCCTTAACCCACAATTGCTTGGATTGTAAGACTGTACCAATTGGATAAGGGCGTCTGCTAAATGCTGTAAATGTAAATGTACCACTGTATGTATTAAAGCTAATCTCAACTGTGATTATTACCCAGGTTCAAATTATGATAAATCATAATTCAGCCTCTATATGACTGCTGCCTTATAAATTCAATTGAACTAATTTTGGTGATGTGTTGTGTATTTCTGAGCCCACAGCTTGGATGTCATGAGAAAGCTCTGAACTCACTCTGCGCTACTGTCCACAATCCTTCAAAATACTTCAATGCTATCACCTCTCACCCAAAACCACACACTACTTTCATTTCAGACCTGCAAATGGGCTGATCTCGAGCGCTGGAGGGATTACAGTGCATAAATCTAACTTCAAAAACCAACACTTGGCTTTTCCCCTCGTGTGTTATTTTGAAAAGTTTCGAACATTTTTGTCATTATAAAGCATTTGGACAGGTCATATATTTTCCTACCGGAACCCATGTGTCCATTAGCACTCGTCTTTCACTGCATGAAAATACGCAGGGGCAGACCTCACACCCCTGTGAGTAGCTTTTACCGTTCTATATGCACATCAGGAAAACCGGGTCTGTATTTAAAGTGATCTGTAAATATTGCATTCTTTTAAAAAACATACATTTATCTTCGTGGTTCAAACACAGGGCATTCCTTTTATCTCACATGCCATGTGGTGTGTTAGGTAGTGTCCATATTCATTTATCACACTCACCAATTCAGTTTCCTACAAACTAATAGAGCTCTGCACAGTATGTACAATATGGGACATAGTGAGGATGGGATCATTTCAGATACAGCCCATATCTACAGGTCTGTCACATGGTCAAGCAGAAAAATGCAATTAACATAAATGAGACACATAAAATATTACAGTGGTACCTCGGTTGTCACTGAAAAATCATTTCAGAAGGCTTTTCGAGAACCGAAAACTGGTACCGAGCAAGTTTTTCCCATAAGGAATAATGTAAATTCAATGAATCCGTTCCAGACCCACAGAAAATCCACACTGTATAAGGCATCATATGCATTAATGGAGTTGTACTGTACAGGTGCTGCCTGATTTATGATGGGGATATATTCTGACAAATCCATCATAAGTTACATGTATCATGAACTGAAGAGTTTAACAGTCTATACTGAATCATAGCAGAGCCGACCTTATTGTTTAAAACACTTGTACGTTAAGTCTTGATGCATGCTCAATAATTCAGGTAAGAAAATCTCAGAAGTTGAATCTGTTCATTTGGACATTTACTTTTACATTTACAGCATTTAGCAGACGCCCTTATCCAGAGCGACTTACAATTGGTACAGTCTTACAATCCAAGCAACTGTGGGTTAAGGGCCTTCCTCAAGGACCCAACAGTGGCAGCCTGGCAGAGATGGGATTTGAACCCTGGACCTTGTGGTCCATAGTCCAGTACCTTAACCGCTAGGCTACCACACTGTGTGAATGGCACACATGGCCATTGTCATTAATGGATATGGTAATCTGCATATTAAACTGATCACCGGTCCCATTGTCATGCAATGGTGCTGGTACCAGTCATTATGAAAATGTGCTCTATATAAGATTGGAGAAGTTTTCCAACTACCTGAGACTGAAGAAGTCACTTAGACGAGTGACGAAACGTTTCTCCCACAAAACTTTATGCCCAGATGAGCAGATTCAACTTTTGGGACTTGTACATTAACCTACATTTGGCCATAATCATTAACACAAAGCTTAAAACCTCATGAAAAGTAATAGCAAAGCACTTACTTGGCTGCTAATGGTAACTGCTCAGCCTGAAAGTGATCCAGAAGATCATCAACCATTTTAAGACCTATGGAGACTTATTTGCACTAAGAATACAGTACTGTAGATGTATCAATAAAGAAAAACAAACACAGCGGAGATCTTCACTGAGCAATACCTACTGTGAGACCGAAACGTGAATTGAGTTTCAACCAGACTCAGACAGGATTAAGCAAGTGCACCAAATACCGAGCAAACTACAACAACTGAGACAAATCTTCTCGTCAAAATGAGTCGAGTTCTGAGGTGATCAGGGCCGAGGTACCACTGTATATGGTTAACACTTTATTGACAACCTTCACCTTACTACAGCTTCAAAAATTACAAAGTATTCAAGAAAATAAAAATGATATTTATCTGATCCTCACCTGTCTTATCAGTGAGAAGATACGAGATCCGTCCAAGCTGTTCTGGAATGGTGCTGGCTCGAACCACGGTCCCAGGGATTTTTGGATCTTTCTTGATCATCCAGCTGAACACCATTTTACCCATGTCCAGGTTCACACGCAAACTGACAAGCAAATGCATTTGATATGAACACTACAATGTCTTAAAAATGCAATCATATCTCCTAAACAGCACCGACATCCAGCTGGAGAATAAATACGACCCAAACCATCATCAGATTTTCACACAAGTCCTAAAAGTAGATAAAGAGAACCCAGTTAAACAAACATGAGACACACACATATTATACTTGGTCATTTATTTATTGAGGAAAATGATCCAATATTACATATTAGTGAGTAGCAAAAGTATGTGAACCTTTGCTTTCAGTATCTGGTGTGACCAGCAATAACTGCAACTAAACGTTTCCTGTAACTGTTTATCAGTCCTGCACAACAACCTGGAGGATTTTTAGCCCATTCCACCCTATAGAACAGCTTCAACTCTGGGATGTTGGTGGGTTTCCTCACATTTACTGCTCACTTCAGGTCCTTCCACAACATTTCGATTGGATTAAGGTCAGGACTTTGACTTGGCCATTCCAAAACATGAACTTTATTCTTCTTTAACCATTCTTTGGTAGAACAACTTGTGTGCTTAGGGTCGTTGTCTTGCTGCATGACCCACCTTCTCTTGGGATTCAGTTCATGGACAGATGTCCTGACATTTTCCTTTAGAATTCTCTGATAGAATTCAGAATTCATTGTTCCATCAATGATGGCAAGCCGTCCTGGCCAAGATGCAGCAAAACAGGCCCAAACCATGATACTACCACCACCATCTTTCACAGATGGGATAAGGTTCTTATGCTGGAATGCAGTGTTTTCCTTTCTCCAAACAGAACGCTTTTCTTTTAAACCAAAAAGTTCTATTTTGGTGTCATCCGTCCACAAAACATTTTCCATTAGCCTCTGGTTGAATCACACGATCTTAGCAAACTGCAGACGAGCAGCAAGGTCCTTTTTTGAGAGCAGTGGCTTTCTCCTTGCAACCCTGCCATGCACATCATTGTTGTTCAGTGTTCTTCTGATTGTGGACTCATGAACATTAACATTAGCCAATGTGAGAGAGGCCTTCAGTTGCTTAGAAGTTACCCTGGGGTCCTTTCTGACCTCGCCAACTATTACACGCCTTGCTCTTGGGGTGATCTTTGTTGGTCGACCACTCCTGGGGAGGGTAACAATGGTCTTGAATTTCCTCCATTTGCACACAATCTGTCTGACTGTGGATTGGTGGAGTCCAAACTCTTTAGAGATGGTGGTGTAACCTTTTCCAGCCTGATGAGCATCAACAGCTCTTTTTCTGAGGTCCTCAGAAATCTCCTTTGTTCGTGCCATGATAAACTTCCACAGACGTGTTGTGAAGAGCAGACTTTGGTAGATCCCTGTTCTTTAAATAAAACAGGGTGCCCACTCACACCTGATTGTCATCCCGTTGATTGAAAACACCTGACTAATTTCACCTTCAAATTAACTGCTAATCCTAGAGGTTCACATACTTTTGCCACTCACTAATATGTAGCATTGGATCATTTTCTTCTATAAATAAATGAGCAAGTATTATATTTTTGTCTCATTTGTTTAGTTGGGTTCTCTTTATCTACTTTTAGGACTTGTGTGAAAATCTGATGATGTTTTAAGTCATATTAATGCATAAACATAGAAAATTCTAAAGGGTTCACAAACTTTCAATCACCACTGTATATAGTTCTCAAAATGCACTAATATTAAGCAACCATTATTAAGTTATCAATGAACAGGTGCACTACTGTCATTTTCACAAACATATTTTATTGATTCTGATTTCTCTACTGCTACAATACAGTTGGTGAAATGTATTACCTTTTGTGATTTCTAATAAGATTATATGCAATACGATATAATGGTCTTAGAATTTACATTCCTGTCTTCAGTTTAGCAGTATTTCACAGTGCTGGGCTACAACTCTGAATTTCTAACGATTATCACATTGACTATCACATTGGCTGTGAAATGCTTAAAATATTGAATTGCACCAATTTTTTCAAGAGAATCGTGATTATTCACACTTTTGCTTGGCACCCTGTTGGAGTTAGGCAGGTAGCACGTGCCAACATCCACACGAATGTGAAGACCCACAGTTTCCCATCCCAACGTTAACAGTGAGTGCGTTTACATCCACTTAATAATCAGATAACTGCAGAAAATTAGATTTTGTCTGTAATCTCATCAAGGAGTACACATGCCCTTGAGTAATTAGATAATGGGAAACCTTTGGGTTTACAAGCTCCAGGCAATAATCGGGTTTATACTTTGCAACCAGCCAATAACCTCACAGAAGAATGTGATGTAAACTTAATATTAATATTAATATTAAATATTAATTTTTAATATTAAATAATCAAGTTCATTTTCTTGAGCATATATTGAGTTTAAGACTCTCCACAAACTGTGCAATAGTTTAATTCCCCCCCCCCCCCCCCCCCATCTGATCAACAGTGGTCTTGAAAGTTTGTGAACCCTTTAGAATTTTGAATAAACGTGGGTCCGCAAGGTAAAAAGAATAGCACCACACCAGTCACACACACTTCCTAGGGAAATTAATGCCAGGCAAGACAAGGAAGACAAACAAAAAGGCATCCCTCTTGTGTAAGAATCTCAAAACATGAAAGAGAACACACATAGGAGAGGAATGGATGAAAGAAGAAAAAAAGAGACCAATGGGGTTACAGAAGAATAAAGCTTAATGTTTTGGGAATGTCCAAGTCAAAGTCATGACCTTAATCAAATGGATAATGTTGTGGAATGGACCTAAGGCATATACAAGTAATGTGAGGAGGAGGAAACCACCAAACACCCAGAGCTGAAGCTGTTATGTATAGGAGGAAATGGGCTACAAATTCCTCCAAGTGGTGTGCAGGGACTGATTCCAACAGTTACAGGAAACGTTTAGCTGCAGTTATTGCTGCAGAGGGGGGTCACACCAGATACTGAAAAGGTTCACATACTTTTGCCACTCACTAATATGTAATATTGGATCATTTCCCTCAATAAATAAATGACAAAGTATACTATTTTTGTCTCATTTGTTTAACTGGGTTCTCTTTATCGACTTTTAGGACCTGATGATGTTTTAGGTCATATTCATGCAAAAATATTGAAAATTCTAAATGGTTCACAAACTTTCAAGCACCACTGTGTGTGAATAACTCCAAAACAAGCAAAATCTTTATATCTATATTTATTTATTTTTAAAAAAATTTTTTGATACATTTTCTAACCTGAATCATTCACATTTCATGCCATAAAGATAACTGATGCTGACAGACATGACATTCTGAAACACATACATGAACACAAATTCTGCTAAAGTCAGCTTCCATAACTAACATGCAACTTGCATGGAGAGCGCCCTGGTTACTGTGAAAATGTTAGATCTCAAACTTTGACAAAAGGTATTGCATTGAAACAGTGCATTTCCAATACTATAATATGCTCACACAACAAACTTATATTGCAGGATAAACCCTTACCTGATGGGCACGATGTTGGAAAAGAGCAACAGAAAGCGGAAGATCTGAAGGTACCAGCGACCTGCGAAATGCTGCAGAGCCACCATCACCAGCGAGACCACCACCAGCGCGCCAAACAGAATCTTGGTCAGGCAGTTCACCTCCAGGTCAAAAAGGCCAATCTACAGCACCAAGACCACAGCACAAGAAAACTGGGTTTAGGATACAATGTAGAAGTGTTCAAGCAAAATTCAGAACATTAAAACATCTTATGTTTACTTGATAAATAGTGGATTGGCTTTCCATAGTAGGAACTTTAAGGTTTTGATATTACTACTGTACTTAAGTGTGTCAGTTACAGGACATTTTGGGCCAATCTACTTGGGTGGAATCACACAGACACAATTGGAGGTATCTAAGGAAGGTAAGCGTTTGCCTGCAACACAATTTCTTTGTACACAAATGATGTGTCAAACACTGACAGTCTTGTGCTGTGGGCAATGCATGCTGTACTGGGAAACATTCATGTGGCTGAACATTATGTTAAATGCATTCATGTGGCTGTTACTTTGACACAGAACACCCCCCTAAACAAATACACCAAGTACAGCGGTGCTTGAAAGTTTGTGAACCCTTTAGAATTGTTTATATTTCTGCATAAATATGACCTAAAACATCATCAGATTTAGCACATGTCCTAAAAGTAGAAAAAGAGAACCCAGTTAAACAAATGAGACAAAAATATTATACTTGGTCATTTATTTATTGAGGAAAATGATCCAATATTACTTTTTAGTCAGTGGGAAAAGTATGTGAACCTCTAGGATTAGCCGTTAATTTGAAGGTGAAATTAGAGTCAGATGTTTTCAATCAATGGGATGACTATCAGGTGTGTGTGGGCACCCTGTTTTATTTAAAGAACAGGGATCTATCAAGAGTCTGATCTTCACAATGTGTGTGTGGAAGTGTATCATGGCACAAACAAGAAAGATTTCCGAGAACCTCAGAAAAGAGTTGTTGGTGCTCATCAGGCTGGAAAAGGTTACAAAACCATCTCTAAAGAGCAAGGCGTGTAATAGTTGGCGAGGTCACAAAGGACCCCAGGGTAACTTCTAAGCAACTGAAGGCCTCTCTCACATTGGCTAATGTTCATGTTTGCACCATCAGAAGAACACTGAACAACAATGGTGTGCATGGCAGGGTTTCATGGAGAAAGCCACTGCTCTCCAAAAAGAACATTGCTGCTCATCTGCAGTTTGCTAAAGATCATGTGGACAAGCCAGAAGGCTATTGGAAGAATGTTTTGTGGACGGATGAGACCAAAATGGTTTAAAAGAAAACCATTACACTTGGAGAACAGAAAACACTGCATTCCAGCATAAGAACCTTATCCCATCTGTAAAACATGGTGGTGGTAGTATCATGGTTTGGCCTGTTTTGCTGCATCTGGGACAGGACGGGTTGCCATCATTGATGGAACAATGAATTCTGAATCATATCAGAGAATATTAAAGGAAAATGTCAGGACATCTGTCCATGAACTGAATCTCAATAGAAGGTGGGTCATGCAGCAAGACAACGACCCTAAGCACACAAGTCATTCTACCAAAGCATGGTTACAGAAGAATAAAGTTAATGTTTTGGAATGGCCAAGTTAATTATCAATATAGAAAATTCTAAAGGGTTCACAAACTTTCAAGCACCACTGTACACTCTGTATTCCCCAATGTAAAAAACAGATTTCTTTCCACTTTACGCTTAAACTCTAATTAACCAGGCAGGAATATTTAAGTTAAACCTTATTCCTTGGGTTGGAGGTGTTCATGACGCTGCGTAGTTCTTTGCCGGTGTAAATGACCACCCCTGTCACTGTACCTGTGGATGCAGGGCCAGTATCAGAAAGGTTAAACAAGCAGAAATGCTACCAGATAAGTCCATTACAAATACACATGAAACACATGGCTACTCATAATGACGAGTCAGCCGGTGTGTTTACATAAAGCCAGGCAGATTTGCTTACCAGAGGCAACAACAGTGCTGGCCCACAGTGTATTTTCAATACTCAGGCTTTCGTTGACCGGAGGGTCTCCGTCCTCCTACAGCACACACACATTGGGAAATGTTTTACTGAGATTCCGAAAAACTGCAGCGTAGCACGCAAGCAGAAGCGTACTCACTCTGGTAAAGGTACCGACGAAGTTATGGATGTCAATATTAGGTTCCTCAGCGTACACATACGACCTGATCTGTAGAAGGTCCTGGAAAGCAAGCGCATGAATGGAAACCACATTTAAGCTTAGTATTATCAGGCACCAAAGCTTTTCAAAGCAGTTCTAGACTCACTGCTGCAGTGGGGAGTCTCTGCGTGCAAGCCACCGGGAGGCGCAGTTTCCAATCCGTTTCTCCATCCAGCTGGTCAGTTCTCAGGAAGCAGGAGCCTTGAGAAGAACAGGTGGATTATACTATGGTGTACTGCACCATCTATGTACAGTCCACAGTGTATTTTAATATCAGTGACATTCTGACGTCTTGGTAGGTAACATAAATAAAGAAATCCAAGATTTAGACTCCTAAGGTATGTCGTCAGCCTTTAGGGGGCACTGTGTGACATAATTCCACTGTCTCGACACAGCAGTGCTGCCACTGAGCAGTGGCTGAGAAATGATTCAAGATAAATTAATACAAGTGAAATTACTAGTCATAAACCGACTGCTACAAGTAGAGATATTCCACAATTAATATAAGTAGTATTATTATAGAAATATGACACATTTCAATTTGTACATACCCAAAGCATTTTATGATGCAATAAGGAAGTACTTAAAGTGGAGTTTGGTTTGTGTGGTAGCTTTTGAAGGCCCTGCCCCCCCTTTTTTTAAAGATGTGTCATCCTGTCGGGGCTTGGAACTCTTGGCTCTTTATAATTGACCTAATGGCCTACATCTGTAGGGCAGATAACAATGCACCCCTTCCCGTAAAACCAACACATCAAGCAGGCAGGCTCCATCCCCCTCTTTAAAGAGAAATTTCAGATTTCAGTCAGAAGCTGGAGAAGCTATTCAAGTTAGAGAAGGAAACTTCATTTTATCTACGATTGCACCCATATTAAACGTCAGCCATTCAAACTCAGTTGAACGAGTTTGTCTAATACTGGTCTAGTAATTACCCATAGAATAATTACATAAAGATGAAGGTGAGCTACCGAACACACAGGGCCGAGTTCTAATCTCAATCGCCGGCTCATTTGTTTATTCAGATGATACTCGGTGCTTCTGCTCTTTGCATGAGTTTGTTTTGTGTATACTTTCAATCTTCGCTGCCAATTTGCATGTCTTGATTTTCCTCGCAACTGCCTTTGCTATTTTGAAAGACAAAAAGATATCGCCGTCGACATGAGATTTGATTATTCCACGCAATAAGTTGGATGGTCAGAGTTTCTGGAAAAATACAACCCAGCTCGCCAACTCTACAGAGGGAGAAAGTCTGGATGGAGAACGGCCTCCAGTCCAAGCTACGGACTAATCCCTCTACATAAATTGCCAGTTGCCTTTTGGGCCACTTAGTACTTCCGGTCTTTCTCTTAGGAAGATTTGGATGAATGACCAACAGATGTTTACCATTTCTTTCAGAGGTCCGTAGGAAGATCATGTCAGCGGGAACACGCTGATTCTAGAGTGAGAAGGAGAGGGGTTAAAGAAAGTATAACAACCTACTACTGTGTACACTTCAGTAGGTTATAGTGAATTAACCTTATTTGTCTTTAATACTGTCCACTTCTTGCGATTTTTGAGTAAAGCACACAAATTAGTGCTCCAAAGCACAGCAGATGACTTTAATACTACAAATGCAATAGTTATGACCAAATAAACTAATTTTAATCGGATTCTGGATTGACTTTACCGGTTTAACAACTTTGAAAAACCATACAGAATCAAAATTGGTGGATACATCTTAAAACTCAGTGCACATAATTTTACCACTCCAAACAATCAACTAGGGTGGCAGATGGAGACCCAAGACTTAATGCCTCCAGACTTTACAGAAACAACAACCAAACCTTTTTACAACAAGCTGCAAACTGCAGGGAAATAAAGCAGCTGCTTAACAGCAGATGACACAAAATACCAAGGAGGAATTACACAGGATTACTAATAAACCAACAACTGCCTCCATGCAAAAAGGTTTCATCTTTCAAGACTACAGATAGCCCACATGAACTAATTAAGGGCAATTACTCAGAATATGAACAGAACAGAAATAAAAACCAGATATTTTTGGCATGAACCCCATAAAAGGACTCTTCGCACATTTTATGTGGCAACTCCATACATGATATTATTATGAATTTACATACAAAGCCTACTTTGCCTTCGTTTGGCTTGGGCATCAAGTTACAAATCTCCAAAGTAAAAAAAACCGCTCAAGCATTCATTAGGATAGGATGCCATTAGCCACGAGATCTCAAAGCCTTACAAAGACAGAGCTGATTAACACACTAACCTTTTCAACGATGATAAGATCTCCGACCTGGATGCCACTGCTTTTCACCTTCATGGTTCCTGGGAAAAGGCAGGAAGGAAATGATCAAAACGGAAGCAGTTTGTGGAAAATGTTTGCTTTATGATTTGCATTTTACATACTGTACAATTGTTGGAGGTAGGGGTGGGCAATATTTTATTGGACCATCATAAATTTTGTAATTGTGTTAGACAATATGCGTTTCTGCTTAAAGAACATTGGTCAACTGCATAATTCATTATAAGAGTGCAATTAATCCTGCTTAATTAAATGAAGTGCAGCGCATTTTGAATGAAAATCACTTTACCGAGTATGGGATAATATTTGAACAGTAGTTTTTAAGAACCTGTCCCTACTGATGCATTTTGTCTGCAATCAAATGCATCATGATAAATACCATGCATCAAACAGATGTCTTTAAATATTGTGATATAATATTTTTACCACATCGCCCACCCCTAGTTGGAAGTAGGGGTGAAATAAGTATGCATACTCAGAGTAAATGTATTCATTTCCTACTTGTTTTTTTCAGTTGACTTTAACCAAACTTGGCGAGTAGAGTCGATTGTGTATACTGGTATCCACAGACACACATAAAAGTTTTGTTGAATTTTAGTTACCAGTGGGATTTGCCAGATCACGAGTGCACGAGTTCTCCATATGCTCCTCAACAATACCCTTTTATGAGTCTTTACGAGAGTTCTTGGAGAGGGCCGAACTCGCTCTCATTCGCCTGAGAATGAATGACTAAAATTGTTTGGAAAAGGTCAGTGACCTGTAACCTTTGGAGGGACCTGGTATGATGCATATGCAAAACATTAGCATATACATATACATGTGCACTTGGAGTAGCAAAAGGTCATTGTGTGCTATTACAATCTGGAGATGCAGAGTGAGGTCAGAATACGTACGAATTTAATAATATTGGGTTCAAACATGATCAGCCCTCGAAAAACAAAGGTTAGGATTCTACAAGTACAAAAGTACTGATGTTGTATTGATATTAAATACATATTTCCAGCTGCCTCCATGAGGCTTTTGCAGCCATCAATAGCAGGGGAATATAATAAGTATCCAGCCTTTTATTTATACCAAGGTCAACTATGTTAACCACTGGCAGCTTTCTTCTTGGAAGTTTTCCAGATTTAGTTACAGTGGGGCAAAAAAGTATTTGGTCAGCCACTGATTGTGCAAGTTCTCCTACTTTGGAAAATGAGAGAGGTCTGTAATTTTCATCATAGGTACACTTCAACTATGAGAGACAAAATGAGAAAAAAAATCAAGGAAATCACATTGTTAGATTTTTTTTTTTTAAGAATTTAATTGTAAATTATGGTGGAAAATAAGTATTTGGTCAATATATTTGGTTCAACTCAATACTTTGTAACATAACCTTTGTTGGCAATGACAGAGGTCAAACGTTTCCTGTAAGTCTTCACTAGGTTTGCACACACTGTAGCTGGTAGTTCGGCCCATTCCTCCATGCAGATCTCCTCTAAAGCAGTGATGTTTTGGGGCAACACGGACTTTCAACTCCCTCCACAAATTTTCTGTGGGGTAGAGGTCTAGAGACTGGCTAGGCCACTCCAGGACCTTGAAATGCTTTTTACGGAGCCACTCCTTCGTTGCTCGAGTGGTGTGTTTGGGATCATTGTCATCAAGACCCAGCCATGTTCCACCATTCAATGCTCAATAGCAATTCATTTGCTATTTTAGGTCATTTCTGTCTACAGAGAAGGGTTCCTGAAGCAATGCTTAGCAAGTTGTCTTAATAAAATAGATCACCAAAAGGCACAGATTTATCACCATAAATTTAGGAGTAGATGAATAGGAGTAATACTCCAGATCAAAAACTCTTCCTTAAACTGACAGTATATGAAATCCTATATTTGTCTTCATACATATGCCTCATTTTGGCCTTTGGGACAATCAATAAGAAAGTCATCAGCTGCTAGACAATAAACAATTAACCCATTTCAAGAGCCACATTTTGAAATTAAAGAGCCACATTGTGGCTGGTGGCTCCTGAGCACCAGTTTATTTTTGTTTACCTTTTTATTAGTAGTATTTAGTAAGGGATGCACTGAATATTTTGTCTGAAACTTGTAAGAAAAACAAAAAGGTTGAAGTTAAGCTGGACCAGTGAGTAAATACACATATCAAACAAAATGGAGAACAAAGGCTTGAACTCATTGCATAAACAAACTCTAAAAGAGGTTTGCTTTGACCAGTTCAGACAAGAGGTTTAAATAGCAGAGGGTGGGATTAAGAAAATGTTGGATAGGAGAAATTAATTAATTAATGCCCTGGTGATTAAGATTGTTGGCAGGGTGGGGCTGGGTCAGGGGTGTGTTAGAGTATGGGAAAGTCTGAAATGGAATCTGGAATGCTGAGAATTGGCTGGAAAGAGTTATGGAAGCAGACAAATAAATAGATGTTAAATCATTTGTCAGACCAAGACTATAAAATTATTTCAATGGTAGTAAAATGAGAAAGTACTTTAAAAAACTGCATTCGAGTGCAGAGGTGTTCAGTTTGAGCAATAGCAGCAGCTCAACAGCAAACATGTCAATCATGTGGAATCATTTCATGGATATACTGTAGATTAAAAAAAAGTCACTGTTCACCTTGACACATCAATAATAAACCCCTTTTGATGTGTCTTTCAAAAAGGCAAAATAAAAAGTCCCTTGGTTGTGTTAAATTCTTTTCATTTGCAAAAGCAACAAAACATAAACTGAGCCAGAGTGGCCAGATCTTTGCATAAGACTGTGTACACTAACAACAAAAACCTATGAGACAAACGCTGCTATTCTCCATTCAGCTGCCTAGCATTCCAATGAGTACAACAGCTCACCTCTTGAACAGAGCTTGCTATAGATCTGTGAATTGACCTCTTTGTCCCGCAGATAACATCGAATTTCTTCGACTGCTTCCCTCACTATGGTGATAATCAAAACGAAACCCTGAACAAAACAAAACAAAACAAAAAAACAGAAGGTTGCATATAGATTATTTGCACAGGCACAGAGACATGCATGAAATATTAGCAATCGACAATTCCAGTAAATGTCCATAAACAGAAAAGCATGTGCATATGAACAGTTTTGACTCACCAGAGGAACCCAGTAAGTGTACAAAGGCCCTAGTCTGAGTTCATTCACAAACTGTGAGCAGGCTAGCAGCAGAAAGTAGAGATTGAAGAAGTACTTGAACTGGTTGAACAGCACCTGAAAATAAACCATCAGATATATATTTTGGTGACAATGAAAGGCAGTACGATTTACATAGCTACTGCACAAGTTCTTCCAATATTTTTCAATTATATAACTTAAATAAATGACATACAGTGGTGCTTGAAAGTTTGTGAACCCTTTAGAATTTTTTAGATTTCTGCATAAATATGACCTAAAACATCATCAGATTTTCACACAAGTCCTAAAAGTAGATAAAGAGAACCCAGTTAAACAAAAATATTATACTTGGTCATTATTTGTTGAGGACAATGATCCAATATTACATATTACAGAGTGGTAAAAGTATGTGAACCTTTGATTTCAGTATCTGGTGTGACTCCCCGTTCAGCAATAACTGCAACTAAACGTTTCCTGTAACTGTTGATCAGTCCTGCACACCAGCTTGGAGGAATTTTAGCCCATTCCTCCGTACAGAACAGCTTCAGCTCTGGGATGTTGGTGGGTTTCCTCACATTAACTGCTCACTTCAGGTCCTTCCACAACATTTCGATTGGATTAAGATCAGGACTTTGACTTGGCCATTCCAAAACATTAACTTTATTCTTCTTTACCCATTCTTTGGTAGAACGACTTGTGTGCTTAAGGTCGTTGTCTTGCTGCATGACCCACCTTCTCCTGAGATTCAGTTCATGGACAGATGTCCTGACATTTTCCTTTACAATTCTCTGACATAATTCAGAATTCACTGTTCCATCAATGATGGCAAATTAACCGCTAATCCTAGAAGTTCACATACTTTTGCCACTCACTAATATTTAACATTCTATCATTTTCCTCAATAAATAAATGACCAAGTATAATATTTTTGTCTCATTTCTTTAACTGAGTTCTCTTTATCTACTTTTAGGACTTGTGTGAAAATCTGATGATGTTTTAGGTCATATTTATGCAGAAATATAAAAAATCCGAAAGGGTTCACAGCTATTGTCCTTTCCAATACCCATCCCTTACTGTGAATGGAGCAGCAATTAAAAGATGAGCTGACATTGTTGGTCAGCAGAAACAGATATGTGCCAACAAAACATTGCTCACAACATTACACAACCAGCAACAGCTTGTACTACTGACGCAACGTAGGTGGAGACATGAACCTCACCCTACCACCTGCATGTCTCAGCAGAAATTAAGTGTTATCAGACCAAGCAAAGTTGGTTCCAGTCTTCAAAGTTGCGATTTCTCTTAGCCTGTACACACTGTAGCCTCAGGTGTCTGTTTATGGGAGACAGGAGTGGAATCCTGTTAAGGTCTTCTGGTGTTGTAGCCCATGTGCCACAAGACTTGATGTGTTGTGTTTGGAGATGATCCTGATCACTGCTGTTGATGAGTTGGGTATTTGAGTTAGTTGATTTAATGTCGGGTTTACACAAGTCTAGCAATTCTGTTCTGACCAATCCTATCAAGGCACTACCACCCATAGATCTGCTATATTGCAATATGCTGGGCATTCTGGAGATCAACAGTGTCTGAAATTCTTAAACTATCCAGTCTTGCTTCAACTACTATGCCACGATTGTACAACCTTTGTGCAACCTCCCTTTTCATAACATTTTCATAATCCTCTCCCACAATTAGGGTTGGCTATCGAGACCCAGTTCTGATAAGGAAGGGTTTCAAAAGTCTAAGAACCAGGTATGCAAATACAAAAACAATAATTTCGATTTCACTTAGTAGTTCCTACTAACATTCTTCAAATACATGGCTGCGATTATTGCAAAAATACATCTGTCTTACATCTATATCATTTAGCAGATGCCCTTATCCAGAGCAACTTACAATTGATATGATTGTACAATCCAAACAATTGTGGGTCAAGGGTATTGCTCAAGGACCCAACAGTGGCCACTTGGCGGAAATAAAATTTGAACCTTGGACCTTCTGGTTTATAGTCCAGTACCTTAACTGCTAGGCTACCACAGTCCAGTATTAAGGAGGTACCCTTCTTCCTCAACCCCACCATCATGTAATCATATACTTCATCACACAGTTGTGTTTATTGATATGCTCTGCTAAAGCACTAATGGAAGGTGGACGATCAAAAGCGCTCAAAAGTTGGCTCCGCTTTGAGAGAAAACGAAATGGCTAAATGCAATATGTGTGGAAAGATGATCTATTGTTAAGGAGGCTGCACCTCCAACATGGTAAAACATCTAAGGCTTCTAAGCATGACACTGAGCTTCAGCAGTGTACCAGGTTTGATTCACTGTGGTCTCTTAGCCCAAATGTTGCGTTGGCCGAGACGGTCTAAAACGCTTCATGCGAACAAAGCTTAATGTGGTTTAATGTCCTAAAACAATGACCTAAACACACAAAACTTCTCTCAATTACCATTAATGACAAATAATCTCTATTGCTGAAATGACGAACCTGTGATCCAAAATGAAAGTACTCATTTGAAGTTAAGCTTTTCCTTCCCATTTAAAACCACTTAATGTTAGGTAAGTTAGGTAAGATTCAGTCACAGGTGACTGGGACTGGTGAGCTAATAATAATACATTTGCCTATATACAGTGGTGCTTGAAAATTTGTGAACCCTTTAGAATTTTCTATATTTATGTACAAAATATGACCCAAAACATCATCAGAAGTCCTACAAGTAGATAAAGAGAACCCTGTTAAACAAACGAGACAAAAATATTATACTTGGTCATTTATGTATTGAGGAAAATGATCCAATATTACATATTAGTGAGTGGCAAATGTATGTGAACCTTTGCTTTCAGTATTTGGTGTGACCCCCCTCTGCAGCAAGAACTGCAACTAATCGTTTCCTGTAACTGCTTGGAGGATTTTTAGCCCATTCCTCCATGCAGAACAGCTTCAACTCTGAAATGTTGGTGGGTTTCTTAACACCAACTCCTCGCTTCAGGTCCTTCCACAACATTTCGATTGGATTAACAATTGACAATTGACCTGACATTTTCCTTTAGAATTCTCTGACATAATTCAGAATTCATTGTTCCATCAATGATGGCAAGCCGTCCTGGCCCAGATGCACCAAAACAGGCCCAAACCACGATACAACCACCACCATGTTTCACAGATGGGATAAGGTTCTTATGCTGGAATGCAGTGTTTTCCTTTCTCCAAACATAACGCTTTCCTTTCCTTTTTTTAAAAAACCAGAAAGTTTCTATTTTTGGTTCTCATCCGTCCACACAAAACATTCTTCCAATAGGGCCTTCTGGCTTGTCCACGTGATCTTTAGCCAAACTGCAGACAAGCACAGCAATGTTCTTTTGGAGAGCAGTTGGCTTTTGCTCTTGCAAACAATGAAATGCACCAACATTGGTTGTGTTCAGTGTTCTTCTGATGGTGGGACTCATGGGACATTAAACATTAGCCAATGTGAGAGAGGCCTTCAAGTTGCTTAGGAAGGTTACCCTGGGGTCCTTTGTGACCTCGCCAAACTATTACACGGCTTTGCTCTTGGAGTGGATCTTTGTTTGGTCGACCACTCCTGGGGAGGGTAACAATGGTCTTGAATTATTTCTTCCATTTGTCACACAATCTGTCTGACTGTGGATTGGTGGAGTCCCAAACTCTTTAGAGAATGGGTTTTCTAACCTTTTCCAAACCTGATTGAGGCATCAACAACTCTTTTTCTGAGGTCCTCAGAAATCTCCTTTGTTCGTGCCATGATACACTTCCACAAACATGTGCTGTGAAGAGCAGACTTTGATAGATCCCTGTTCTTTAAATAAAACAAGGTGCCCACTGACACCTGATTGTCATCCCATTGATTGGAAACACCTGACTCTAATTTCACCTTCAAATTAACTGCTAATCCTAGAGGGTTCGCATACCTTTGCCACTCACTAATATGTAATACTGGATTATTTTCCTTAATAAATAAATGACCAAGTATAATATTTTTGTCTCATTTGTTGAGCTGGGTTCTCTTCATCTACTTTTAGGATTTGTCTGAAAATCTGATGATGTTTTAGGTCATATTTATGCAGAAATACAGAAAATTCTAAAGGGTTAACAAACTTTCAAGCAGCACTGTATGCACCCCTGCTTCATTTCGAAAGCAACAAACCTGAATACATGAGCAGTACAGTCCAATCAGGCAAACAAGATTCGGTGACTTAAATGTAAAGCTATCAAAAAAACTTGTTTAAAAATAAATAAATACATTTTTATAAATCAGAATTATTCTTTGTGATTTGTCATATTCAGGATACATACCTAAGATTAAAACACACTGTAGAGTATCACAATAAACTGAACCTCCAATCAGAGTCAGTTTCTAACGTGGTATTTTTACAGCTCTGGTGAGTTTAATCAGTAGTGAGCACCTACATGGCGTTTCGCAATGAAAAATTGTTCTTGAATACAAAACACCTACAGGCAATCGTTATTTGCATTGCAAACTATTTTAAACAAAGATTTGGTAAATGATCTTTATTTAGAGAGGCTTGCGTAAGAAAATCACACTGAAGATAAGCCAGATGTAGGACAATAGGGAAAACATCAATCGTCCATGTTCCAGAGAATGGATGTCCTGCTGTTGAGGGCCGGAGTACAATTTGTGATAATGTTCTTTTCGTGTGGCACCTGTTCCACCTCACCTTTATAATAACAGATGTATTCGGTAAGTTACAGTACTGTGCAAAAGTCTTAGGCCACCATCAGATTTCATGACTTAGCAATGGTATAATGACCACACATAACACACAATTGTGTGGGTATAAATGTGTATACAGTGTGGAAAAAAAGTATTTAGTCAGCCACTGATTGTGCAAGTTCTCCTACTTAGAAAGATGAGAGAGGTCTGTAATTTTCATCATAGCTACACTTCAACTATGAGAGACAAAATGAGAAAAAAAATCCAGGAAATCACATTGTAGGAATTTTAAAGAACTGAATTGTAAATTATAGTGGAAAATAAGTACTTGGCCTATAACTAAAGTTCAACTCGATACTTTGTAACATAACCTGTGACAATGACAGAGGTCAAACATTTCCTGTAAGTCTTCACCAGGTTTGCACACACTGTAGCTGGTATTTTGACCCATTCCTCCATGCAGATCTCCTCTAGAGCAGTGATGTTTTGGGGCAACACGGACTTTCAACTCCCTCCACAAATTTTCTATGGGGTTGACATCTAGAGACTGGCTAGGCCACTGCAGGACCTTGAAATGCTTTTGACGGAGCCACTCCTTCGTTGCCCGAGCGGTGTGTTTGGGATCATTGTCATGCTGGAAGACTCAGCCACGTTCCATCTTCAATGCTGTCACTGATGGAAGGAGGTTTTGGCTTAAAATCTCACGATACATGGCCCCATTCATTCTTCCCTTAACACGGACCAGTCATCCTGTCCCCTCTGCAGAAAAACAGCCCCAAAGCATGATGTTTCCACCCCCATGCTTCACAGTAGATATGGTGTTCTGGTGAGTTTGGAGTTTGACTGTTTGTGGCTGTGGACAGGTGTCTTTTATATAGAGAACAAGGTCAAACAGGTGCCATTAATACAGGTAACGAGTGGAGGACAGAAGAGCTTCTTAAAGAAGAAGTTACAGGTCTGTGAGAGCCAGTGGGTGGCTCTGCAAGCTGCAAGTCACTTGGGGTATGTCTCTATCAGTTTTGCACATTGAGAGACTGAAATTTTTGCCCATTCTTCCTTGCAAAACAGCTGGAGCTCAGTGAGGTTGGATGGACAGCAGTTTTCAGCACTTTCCACAGAGTCTCGATTGGATTCAGGTCTGGACTTTGACTTGGCCATTCTAACACCTGGATACGTTTATTTGTGAACCATTCCATTGTAGATTTTGCTTTATGTTTTGGATCATTGTCTTGTTGGAAGATAAATCTCCGTCCCAGTCTCAGGTCTTTTGCAGACTCCAACAGGTTTTCTTCCAGAATGGTTCGGCATATGGCGCCATCCATCTTCCCATCAATTTTAACCATCTTCCCTGTCCCTGCTGAAGAAAAGCAGGCCCAAACCATGATGCTGCCACCACCATGTTTGACAGTGGGGATGGTGCATTCAGAACCCCAATGGGGGGGACGATGGTTGGCATTTCAGGGTGATGAGCTGTGGCCAAAAAAGTTCGTTTGACCCCGAGCCACCTTCTTCCACATTGTTTTGTTTGTTGTGTCTACCAGGGTGGCTTTGTGGCAAAACTTTTTTATGGGATATCTTTGAGGGAAAATGGGATTCTTTCTTCTTGCTACTATTTCCATTAAAGGCCAGAATTGGTTTGTGGGCAGTGTACGGGGACTGATTGTTGTTCATATGGAACCCAGAGTCTCACACCTCAGCTGTAGGGATCTCTTGCGTTCATCCAGAGATGTTCATGGGCCTCTTGGCTACATTCTCTGGATCAGTCTTATTCCTTGGTTTGAGCTGAAAGTATAGAGGGCGGCCGGGGGGGGGGGGGGGGGTCTTGGTAGATTGCAGTTGGGGTTCTGATACTCCTGTCCATTGCAATATGATGTCCTGCACCAGTGCTTCCTTGAGGATGTTAAAAGCTTGGGAAAATCTTTTTGTCTTCCAAAATCCGGGCTTTTTAAAAAAAAACTTCTCCAAAAAACAGTTTATCCGGGACCTGGCTCTTGGGGTGTGGTCCTTTTGGTCTTCATGATGCTCTTCTCGGGCGTTTTTTTTAAACAGAAAAACTTCTGAGGGACTATCCACAGGAGTGGCATGTGCATCATTTATACGTGGGAGGGGGACTGATTACACCACAGGTGGATTCTATTTATTCATCATCATCATCAGTCCTTTGGTCAAACATTGGATTCATTCTCAAGAGATCCTCACTGAACTTCTGGAGTGGAGTTTTGCTGCACTGAAAGTAAAGGGGTAGAATAATTTTCACGCCCCAACTTTTCAGGTTTTTTTATTTATTTCTAAAAAAAAAGTTTTAAAACTATACAAAAATAAAATTCGTTCCACTTCATGAATTGATGTCCCAACTTGTTTGTGTTGATTTCAATAATTTCATATCTTTATGTTTGAAGTCTAAAAAAAAAGTTTTGGGCAAAAAGGTTGTGAAAAAGTCAAAAAGGGGGGGGCCGAATTTTTACTTTTGCCAAGGCACTGTAATATTGTGTATATATATATATATATATATATATATATATATATATAATATTATATATATATATATATATATATATATATAATATATATATATATGATTCACCAAAAAAAAATTTTCAAAGCCAACCACTGCTAACCCTAAACCCTAATATATACAACACACGGCCAACCCAAGCACCAAAACACGCACACTGCTCAAAAAAAAAAAAAAATTCAAAAAGGAACACTCAAAATAAACACCAATCCTACATCCTGAAAAAAGGAATGAAAATATTTCTTCATGAAGAATACTTTGTTCTGTACAAGTTGAATTGTGCATTGACAACCAAAAAATCACACCCAAAAAAAAATCATTTCAATGGAAATCAAATTTATTAACCCCAATGGAGGGCCTGGATTTTTGGGAGTCACCCACACCAAGGCAATATTAAAAGTGGGGAAACAAAAACACCACTTTTACAGGCTGATCCACAACTTGATTTTGTATGTCCTTTAAAACAAGTCAACATGGAGGGCTCAAGTATTGTGGTGTGGCATCACGTGCCTGGTATGAACATCCCTAACAACGCCGGGCATGCTCATGATTGAGGGGGGAGGATGGTCTTTTCCTGGAGGGGGGAATTCTGTCCCTCCAAGACCTGGGACCTAACGCATCCGCAAAATCATGGACGTCTCTTTTTCTGTGGTTCAAAACGTGACGGTTGGAGGATGGAAAGGCCGAGGGACCAATGACCATTTGGATGATGTCCCACGATTTGTGCTTTCAATCGGATTCAGGTCTGGGGACGGGCGGGCCAGTCCATAGCTTCAGTGGGCCTTCATCTTTGGAGGAAATGGCTGACCACAACTCCAGCAAATATTTAGGGTTAGCATTGTCCTGGGCATTAGGGAGGAAAAACCCAGGGCCAAACCAACCACCAGCATAATGGTCGTGAGGATCTCCTTTCTCCGGTACCTAAATGGGGGCAAGGTTCCAGGGGCTACCTTCTGGCGGAGACAAAATGGGAGGGCGTGCGGCCCTCCAAAGAAATGCCAACCCACACCATTACTGACCCACTGCCAAAACCAGTTCCTTGCTGAAGGATTGTTGGGGGCAGGCCATTTTCAGATCGCTTTCCTCCACGGCCTCCAAGGGGACTCTGTTTCAAAACATGTGCTTTTCATTCTGTGAAGAGCAAAACCAGGCGGCCGGTGTGCGGAATTTGCCAATAATGGTGTTCTCTGGCAAAAAATTTGGGCCGAGCGTCCGGGCACGGTGTCTGTTTGGCTGTGAGGCACAACCCCATCTGTTGGGACGGTCGGGCCCTCATACCATCCATATGGGGAAGAGTCGGTTTCTAACATTTGTGGGGCAGACACATGCACAATTTTGTGGGCCCTGCCTCTGCTGGGGAGTGGTCAGGTTTGCAGGGGCTCTGGCAGTGCTCCTCCAGTTCCTCCCGTGCACAAAGGCAAGGGTAGGTGGTTTAAGCTGTTCCTTGCTGCTGGGTTGTTGCCCTCCTACGGCCTCCTCCACGTCTCCTGGTGTACTGGCCTGTCTCCTGGTAGCGCCTCCAGTCTCTGGACACTACACTGACAGACACAGCAAACCTTCTTGCCACAGCTCGCATTGATGTGCCATCATGGATGAGCTGCACTACCTGAGCCACTTGTGTGGGTAGAGTCCGTCTCATGCTACCACAAGTGTGAAAGCACCACCAACATTCAAAAGTGACCAAAACATCAGCCAGAAAGCATAGGTACTGAGAAGTGGTCTGTGGTCCCCACCTGCAGAACCACTCCTTTATTCCACAACAGCATGTGAAATTGATTGTCAATCAGTGTTGCTTCCTAAGTGGACAGTTGGATTTCACAGAAGTTTGATTTACTTGGAGTTATATTGTGTTGTTTAAGTGTTCCCTTTATTTTTTGAGAAGTGTATATACACTTGGTCATTGAAAATCTGATGTGACGATACATACTTGTGATGGATTTTTCGGAATGTAAATCAGGGAGCACCTGTACAATACAACTCAATTAATGCATATAATGCCTTATACAGTGTGGATTTTCTGGGGGTCTGGAACAAATCAATTCAATTTACATTATTCCTTATGGGAAAGATTTGCACAAAACTGAAGTATCACTGTATATCTAATCTAACGGCATCCTAAGGCTTTTGCACGGTACTGTAGATTTTTAAACTGTGCTGGACACTGTAATTCACCGTCCTAAAGACAGTGACATCGAGCATGTCTAAGGGAGAAAAGGTCACCTGCCCTGCAACCATGACCAGGATAAAGCATTGTAAAATTTGTGATGTGAATTTTCTATAGGGTCACCTTTAGTAATTATCCGAAAAGAACAAGACAGCCTATTAGGTCAACATGTACAGGGTCTTACCCCAGGTAAGAAGGTGAAGAAGTTGTATTTTTGATTGTTGATGACGTTCTTGGGGTACCGCTGTTCCCTTTTCTCAGGGTGGCCTAACCATACTGTCCGAGGGCGAAAGTCTCCTGATCCACAGCATCTCGACCAAGGGCAGCATCTGAAAAATATGATTAAACATTACTGGTACATGAAAATAAATAACTTTTTATTTTATATTGAATGCACTGAGCCAATAATGGAAATAAAAAGGGATATTTTTTATTCATATTTTTTACCCCATGTGAAATTATTCCACGACTGACATTTTCACTTAATTTACATCTGCTCAAAATGAAAACATCTGTGCTGACTGCCACATGCAAGTGAAAAGAACAAGCTCTGCTTATAAGTAATTTATTAAGTAATTATTTTAGACTAAGTTTTATTACTAGAGAATCACCAATCAATCAGTCAGGGACCGGAATTAGCACAAACGCAGCCACACGAATAGCACAGTGCTTTTACAAACTTTAATTCAGTTCATTTGTGTGGAGCTTTAAACACTCGGCTCAGCCACTCACAGGTTTGTTTATGAGACCGGTGCTGAGGCGTGTTGATCATGAGGTAGCGTTAGATTTCAGTTTTGTTTTTAGTGCTATTTAATAGTCTCTCCCTAGGCCTATAAAGCGCAATACTAATGAGGGAGCAGGATGTGGTGGATTAGCGGTTACGGTACTAGGCTATGGACCAGAAGGTCCAGGGATCAAAACTGCCAAGCTGCCACTGTTGGGCCCATAACCAACCAAGGCTCTTAACCCACAATTGCTTGGATTGTAAGACTATATCAATGGTAAGTCTCTCTGGATAAGGGCATCTGCTAAATGATACAGATGTAAATATATTCAAATCCCATTTCAGACACAGCAATATCTTCAGTGTGGAATTAGGCTACTTCACAGCGAGTGGCGTTTGCTGTGATTGGCGAAAGCAAACAGTGGAGGAACATCTCTGAAAACATTCGGAACAGCAAATTTAATAAGCAAAATTTGACAAAGCTAACAAAGGCAAAGAGGTTAAAGCTAAAGCTAGGGAGAGTGCAGAGCCAGGCACAAGCCAGCAGCCCCTGCCACCTTTTTTTTTAGCAATGAAGAACTGTTTGCATTAAAAGAAAAGCTAAACAAATATGTTTATGTATGCTGTCTTTTATAATTCTTAGAAAGAAAGAAAATTAGAATCGACCAAAATAGCAATCAGCTGAATATATATGATTGGAAATCCAATCTCAATTTATTACCATTAAAATTATTTTTAAGGGTACAATGAAGCATTGTCTCAAGGCAGCTTTATAACTTTATATCTAAGCTCAGATCGACACTGGCAAGGAAAAACTCCTTAAATGTGATGAGGAAGAAACCTTGGAAGGACCAAGACTCAAAATGAGAAGAGTGGATGAAGTTCTCTTAAAGAGTTTACAATAAGTTAGTTAGTTTTTGTCCTCTAAGCTTCATTTTCTCCTAGAAGCTTCATTAATAATAATTATGCCCTTTTTGTTTTTAGTCGACAGAGTAAGTAAAATTTTCTGTGCCTGATATTTCCACACATATTTTTGAATATTTTTGAACATTTTATCCCATTGTCCCAGGCAAAAAACTGGAAGCCAGTCCGTCACAGGACCAAAAGGATTCTCTGTCTGATCCCCTGACCAACTCTCGCTCCCTCAGGCACAGCCACTCTTGCATTTATGTTAGGGATGCACCAATATTAAATTTCTTGCTCTATAATAACTGATTATTAGTACATTTTTCATCCCATAATTTAACCTTTCTGTATTTACAAGAAGTTCACATTATAATCCATATATGAACTGCTATTAACTGGATCAATAAGTCATTTCACATAGCAAGAAAACAGGTAAATCAAACATGACTATTACTGCAAACATAAGTTGCAGTTCACACAAAAGAAAAATGGTTTCATTCCATTTTATTTTTTAACCTTCCTTTAAAAAGGTAAGAATCCTTTTTTATACTGAATTGCTACAATTTTTAGCTCTGTCCTAACTGGTACAGGCAGCAACAAGAACTAAGCGTGTAAGCAAGCTTATGACTGAGAAGCCTTCACTATGTACATAACTACACACTCAGCAACATCAAATATTTTGCTTGACAAATAACAGGCAAAACAACCCAAAGAAATATTCATACAGTGGTGTGAAAAAGTGTTTGCTCCCTTCCCAATTTCCTACTTTTTGCATGTTTGTCACAATTAAGTGTTTTGGAACATCAAACCAATTTAAATATTAGTCAAAGACAACACAAGTAAACACAACATGCAGTTTTTAAATAAAGATGTTTTTATTATTAAGGGAGAAAAAAATCCAAACCTACATGACCCTGTGTGAAAAAGTGATTTCTTCCCCCCTTGTTAAAACATAACTTAACAACGGTTTATCACACCTGGGTTCACTGTCTCTGGCCACACCCAGGCCTGATTACTGCCACACCTGTTCTCAATCAGGACATCACTTAAATAGGACCTGTCTGACAAATTGAAGTACACCAAAAGATCCTAAAAGCTACACATCATGCCAAGATCCAAAGACATTCAAGAACAATTGAGAAAAAGTAATTGAGATCTATCAGTCTGGAAAGGGTTATAAAGCCATTTCTAAAGCTTTGGGACTCCAGCGAACCACAGTGAGAGCCATTATCCACAAGTGGCAAAGACATGGAACAGTGGTGAACCTTCCCAGGAGTGGCCGGCCGCCCAAAATTACCCCAAGAGTGCAGTGACGACTCATCCAAGAGGTCACAAAAGACCCCACAACAACATCCAAAGAACTGCAGGCCTCACTTGCCTCAGTTAAGGTCAGTGTTCATGCCTCCCCCATAAGAAAGAGACTGGGCAAAAATGGCCTGCATGGCAGAGTTCCAAGACCAAAACCACTGCTGAGCAAAAAGAATATTAAAGCTTGTCTCAATTTTTCTGGAACACATCTTGATGATCCCCAAGACTTTTGGGAAAACATTCTGTGGGACTGACGAGACAACAAAGTTTAACTCTTTGGAAGGTGTGTGTCCCATTTACCATCTGGTGTAAAAGTAACACAGCATTTCAGAAAAAAAGAACATTATACTCAGTGTTGTGCCAGTTCACAAGCTTTTCTGAACTAGTTCAAGTTCAGTTCATACATGCTCAAAGTGAACAGTTCACGTTCAAAGTTCACAATTTTAATTCTGAACTAGTTCAAAGTTCAGTTCATTTTACTTTTTTTGTGAGATATTCAAATAAATACTTTTTTCACACTACAAGCTAGAAATCACTATACGTTCTTTGAAACTGCTCATTGTAGACATTTGCTCATGACACTGCAATTGTGTACGCGGCATTGCTATGCCTACCCCGCTCTGCTGCAATTCATCACGGGTAACGTCGTGCGGAAGCCAGTATGTTATTAACTAGCCAGTATGTTAACTATTCTCAGCCGGACACTATGTTGCCCGCAATGCATTGCGCACACAATGTCAAAACCATTTCTGTCTGATGATACATGATTTAAGCGGCACCAGCGAGAATACAGGAGGTAGGAACTTTCTCTCGTTGCGTTTCAAAAGAGAAAACAGATGTCACTCAGTTTTCAATGGAAAACAAATTCCAACGTTCATTTACAGTGATGTCTGCCGTTCATGACACATAATGTGAACTAATTCACGTTCAAGTTCTTTATTAAAAAATGTGTTGCGTTCAGTTCAACGTTCACGAAAAATGAGCGTGTTCAGTGAACGCGTTCTTTTGAACGCGTTCACGCACAACACTGATTATACTAACAGTAAAATAAATGCAGTGAACGCGTTCTTTTGAACGCGTTCACGCACAACACTGATTATACTAACAGTAAAATATGGTGGCGGTAGTGTGATGGTCTGGGGCTGTTTTGCTGCTTCAGGACCTGGAAGACTTGCTGTGATAAATGGAACTATGAATTCTGCTGTCTACCAAACAATCCTGAAGGAGAATATCCGGCCATCTGTTTGTGACCTCAAGCTGAAATTAACTTGGGTTCTGCAGCAGGACAATGATCCAAAACACACCAGCAAGTCCACCTCTGAATGGCTGAAGAAAAACAAAATGAAGACTTTGGAGTGGCCTAGTCAAAGTCCTGACCTGAATCCTATTGAGATGCTGTGGCATGACCTTAACAAGGCCGTTCATGCTTGAAAACCCTCCAATGTGGCTGAGTTACAGCAATTCTGCAAAGGTGAGTAGCCAAAATTCCTCCACAATGCTGTAAAACACTCATTGCAAGTTATCACAAACGCTTGGTTGCAGTTGTTGCTGCTAAGGGCGGCCCAACCAGTTACTATGTTTAGGTAACAATCACCTTTTCACACAGGGCCATGTAAATTTAGGTTTTTTCTCCCTTAATAATAAACACCTTCATTTAAAAACTGCATCTTTATGTTTACATGTGTTGACTAATATTTAAATTGGTTTGATGTTCCGAAACACTTGCAAAAAAATCGGAAATCAGGTAGGGAGCAAACACTTTCACACCACTGTATATACGTATATAATAAATATTGGTTTTAATACTATAATATTAAAACCAATAATATAATCAAGACCGATGACGATAACTGAAAAAATCCATATATCTCCAAATAATATATTATGCCAATATATCGTGCATCACCAGTTTATGTGATGTCCAGCCCAGCTGGAAAGCACCAGGACTTGAACGGAGTAACGGCAGTAGTGGGTTAGCATGTTAAACCACCGCCCCACCTGAGCACCTATTAAATACTGTTACACATTTCACTTACCAGGACACCATGCACATTTATTACTGACTTCATGAAAAACTACTTAGAAGGTAAAATGCATTGAAATATAGAGTAGTTATAGAGGTCAACAATGACATGCATGTGATGCGTTTCCATCAACTGATCAGAAACAACTGCAAGACGAGAAGAGAAAGGGCAGAGGTTGCCACAGAGGATAAGAGTGAAAGTGACATGCCATTCACAAAGTTGTCAATCAAATTATAAATGAATCGTACGAGTTAAAGATGGTCATCTTGAGCAAAATTCATAACTTATCATTATCAACAAGTACTGACAGGCATCAGAGAGGTACCACCATTCAAACACTTTTCACCTTAAAGCATTTTTTCAATCAGAAAACAAATACATTTACAGCATTTAGCAGACGCCCTTATCCAGAGCGACTTACAATTGATACAGTCTTATGATCCAAGCCATTGTGGGTTAAGGGTCTTGCTCAAGGACCCAACAGCGGCAGCTCGGCAGAGGTGGGATTTGAACCCTGGACCTTCTGGTCCATAGTTCAGTATCTTACCCGCTAGACTACCAGAGTCCCATATGCCTACTACTAATGCTCCTGCTTTTTCTCTCCCACAATATCTTCTAAACTGCAACTCTGAATAATGGGCTTAAGCCATGCCTTGCAGTGCAACATGGTCTAATTTAGGCCTAACAGCCTCCTTTCTCAAACAAACCCCATCTCTTAAGCAAAGAAACATGGCACACAGTTCTGAGTCAGCTCATATTTACATGAACACTATCTTACCTATACATAACACTGGGAAGACCACGACTGCAGAATAATACCAAATCTATTAGTAGTAAGTCATGGTGGTAAAGGCACTGTTCAGGAACCTAAACAAGCGGGGGCACGGACTTAGTAAAAGGGTGCTGGCAGATTCCAATGTTTCCATCCCCTATGTTATTACACAGTGCCATAAATTCCTTTAGATACCTCATGTTCCACAGTAAACGCGTTTTCTCGTACTACATCAAATACAGGGCCTAGAAAAAAATGTGGGAGGTACATAAACTCAAGTAAGCTCCAGGTTTTATTGCACTTCTATGAAGTGACTAAACCATAAATTCCTTCCAATAAATTAAACCAAGTTTCCTAGCACTTCCACAAAGAAAGAGAGGAGCTTCAGTTCAAAGTGATCAGCTAAAATACTTCCTTTTAAAATTTTTAAATACTTCCTCTCTATTCTCCAACCAAGATCTGCTGGTCTGTACATTAATCTCACACATGCACACCAAAGAAATGTATGACAGTTAGTCAGGAATGGGTTGATAGTAAACTTCTGAACCTGACAAAATTAAAAAGGTACAATTTGTATGGGAACTACTGTTGGGCAGTATTATGCATCAAAGATATGCAAGAGCTGAGACGCAAGGGGACTAACAAAGTATGTAGAGAACAGATGGACTACAGTCTGTAATTGAAGAACTACAAAGTGCTTCTATATGGCAAGTGGACCAATTAGTGTAGAAACAAGAAGGTGTACCTAATAAAGTGACTGGTGTACATGCATAAAACATACAACCCCAAATCAGAAAGAGTTGGGAAAGTATGGAAAATACATATAAAAAAAACACACACAAAGTCTTCAGCAGCCATGCCTTTATAATGTGTACAGCATGTGGTTGTGTGTTGTGTTGTTGCAAAATGCCGAATTCTAATTCAATAATATTCTCATGTATTTGTTGACAAAATGGCCTTTCATCAATACTGATTTTGTCACAAATCAAGATTACCCGTTGACATCACCTATTTGATTTGACTTTTTTTTTTACTTTTCATTCTACCCATAAATTCATAAACTGTCCCAACATTTTTAGGAATGCAGGCCAGAAATGCATGACATTAAATATCTTTGGTTCATATTGTCTGCAAGGAAATAAAATGTTTCTTTTAATTTGCATTTTCCAGGTTGTCACACCTTTTTCATGATATGAGGTTGTGCAGTGGTGCTTGAAAGTTTGTGAACCCTTTAGAATGTTCTATGCTATTGCATAAATATGACCTAAAACATCACCAGATTTTCACACAAGTCCTAAAAGTAGATAAAGAGAACCCAGTTAAACAAATGAGACAAAAATATTATACTTGGTTATTTATTTATTGAGGAAAATCATATAATATTACATATTAGTGAGTGGCAAAAGTATGTGAACCTCTAGGATTAGCAGTCAAATTGAAGGTGAAATTAGAGTCAGGTGTTTTCAATCAATTGGATGACAATCAGGTGTGAGTGGGCACCCTGTTTTATTTAAAGAACAGAGATCTATCAAAGTCTGCTCTTCACAACACATGTTTGTGGAAGTGTATCATGGCACGAACAAAGGAGATTTCTGAGGACCTCAGAAAAAGAGTTGTTGATGCTAATCAGGCTGGAAAAAATTATAAAACCATCTCTAAAGAGTTTGGACTCCACCAATCCACAGTCAGACAGATTGTGTACAAATGGAGAAAATTCAGCACCATTGTTACCCTCCCCAGGAGTGGTCGACCAATAAAGATCACTCCAAGAGCAAGACGTGTAATAGCTGGCGAGGTCACAAAGGACCCCAGGGTAACTTCTAAGCAACTGAAGGTCTCTCTCACATTTGCTAATGCTGATGTTCATGAGTCCACCATCAAAAGAACACTGAACAACAATGGTGTGCATGGCAGGGTTGCAACGAGAAAGCCACTGCTCTCCAAAAAGAACATTGCTGCTTGTCTGCAGTTTGCTAAAGATCACGTGGACAAGCCAGAAGGCTATTGGAAGAATGTTTTGTGGACGGATGAGACCAAAATAGAACTTTATGGTCTAAAAGAAAAGCTTTATGTTTGGAGAAAGGAAAACACTGCATTCCAGCATAAGAACCTTATCCCGTCTGTGAAACATGATGGTGGTAGTACCATGGTTTGGGCCTGTTTTGCTGCATCTGGGCCAGGACGGTTTGTCATCATTGATGGAACAATGAATTCTAAATTATATCAGAGAATTCTAAAGAAAAATGTCAGGACATCTGTCCATGAACTGAACGCAAAGTTCACATACTTTTGCCACTCACTAATATGTAATATTGGATCATTTTCCTCAATAAATAAATAACCAAGTATAATATTTTTGTCCAGTTTGTTTAACTGGGTTCTCATCATCTACTTTTAGGACTTGTGTGAAAATCTGATGATGTTTTACGTCATATTTATGCAGAAATATAGAAAATTCTAAAGGGTTCACAAACTTTCAAGCACCACTGTACTAGTGTTCACAGTTAATAATTCCCACTGCAAAAATCACAAGTATTTCTATGTAGCTATGACAGTTGACATAAAATTATCAGTACTGTATTCCAGTTCCGAGGCACATCCAAGATCACCTGGAAAATTTAAATGAGTAACATCATCCATTCTGCAATATCGCTTCACACTACAGCTGTGCGACACATCTGTATGATTATATGACATCACAACTGACACAGCAGTCTAAGAAGCTAGCCAATGACTTTCCATACATGTCAGGTGTCACGCAGGCCAACCGTGGAGGGGAGACCGGATGGGGGAGTGACACGGTAGCAACTCAATGCATTTAGGCATGTAGACATGGTCAAGATAACTTACTGAAGTTCAGACCGAGCATCAAAATGGGAAAGAAAGTTGATTTAAGTGACTTGGAACGTGGCATGATTGTTGGTGCTAGAAGGGCTGGTTTGAGTATTTCAGAAACAGCTGATCTACTGAGATTTTCATGCACAGCCTCCGGGGTCTCTAGGGTTTACAGAGAATGATCCAAAAAGGAGAAAATATCCAGTGATGCCAAAGGTTGAGATCAAAGCGCCAAACTGGTTCGAGCTGACAGAAAGGCAACAGTAACTCAAATAACCACTTGTTACAACTGAGATATGCAGAAGAGCATCTCTCAACGCAAAACAAGTCATACCTTGAAGCAGATGGGCTGCTGCAGCAGAAGAGGTGCAACTCTTGTCAACTAAGAACAGGCAACTGAGGCATACCAAAAACAGACTGGTCTGATGAGTCTCAATTTCTGCTGCGCCATTCAGATGGTACAGTCAGAATTTGGCATAAACAACATGAAAGTATTAATCAGTTCTGCCTTAAATCAATGGTTCAGGCTGGTGGTGGTGATGTACGGTGTGGGAGATCTTTTCGTGGCACACCCCTTAATACCATCTGAGCCTACCAGAGTATTGTTGCTGACTGTGCCCATCTTTTTATGACCACAGTGTACCATCTTATGTGGCATGTCACAAAGCCTAAGCATCTCAAACTGGTTCACTGTACTCAAATGACTCTATAGTGACTAGATCACAGTTCAATAGAGCATCTTTGGGATGTGGTGGAATGGCATCATGGATATGCAGCCGACAAATCTGCACCAACGGTCATGTCAATATGCGCCAAAATCTCTTAACAACATCTCCAGCACATTGATGAATCAATGCTATGAAGAATTAAGGCAGTTCTGAAGACAAAAAGGGGATCCACCAATCAAAAAATGTATTGCAGGTAAAAACGATTAAAACTATTGGTTAACAGGTACATCAGGTACTTGCTGGCGTGTAGTTGCAAAAAATGTGCGGTGCAACGGAATGCTGGGACCTTAATCACCCTTAAGTGTGACTGTGGTAGCCTAGTGGGTAAGGTACTGGACTATGGACCACAAGGTCCAGGGTTCAAATCCCACCTGTGCCAAGCTGCTACTGTTGGCTCCTTGAGCAAGACCCTTAACCCACAATTGCTTGGATGGTAAGAATGTACCAATTGTAAGTCGCTCTGGATAAGGGCGTCTATTAAATGTAAATCAAAAATGTGTTGATGAAACCTGTCGTTCTTTACAGCTAATAGTTTTGCCATGTCGTCCTCCCTGCATCACATCTCACCGAGGCCGTATGGTTGATAAAATGGCTATATAAGGTTAAAATACAGCTTGCATGCAGCTATTAAAGGAAATATTTAGCTACATATTTCTTTTTCCGTTACGGAATTAAATTGGGATCTGCCAGCGTTCACCTGCATCGGTAACACCCGGAACAAGGATGTAGCCATAAACAAATACACGCACTCTGAGGCTAAACAGGGATTTTTTGTTGTTGTTGTTGTTTTAAATACACTGTAATCCATGTGTTATTCACAACAAAAGGTAAAACAAACGTTTTGCTTTGGCCAGAACCTGACAAAATGATGAATAAGCCAACAGATACAGCTACCCCATAGTGTATTTACGTTAGGTCCCGAGCTAGCAATGCTAACGTAGCACGCCAGTCGGTTCCTTTACAGCCGCATTTAATGAATCTCGATTCTCTTACCCGCTTTTGTGTTTGTTGTCATGCCGTTTTTTGTGCCGGACCGGTTGCATAGGAATATTATCCGCCATTACGGCCACTCAAAATCAATTCTTCGTTAAAATCCACCCATTCGTTTGTTACAGCAGGGCGGAAACCAGGAAAGTCTGTCAGAGCCCCGACTTGCGTATTCATATAGACTTTGACACATGAGCGTCAATGGATTGGAAACGAGCGCATGGATTCCGTGTGGCTTCAACTGTATTGTCTTATACTATAACGTCTTGTATTTGATTCGATATATACAGGACAAAATTGGTTAAATTGAATTATTTCGTACTAATCATTTGGTAAAGCAACTAAGGCAAACACGAGATACAGCACATAACCCTAAAATCAGAAAAAAGTTGGAATAGCAAATAAAAAATAACAGTGTCTTCCATGTGCTTTGACTTTAATACAGTATGAACCCAATATACGTCTTTTTGTCAACTTCATTTGTTAATATACATCCATTCCTGCATTTCAGGCCTGCAACAAGTTCCATATAAAGTGGGGACAAGGGTAATATAGGGCTAGTAATGAGGTATAAAAAATGAATAATGATTCAAACAGGTGATGTCAACAGATTATCATTTGGTATAAAAGCAGCATCCAGGAAAATCTGAGAATTTGAGGAGCAAAAATGGGCAGAGGATCTCCAGTTGGTCAATAAATGCGTGAGAAAATTACTGAAACGTTTAACAAATTGTCCTAGAATGATTGTAAGGGTTTTGCCTATTTCTCCTTCTACAGGATGCAATTAAATGATTCAAGTAATCTGGAGGAATTTCAGTGCATAAAGGGCAAGGGTGCAGATAAACTGAAGACCCGTGTTCTCCAATCCCTCAGATGGAACTGCATCAAGAACTGTCATTCATCAATAGCTGATAGAACCACTTGAGCAAGGGATGACTTTGGCAAACCTTTGCCAAGCACTATCACACGGAGTTATGTTCACAAATGCCACATAAAACTTTCCTGTGCAAAAAAGAATCATTATGCTAACCATCTTTGGAAGTGTTGTCAAACTACTATGGGCTCTGAGGCATCCGGAATAGACCATCACACAGTGGAAATGTGTATTGTGGTCAGACGAATCGGTATTCCAGATCTTTTTTGGAAGAAATAATGCTGTGCGCTCCAGACCAAAGGCAAATATAGGACTGTTATCAGCAGCACGTCCAAAAGTCAGGGTCTGTCATGGTATGGGGGTTGTGTCAGTGCCCATGGCAAATGTCAGCGTTAATGCAGAAAAGTACATTGAGGTTATTTTCAGTTGAGACAGTGGAAAACAACATGCTGCCCACATTAAAATGCATTGCTGTAGAAGAGGGTACCTGTTCCCATTAGAGAATGTGTGGGGAAACAGCAAGAAGGTCCTGGGTTCAGTCCCAGATGGAGTGGTCTGGGTCTTCCCACTGTCTAAAGACGTGTGTTCAGTTAATTGATATCTCTCTAAAGTGCCCTTAGTGTACAAGTGTGTGCCCTACGATAGATTGGCACCCTATCTAGGGTTGTTCCTGCATTGCTCCCGATGCTGCTGGCTACACGCCAGCTCTCACGCAACCCTGACCAGAAGTAAGTGGATCAGCCAGGATGAATTTAAGTGCATTTACATTAGTCATTTAGCCAGCATCCTTATGTAGCAACTTCTAACAGATACAATCTTAATCCAAGCAACTGTGAGGACCCAACAATGACAGCATGACAGAGGTGGGAGCTGAACCTTATGGACCAAAGTCCAGTACCTTAACTGTAAACCACCACAGTACAGAAATATCCATCCAAAACCAGTGTTCTAACTACCCCACACTTCTGTAATGATTAACTATTCTCAAAACAAATTTAGGTAAAGTTGGATATTTTGTGCAGGTTTTGTAAATTCCCCCTACCCAAAGATTTACAGGACACACCTGGGTGAGTTTGCTCTAAACAAGCACCCTCATCCCACCCCAGACTCTCCAAATAGGCCATAAATGCACATTAGCATCACACAGACTTGTTTGAAACAGCATCCTGGTTTTTATTTTCAAAAATATCAAAGAGGATGGAAAGGCAGAGGGGAGGACAAAAGGCAAAAATACAAAAGTCTACATTGTAAACGAGCCTAAAACGAACTCAACGTTTGAAGAACTATACAAGACCCCTCTGACCAAGATCTGACACCATCTTTTTACATCACAAAAAGGCACCACTTGGCAAATGCATACAAAAGAAATGTACAGATGTCTTTTCTGAAGGGGTCCACTCTGAGCAAGTGTTGTGCAAAGTGTCCAGTGATACATTCATTACATAACTACAGTCAGCAGTTTCTGGAAGGACTGCAACCTTTATCTCAGAGCACGCCGCAGGAGGAAAAAATATATATATATACACATATCTCCGCCATTTAAGGCAATAGAGCAAGAATAAGACGGGTATCCAACTGAGGTAGACTAAGCAGAGTTGATGCTTCAAATCTACACCACTCAAAAAAAAAAAAAAAAAAAAAAAAAAAAAAAAAAAAAACACCTACAGAGGAAGTCTCACTGCAAGAAATGAGCAGTCCCTACTAAGAAGACAGAGACCGGATGGTTGCTCTTTCCCTTTAGCAATTCATAAAGCACATATATAGGCATCTACCACAGTGCAGTATACATGTTGTACAATAAACAGAAAACACTGTGCAGAAAGGTAAGGTTAAACAATAAGACATGACTGAAAATAAAAACAGCAACTGATCACAGGGAGCTAGTTAGATGTTCCAGTTAAATATCCTCAATCTTGGCAGAATATAGAGAAATAAAGTGCAGAGATGAGCATTTTCAGTGTTTGTACGGACCCCCTCCCCAAAAAATCATTACAAAAGGATTCAAATAAGGCTCTTCAGACCCAATGACACAGAATAAGGCCCAAATGCCACATATTAATGTTGGGGAGGATTAAATGCTAACGGACTTGTCAAACAAAACCTGCTAAAGCTATTGGGGGGGGGGGGGGGGGGGGGGGGAGAAGAAAAAAAAAATTACACAAAAGATCTGCAAAGAACCTTCATTATAGTCTTTTGGTGCTTTAGAAATGCACCATATTGAGGCACTTAAATTACGTTTTTGGTAGAAGATAGAAGCTACACAACGACTCAATAGAATAATTTAATATGAAATCTAGTTCCAAATGAGACTAGTCTGGAGAAGAAAAAAAAAAAAATTGCAAGCAGTTATACAAATATGATACATCAGCTATGAAATGTGCCTGGATGTTGTCACCAAGCATAACGTCATACAAGATACTTTTGTAGCCTTCAAGTTCTTGCAAGACACGCAGACCATAAAAAAAAAACACAACAACACAACACTAATAGGACAGTTCTGGAAGTAAGACGCTTCAAGTAAAACTTACATTCAACTTCTACAGACATTTACCCGCATATATTAAAATTGAAAAGAAGCAGTCACTTGATTACAGTAGTTTTGTCAGCATCAACTAAAGGAACCCTACAATTTGGATGAAGTCACTGAACCCAAAAGCTGCATGTGTAGGAACCTATGGATACGTTTAAGGCTTTGCAAAAATAACCAAACAAAAGAAATGCAAAACGACCCAAATTGATTGTACCTATTAACAAGCAGAGGTGGAGGACCAAAGTCTCTCAAATCACTGGGAAAAGCAATGGGTGGCCTTAATTCACTTTGCCCTCCTCCATAAAATGCGGAAACTGCGATTTAACTACGGTCTCAGAACCACCCTTTTCAATTTCAGCAACTGCAGCTGGAATGCCCGAATGTGGCGAGTCCATTTTCATCAGTCCTCCTGTGGAACCGACCAGAGGACCTGCGGCAAGGCCTCCGGGAAGTGGAATTCCACCATTTTGGATGACGGAAATCTCATTTGCTTTCATGGTCAGCCCATTCGTGAAAGCAGCAGCATACTGATTCCATACTGATGGGTCGAAGTTCATCGGTGAGGAGATCAAATCTTTCGGCGGTGGCAACAGGTCCGGAATCATCTTGGTCTCGGCACCCATGGCCATCAACGCCATAGGGTTATCCAAGGACAGTCGCTGACCACGCCTTGTTGAGTTATTCCACATGTGTGTTCCAACATGAACCTGCAGAATAATACAGAAATTAGTCAACTTAGTTGGAGGATACACAGGTTCACAAAAGCATCAAGCTAAAAATATATGTAAATTTCCACAAATATACATATTGAATGAATTACCTTGAGGTTTCCTTTTGTTGTAAAAGCTCTACCACAAATGTTACAAGCAAAAGGTTTCTCTCCAGTGTGTGTGCGTTCGTGGATCTGCAACGCACTGGCAGAAGAGAAATTTTTGCCACAGGCATTACACAGATGTTGCTTGGTAGAGCGGCGAGGGCCAGAGGAGCTAGAGGGTGGCGTTCCAGTCACCTGAGGCAGCTGGGAACCATACTGATTATGGGCACCCATTGGGTTCTCGTGAGGAATCTGCATTTCCAGCTTAACCAGGCTTGGAGGGACTCGCATGAACTGCATCGTGCCTGCAGCTGTGAAGAACAAACGTGTTTACCAAAATGTTTCAATGGGTATAAATACTTAACTAAAATCAAGTTAAATAATTTAATCCCAACTTACAATATTCTCCATTGGAGAATGGCAGTCCAGGCTCTTCTTTGATGGCCTTTGTTGTAAAACTGGATGTCAAGTCCAGTGCTCCATTCGTTTCACTTGACTCTCGAGTTCCATCAGACTCTGTCCTAGCAGCGCTCCCAAGACCATCATCTGGGTTCAGAGACTCTGGTGATTTTGTCTGTCCATTCTCCAAGTGTCCATTTACTGGGGATGAAGAGTGAAAGGAGGCAGAATCAGACACCCCTGGACTGCATCCATTTTTGTATTCCAGCTCTCCGGCTGTTGGCGGCGATTCTTTGGGTCCACCATCACTTTCGGATGCAGTGCTGCTCTGTCGCTGCAAGTTCAGGGCTGATGTGAGGTTTTTCATGTGGTTTTCCAGTGCAGTAATGCCTGAGAACATGGCAGGTGAGCCATTCGTAGGTGCGCCATTCGCAGGTGCTGGAGTATCCTCAGAACTGTTCTGCTTCTCCTGCTGGTCAAAACCAAGATCTTGTTCCTCCATGCTCTCCTCAAGTCCACTACCTTCAAGGTTCTTCTCGTCTGTCAAACTAGAATCCATCATTTCTGTTCCCTCATAATGGTTCTCAGGCAATGGAGTGTTGGGAATCTGGCCACCCATATGCATTCGAATATGCTGCTGTAGCACAACTGCATTGGTAAACTTCTTTTGGCAAATTGGGCAAGAATGTTGCATCTTCAGGGGAGTGTTAGCCCTGTGGACACCATAATGGGCCTTAAGATTGCCTTTGGTAGAGAAGGCTCTGCCACATATCTTGCACTTGTAAGGTCGCTCACCGGTGTGTGTGCGGTAATGCATCTTAAGAGAACTTTGGCAACTCAAGACTCTGTGACAGATCAGACATTCATTGGGGTCATTGGTCCTCTTTTCCAGTCCATCCACCATTTGCTGAAGCTTGGCTGTGCCAGAGCCATTCTCACCCAAGGGACCATTACCATTCATCTGATCCAGGTTAGCTAGTGCATCGGCAGCATCCTTGGTCTGATCCAGTCCAGCCTCATGATTGAAAATACCAGAGGACACTGACGCACCATCGCTGCCAGATGAAGATGATCTTGGCGTGTAAATATCACCATTCATTGGAGCTTCAAAAGTCTTGAACCCCTGGAGCACTGATGAGTGAAGTCCTGTGGATGGAAGGCCAACTGGTTTGCTGTCAACAATATTTGATTCCTCAATAGGAATAGACATGCCATAGGGAATGCCGTTGTTTGTAGGAATGTTGTCCAGGTGCTCTGGTACAGGATGTGGATTCATTTTAATATGAGGGTATTTTTCTTTGTGTCTCTGGAAATGCACTTTGAGGTTTCCTTTAGTTGTGAAACGGTTTCCACATATGTTGCACTTAAATGGCCTTTCACCAGTGTGTGACCGTAGATGAATCTGCAGGGCACTGTCATTGCCAAAAGTCTTTCCACAAAACTTGCATTTATGCTTGTACATTTGCTCACTACCTCCGTTCTTCATCTCTGGTATGCCAGGGATCTTGTTTTTCCCTTTTTTCAAGGGATCCAAGCTTGTTGCAAGAGTATTAAAAGGGTTCTGGAATGCCACGACTGCTGGTGATTGGGGAAGTAGAACTGGAAGTCGGTTGCCTAGGTCTGGTAGCCCTTTAATCAAGTCTGTCTTTAAGGGTATGGCACTCACACCGCCAGTCAGTGATGCTGGAACACCACTGGACTGGGGTAATTTAGCTTGCTTAAGAGCTCCCAGTGACAAACTCTGGGATCCTGTTCGTTTTCCGATAAGAGCAGCAGCAGCCGACAGTTGCTGGGAAAGGTGTGCACCAAGTGCCTTCAGTGGATCCACTGGGGCTCCCACTGCAGACTGGAGGCTCTGGGGCATCATCATGGCCACCTGAATGCGAATCTGTTCAGTCAGTTGTATCTGCTGCAGTTGCTGTTGCTGAAGGTTGATTAACTGCTCAAGGATCATGGGTATTGCATGGAGAGTATCTTTAGATGATGGTGTTGGAGAATTCTGACTAGATGAATGTTGTGTTACAGCTACTCTGGTGGCAGGCATGGCTTCAAGAGTTACATTAGAGTCCTGCAATTTGGAAGCAGTCATGTAGTCATGGTCAGGGCTCCTGGACATATCCTCTGGGGCACGTCTTACATCACAATCAACATTCAGCTTGGACTCATCCTCCATAGTCTCAACAGATTCCATGCTGTGCTTTGACCGGGAATTACTGCTACTCTGACCATTGCTATGATCACTCTGCAGTTCAGGTGAGTGTTGTGAGAACTCGGGAGGGATTTCACTTCCATCACCATCCTTCATAATCACAACTTGTTGACTCTTGGTGCAATTTCTCTCATGTTCAAGGAACTCAATTTCATCAAAAAACTCTGCACAGCATTTTTCACAAACTCTTGTCTCTTCCATTCGACACCTCTTGATCTCATTTCCATCTTCAGTATGGGTGTCTTGTAGAACCCCTGCAGTGAGAAACCAGCCCAGAAAAGCAGATGTGACAATGGTTACATAGCTGAACATGTACAGAAAACAATTCAAAAGACTCACAATATGACTGCTACGCACCATTTCTAACTTTCATCACAGCTAATTGACCAGACTAGGCATGCTAGCACACTGTTCACTGTCCCAACTTCACCTGAATTAGTGTTGTTGCTCACCTCACACACGAAGGAATATGATAATGGACTTAATGTGACCCATAATTTCAAGACAGTATCACAAAGTAAATTTTTGTCTAGAAGTACACTGGCTAGTGGACATATTAGCCAGAAGGGGGCATCGCTTAGCAGACAGGCTGTTACCAAGTGATTCATTTATACTGAAAGATTATTTTGATTGTATTCATGTACTCATTACATGTTCAGTTTCGTCTACAACACATTCACAATCAAGGAATTCGACCTTAATCGGCACGTTTAGCCATTTTATGAAGTTAATGGCTAATCATGAGGCGCACAAATTCAAATTTAGAAACTGATACCAACTTCGCAGTCATAATTAAGTTAGTGAGCACCATCGTGATTCGAATTAGCATTCGTCCCAACACTAAAACATTTAACATGAATGCAGGCAGTTGGTCTGAATAAGGCGGGGGCCATCGTTAACATTCCAGCAACGAAACTGCGAGACGCTTTTAATTGCCCATCAGGCATCTTGAGTGAGATGAAGGAGACGTTGCAAATGGCTTTGTATTGTTCGTAAAACCCCGCTACCACACAAGTCGCAGCTCAGGTTACGGTGCTGCGGGAAGGGGGGGCAAGAATGGGGACAAAGTTATTGAGATGGGACAGGAGTTTAAAAGTTTGCAATAAGAGTAATGTAGGAAGTCAGGTATACCACAGCTATAGCCTATGTATTGACAAACAATTTGGAAGTCATCAATGTGTGTGGAAATTAAGTGAGGGGGAAAAAATCCAAGTAATTATAACAGTAAAAAACAAAATGAGGGTGGCTGTTCGTCCGACTCATGAGGAATATCATCAATTAGAGGCGATTGCCACAAGGGGGCGCGTTGACCCCAAGACCTTTATGGCAACATTGGGTCATATTTACTTTAATTACAATCATGCAGCGTGCTGGTGGTAGTTAAGAGAACTTCACAACCAATAAAGCTGTGCGCTATAAACCCTACGACTCCATGTTACCAACTTTTCGATTTACAAACTAAACAGCGCGCAAGCGGGTCAAATGGACTGAGGTTGGTCAGATCTTGTAATAGCTCTACAGTTTGTGAACATATACTGACCCCCCTACACCTTCACGACTATTTTCCCCCATCCCCCTTCCTCTCCATCTCCATATGAAGCTTAAAGAAAGTCATGCATTTTAAATTGAGGTGGGGGTTTATTGCTTTGTGGCCAGTTTGTTCCCGAATCAAGTTTCGTGTGAGCCGACCTGTTGAGCACTATTGTTGTTATGTCCACAGGTTATGCGCCCATATATTACCATACGAGGGAACTGGTGGACAGAGGCTTGATGATCCTGTTTAACCACTTTAATTTCATTTGATCAGGTGTGAGAATATGAAAACGGGAGATCAAAGGAACTATGAAACTTGTAAGCAGTTAGGTGAAGCAACATCAGTAAAAGTTTGACCATAGGAAGCAGCCTAATTCATAGGGTAACGATCCTATACTAAATAATAGGCTACATGGGGAAAACGATTTACAGGTTATAACAACAGCAGCAGTAATAATAATAATAATGAGAAATACAAAAAAAAAAAAATTATTTACCTATAAACTACATAAGGAGGAAATCAATAGTCAACATTATTCAAGCTACAAAAACGCCAAGTCAAGCCTAAACTAATGAAATGTACCGATCAAACAAGCCATAAACTCACTTCTAAATCAACTACAGTCTCAAATTAAGTATCAAAACAAACTCAGCATCACTAAACACTACAACTAGTTCACGAATTCAAACAGCAAGCGATAAAGAAGCAGCATGAAATATAAAAAAAAAATCTAACATGTTCAATTTAAACATCCATACAAAATATTCGCACAGTTTTTATTAAACGCTCACCATTTTCCGATGCACCGGGCTCCTCGGAGTTGATGTGCTGCGGTTTGGACTGTTTGCGTCGCGACATGGCAGCAGTCACACGCGCAGCCGATCCAAACAGTAACGCACTGCTCTCGTGCGCCTCCGTAAATTCTCCTGCTCGGCCCAAATTAGCCCTTCAAGTAGAAATGCGCATGTCAAAGTAATTATTATGATCAATAATGCATTGCGATTTATCATGGTGCCCCGACAGCTGATTGGCTCCAGTCCAAGTGCTAGCACATTATTCAAATCGGGTTTCATTGATGAGGAAAGCAGCGTGCCAGAAAGGGGAGGGAGCCGCTTAGGGGAACAGCCAAAGAGAGCGCGAGGGAGGGGACAGAGGGAGGGCGCACAGTGAGAGAGCGAGCTCACTATTACAACCATTATCAGAAGTATAACAATAATATTAATAATTATCTTATATATTTTAATAATTCAACCATTTAAACATGTAATACTTTTTTCGGAGGAGAACAAATTTCAGATAAAAACAAGGAATTCGTACATTTTTTAGTAATTTTAAAATATCATAAACAAGGGCTTTGCATTGTATTATTATTATTATTATTATTATTATTATTATTATTAACAATATACTAAAGAACATAAATTCCAAAAAACAGTGTTTTCTATCTTAATTTGAGTAAAGTTTTAGGTAGAATGTTCAATATTTTAATCGTTAAATATTTTATGTACAAACAAATGAGAAGAAAACTTCCCATGAAGCTCAAGCAAACTCCATTACACAATAAACCCCAAACATTTCGAGTAGTTTATCTACTACTTTTGAAATCTCATCTGAATAAGGGGCTTTACATTGTATTATTATTATTATTATTATTATTACAACACAAGATTTTGGTTTTTAGTCTTACAATTTTTGTGTAAACCATTTTCACTACATACGACATCCCTATTTACCTATAAATAAAGAAGTTCAAAAATAAATACAATTGCGGCACAGTACCCACCTGGCTTCATGATTAAGAATTAATTAGAATGAATATTATTGCTGTCTTTAATACTGCTACTACTACCTGTAATAATAATAATAATAATAATAATAATAATAATATGTATATAATAAAAAGTCCTTCTCAACCTATTCACCAGGGCATTATCAGATCATACTTTTATGTAATATAAAGAAGAATCATTATAGCATTTCCCCTTTGAATGTATTTTAATACTACCTTTAAGCACTCTCTGTTCTAGTGGTGCAAATTCCTGTGCTGTAGTGTGCAAAAGTGTACACAGCTCTTATAATGACTATAAAAGTGTTTCATTAAATAAACAAATTCAACCAGAAAAGATACAAACAGCACTAGAAAATGCGAGTGTGTTCAGAGCTACACCTCTGAGTCACTAATGTGGAACCACAGTCCCAGGACAGGACGGCAGTCCGTTGCAGTGCTGGCAGTGGTCACTGTTGCAGAACTGGGGGATGATCCTTCAAACCCAAGAAATCGTGGTGGTGGGCTAGCATCTCACCTTAATAACAATAACAACAAATACTACTACTAATAATAATAATAAACACAAGATTTAGATTTTTTTCTGAAATATTTTACTCCTTTGAATATACACTGACATTTTTTAATACCTACTTCTTTTTATATGCATGTAATGGCCGTATGTGTGCTTAAAAATTCAATCTATAAATAAAATATTGCTTCTCATGAATCTCAAACTCATTCACAAATAACATCTCAGAACAAGGAGTGGCTCAGTTAGACTGTCATCCTGAATAATTGTATATTTGATCTCATAAGAAGATGGGAATTTGCAGTGCTTACTGCTGTATCACTATGTCCATTGTGACTGTGTGTGTAATGGATGAGATGCAACGATATATATGTATTTATACAGGTAAATAGATAGATAGATAGATAGATAGATAGATAGATACAGTGGTGCTTGAAAGTTTGTGAACCCTTTAGAATTTTTTACATTTCTGCATAAATATGACCTAAACATCATCAGATTTACACACAAGTCCTAAAAGTAAAGAAAGAAAACTTAGTTAAACAAATTTGACAAAAATATTATACTTGGTCAATTATTTATTGAGGAAAATTATCCAATATTACATATTAGTGAGTGGAAAAAGTATGTGAACCTTTGCTTTCAGTATCTGTTCCTGACATTTTCCTTTAGAATTCTCTGATATAATTCAGAATTCATTGTTCCATCAGTGATGGCAAGCTGTCCTGGCCCAGATGCAGCAAAACAGGCCCAAACCATGATACTACCACCACCATGTTTCACAGATGGGATGAGGTTCTTATGCTGGAATGCAGTGTTTTCCTTTCTCCAAACATAACGCTTTTCTTTTAAACCAAAAAGTTCTATTTTGGTTTCATCCATCCACAAAACATTCTTCCAATAGCCTTCTGGCTTGTCCACTTGATCTTTAGCAAAATGCAGACGAGCAGCAATGTTCTTTTTGGAGAGCAGTGGCTTTCTCCTTGCAACCCTGCCATGCACACCATTGTTGTTCAGTGTTCTTCTGATGGTGGACTCATGAACATTAACATTATCCAATGTGAGAGAGGTCTTCAGTTGCTTAGAAGTTACCCTGGGTCTTTTGTGACCTCGCCAACTATTACACATCTTGCTGTTGGAGTGATCTTTGTTGGTTGACCACTTCCTGGGGTGTTGAATTTCCTCCATTTGTACCCAATCTGTCTGGCTGTGGATCGGTGGAGTCCAAACTCTTTAGAGATGGTTTTGTAACCTTTTCCATCCTGATGAGCATCAACAACTCTTTTTCTGTGGTATATATATATATCTGATAAAACAACAAAATAAAAATGAGAAAGCAAGACAGGCCACAGTTTGTTTGTACAGTCTTGAAGCACAGTCAAATCATTCTGTGCATCATCATCCTTTGATTTAAATATGAAAATCTCAGTGCTCTATTGTCGTCATCGACTCCTGTGAGGATCTGCTAGAGAAAGATTTGTAGGTATGCAATATCCCACTTCAAAGAAAATCAGATCCCCATAATGCTTACAAGAGCGTAAATGGTTCAAATAATCTACACATAGTGCATTGATCATCCCAGTATCCTTATCACATGTCTCAACAAGATCAAATATGGGGGCTGATGCAGTAGCTTATATCAATGACAATAGACAATGGACTCTGGCTTGACCAACACCATTCTAGACTGAATGTTTACAGAGTATTTCATAGCACATGACTACATGACTAATTGATAGCTCTAATTCATTCATATTCAGGAATCTAAAGACCGAACTTCAATCTCAGCAGGCCACTACAGATGGCTTTTTGAGTACTGTATCAAGCACTATTATGCCTGTTTCAAAATGGACGGCCAAGGATTTTAATCCACAAACCCCCGCTACCGTTTGCATAATGCAAGAGTGGTAAGTGCAGGGAGTGAGAAGGAATTTACTGCCTTCCTCAATAGGCCCAAGGAAGGCCTAGCCATTACCAATACATTGCACTGTCGATTGTTTATGTCTTACGCTATCGCAAAGGAGATTGATGGCCCTAAATCTAATTGAGATAGGAAGGAGAAAGGAAAAACCCATTTCCCAAGACATTTATACATACAATTGTTGCTGGTTTAACACAGTAAATGTACTTATTGGTTTAGAATGACAATGATATGGATAGGATGGCAATAAAATAGACCTGGCTTTATTGTATCATACACCTTATCAGCTAATACAAACCAACAGCTCAGTCTAATTCCTATCTGGTCTTTCCGCTACAGCGCCGTAACAAATAATCACAAATATTTCACATTCCTTTTCCTTTTGTTTGACTAGGATTAACACAAACAGCATAAAAGTGACCACACAACCACTAGACACAACCACTTGTCTTTGTCTTCTAGCATTTAGATAAAGGAAAGTCATCAAAATGTTACTGCCGTCCTTCATGCCACAGAAGGGACTCTCTGTATAACTTATAAACACAAATGTCTATCTCCCACGACTGACTGAAGGTGGAGGGCAGTCTAGACAGTTTATGGCTACCAATTACAACTTGTGCCTTGAATTTAGTGTTTCTCGTTGCACTCTAGCTAAACAATTCTCACAGTTTGAGTAATAAACTCAAAGTGAGGAGTTTCATCTCCTAATTCTCGTCCTCTTTCAGACTGGACAGATGCTTTCTTTCAGATTTTTATTCCCCAAGAGATTTGGTCATTCAAAGGAACACTTTTGAATCTCTTCTGGGATCACTGATGAGGACAAGATTCTTAAACCACTTTGTGGAAAGTTATTATGTCTACTTAGAGCCTGGGTGATTAATCACAACAAGGCACAGTTGATTTTATATATATTAAAAACTGTAAATATATAACGAATATCTATCTATCTATCTATCTATCCATCTATCTATCTAACAAATACAAATACAACATAAAAGTTAAACACAATAATTAATTGAACGTCAATTAAACTGAAATAAATAAATAAGGAAATAAAGAAAAACAGAGAGAAAAAGAAAGATCAAGGCATAGCAATGGAAACACCAGTGGAATTAATTAACTAATTAACATGGAAGTTATAAATAAGTAAGTAAATGAATAAATAAAACTGACAGAAATACAAAAAAGATGGTAACAAAAACATTAATAAAACACCGCTGAACCATTAGCACAAAATTTTATATGTACAAAAATGTATGCATAAAAGAATTCTAAAAGATATATAAATATTAATTTATATTTCTTTAAAAAATAAGATTTAGATTTAAATGAGTTTCAATCTAAAATGAAAAAAGAAATAAAATTGCAATAAAAAAGTTACAAAACACAAAATAATTCACTGAAAGTTGGAAAAACATTGGAAGAAATGTTGGGAAGAAACTGCTGATATTAAATGAAATGATGAGAAATACAGACACAATTTAGAGCAAAAAAAAAAGACAAAACAATAATCAAAACAAAAAAAAAAAGCACTGAGATTGACAGAAAGAAGAACAATAGAAAGTTGCTGATGTGGAAAGAAAAATACGATTTAACATTTTAAAGTAGAAAGATCAAAACATGGAAATGGAAACACAAGTGGAACTAATTAACAAGGAAGTTATAAATAAGTAAGTAAATGAATAAAGAAATAAAGAAATAAAGACAAAAAACATGGAAACAGAAACATTATCTACATTAAAGTCATATGTCAGTAAAAATACATAAATAAATAAATCACTTATGTAATAAATAGTCCAGTACTGAGCCATCATCACAAAATTATTCAATTAACATTTTCAAATTTTGAAAATATGAACCATTATTTCATTTACTTAAAGATAAACACCTTAATAAGTATGTTGAGGTTTGAGGCTGTGACACATAACTCACTTCAGACTTATAACTCATCTCAGGTTGTATTTTTGAACTGTAATTCAACAGGAAATGTGCCTGTGGTCAAGAAAAACCAACAAGAAACATATAAATGGAAGTGTGTACCTACAGAGAATGTGGTAGACGTGCATATTCTCTGCTGTGCCACTCTATTGTTGTAACAGAAAGAAAACAAATAACCTTTCACATGCCCTGTATATGGAGAAAGAATATTTCAGGACTCTGAATACAGCAATGTGGATGGTCAGTGCTAAGGTAAAGTAAATGGAATCCTGATATATAGACTGAAGAAATTAATAATGCATAGCATGTCCAGTTTCATACAGTGATGGATAGACTGGCATGGATAACCAAAAGAAGCTCATACCATCTAGTACAGGAAAGGAACAGATCATTTTCTTTACACAATAACTTTTATTCTGTTAAAAAAAAGCACCACTATTTTTTTAGACAAAAACTTGCTTTGTAGAAATACAGAATAGAACATAATTAAACAAATATAACAATCGGGTTAGACAGAACTGTGGTATTTCTCCAAGATGCTTGATAAAAGCCCAACAACTGATTTCTGTCTAAATCTAAGTATTTCTAAGGTAACTGACACTAGGTTACTTTTTTATCAAAGGGTGACTTTAATAACATTATTTCTTTATTTACATATTTTTTAACATAAGTCTTTAGAACAGTACTGTATATATTTACCATGGCCAAGTCATGCTTGCCTCTTTTTGTTTAGAAGCCCATGCCCCATATTTCCAGGGCTTTTAAAATGTCATGGCGATGGCAACAGGACCAATAGCAACTGGACAATAACAGTGTGACACTTGGAGTGCACTTGTAAATTGAACATGTGTTCTTGGAGTCTGTGTAAAACATGAAAGGCAAAGAGCAATCCAAACACTGCTGGGACTTTTCACGTCAGCATGCCAGCTTGGATTCTTTGAGCTTTCCGGTATGGTTTACACTTTCTCACACTACATATTCAACAATGACCATAATCACCTCACGCTTGCGCAGTTATCCTTTGCTACCGAACATCGTTATTCTGGAGAGGGTCGCATTCTGATATGTACTACACTTCCCTGAAACACTAAACATGTGATAGATACACAGAGGACAAGTCATGAGGCCACCACAGAAGAAGTGAGGTCAAGCAATCACTGGGTTCCTCAGTAAGTCCACTATAGGAAAATCAATGGCAACTGACTTCATCCGTTTTTAAGTGAGATAGTCTATGGGAAGTCTTAGAATTGTACTTGGTCTTGAGGCTGTTCTTCATTAGCAGAGTGAGACAACAAAATCCACTGGCTTTGCAGTTGGTCGCCGAGGATATGCTAACAGGAAGCTAAAATGGCCTTTAATACGAGTTACCTAATTATAATGTGGTATAGAGGATGGAATCAAATACATTTATCAGGCAGCCCTTGATCTTTTGTCAGACCTAGAAAATAACTGCAGCCAACAACTGGTACCATAAAAACACAACAAAACCAGAAATTACAGAAAAGAACAATATGGATTGATTTGAATAAATGGCTTGTCCAAATCCCATCAAGAACACATGCTTATTACCTCCAAATTGATTCATCACGGCATGTAACTTGTTTCTTTATGGTTGATCCTTAAGCAAAAATTGCATTACAATTCGTTTGTTTTGAAACCAAAACCCCTTTGTATTAAGGCACTTCAAAGGCAGGAGCTTGGCCTTGTGTTTATATGTGTATAGAAAGCTGGAGCCATAATGTTTAACGGAAAAAGGATGAAGATGTATTGTGTGGATGGAGGTTTGCACACTGGATCACCCAGAAAGTGAGTACATGATATAATAGACCACTGATGTTTAATTGAAGGCGCTGTTTTGTTTATCCACACTGTTCTCTCACAATCCAGTGATTACTGAATGATCACCAAGTTGCCTGCCAGACTGAGAGATGCTATTGTGGTGAAAGGAGAAGAAAAGCATATGCAGTATATGATTGATCTTGAAGTTTTATAGCATCCTACTGCTGTCCTGCATTCATCATCTACAATATCTGGTCACAGAATGAGAAAATGGTAACTTTTACCAGAACAGCTACTTTTCTAAACATACCTTAACTAATAGGTAGCACCTTGGTATACAAAGCGTGAGCCAGACTACTTTATTCTTTGAAAATTACATTATTTGAGAAAGTTCTCTAACACCTGGGTGATAGTGACACAGGAAGGTCAAATTACAGCCAGACAAATGTGAACTCACCACATATAACCAGAGAACAATGTACAAAAATGCATAAAAATGTACATAAGTATACACATAATAAGTCATGTATAAACAAAATCATTATTTATAGGATGATTTCTATTGGGAGGTGGCTGTTTTAAGCCCTAACCCCTCAATTTCCCTCAAAATTAGGTGGAATGAGAAAAAGCTACTTATTTTACTTAAGTATTAATTGATATTACAGCAAAATAATAACACCGATTTAAAAACATTGATTGAATATTGGAGTCATAAGCAAAAGTCAGTAAGTAAAAAGATAAAAAAAAAAGAGTGAAAGTTGCTGATATCAAACAAAATCATGAGAAATATAGAATAATTTAAAACAGAATGAAAGAAAGAAAAGATTAAAACATGGAAATGGAACCACCAGTGGAAACAATTAAACTTGGAAGTTATAATTAAATAAGTAAATGAACAAAAAAAAGAAAGAAAGACAAAAGACATGGAAACAAAAACTTCATTTAAACATTGAAGTCCAATGTAAGTAAGCATAAATAAATAAACGAATAAAGTTGCTTATGTGGAAAGAAGGAAATGATCAGCATACCATATAAACAGTAATTGAGTGTTGCAATAAAAAGAATAAAAGAAAGAAAGTGCTGATAAAAAATGTGAGCAACATACAGGTTGATAGGCAAGTAGTGAGTAAGAAAGAAAGAAAAGATTAAGATTAAAAATTAAAAAGATTAAAAATGGAAACACCAGTGGAACCAATTACATTTTGAAGTTATAAGTAAGTAAATGGATAAACTAAAAAAGAACAAAAAGACAAAAAGATGGAAACAAGAACATCAGTTAAACACTGAAGTCACATGTAAGTAAGCATAAATGATTTAATACATGAATTAAATAAAACTAAATTAAATTAATAAAGTAACAAACTTTATGGAGAGAAAGAAACAATCACCATACCATATAAACACTTTTAAAAACGAAAAATACAAAACAATTTAAAGATGAAAGAAAAAAGACGAAGGAAAAAAAAGGATTACTTAATTAAACTGTGAGGTTAGTAAGAAAGAAAGAAAGAAAGAAAGAAAGAAAGAAAAAGTAAAGAAAAGAAAAACATGGAAACAAAACATCAGTTAAACAAATCCACATGTAAGTAAGCATAGATAAATTAATTAATTAATAAAGTAAACCGTAAGTAAACGTGGAGAGAAAGAAACAATCAGTATACCATATAAACACTAAAAAAGTATGAGAAATATAGAACAATTAAAAGACGAAAGAAAAAAGACAAAGGCAAAACAGGATTAATTAAACTGATTAAACAGTGAGGTTGATAAAAATGAAAAAGAAAGAGAGAAAGAAAGAAAAGTAAGACATGTAAATGGAAACACCAGTGGAAGCAATTAAACTTGGACGTTATAAATAAGTAAGTAAATGAATAAATAAAAAACAAAAGAAAGACAAAAAACTTGGAAACAAAAACATCAGTTAAACATTGAAGTCACATGTAAATAAGCAAAAATAAATAAAGTGGCTTGTGTGGAGAGAAAGAAACACTAAACGATTGTTGCAATAAAAGAATCAAAGAAAGACAGTATGAAATAAAAGGTTAGCAATACGTAAGCAAACAGAGGAAAGGTCAAGATAGAACATAAATAAATAGGGGAAAAGTGATATAGTTCATAAACAAAACATAAATAGAAGGTGGAGGAAGGGAGAGAGACTGAGATAAAGATTCCACACATGGCAGTAATTGAATGGCTGAATTGCCCATCGGTTCCTGTGTGGAGGCAAACATGGAAATAGTGCTGCTTTTGTTATTGCTGGAGTATGACAAGCGCCTCCATCAACAAACAATAAAAGTGTGAGGGGTCTGTAAGGAGAGCCCCCCGGAGAGAGAGCCTTTCTCACCATGAGCTCACCAACACACACACACACACACACTTTAGAAACTTTCTATAAACTTAATATTACTGTAGCTAATTAATCCTACACGTATTACAACTCGTTGTTTCCATCCTTGTGGTCCTCACAATGATATATAAACATAACCCCACACACAAACACACGCTAAATATAAATTTACTCCAAAAAGCTTACTGACAAATAAAAAAGTACAGAAAGCAAATCAGAGCTGAATCGCTATCTGACCGTTTGCACATCCCCAGATAACCCCTAAATTATAAAGGACTATGACCAGCCAAAAAAAGTCAACACAGCATGAATGATTGCTCCTTATCAGCACTTAAACAATGGGCCTAGTTGTCTAGATTAGAACAGTGGACTGGCTGTGCTATAAAGGATTGATGCTGGTTTATGTTTTGGATAAGCACGGCGAATAATGAGAAATTGAGTCACAACACACACACTGTCAAGCTGTGAGACACCGGGGGGCCAATCCTTCAAATCTGAGCCCCAATCTCCAGAGTAGAGCTGTAAACATTTACTAGAAGGGTAGTACTCGATAGCGGGCCTGTTATTTAAGAGCCAAAGGCATGGCGAAAAATCGGTAGCATATCATATCAAATTGTGAAAACTTGTATTATTTTATACGGCATTTTATACTTCATACTTAGGATTTAAAAGTAAATCCCCAATTCATAAACAAGTAAAATATAAAAAATAGTAAAATATATGCAGTGTTCCTTACATTTGCTTTGACTTATATTTTTTCTGGTCAACTTCATTTCATTTGTTAAAAAACATCCATTCCTGCATTTCAGGCCTGTAACACAATCCAAAAAAAGTTGTGACACGAACAACTTAGGGCTAGTAATGAGGTTAATGTGGGACTGTGGTAGCCTAGCGGTTAAGGCACAGGACTATGGACCAGAAGGTCCAGGGTTCAAATCTCACATCTGCCAAGCTGTTGGGTCCCTGAGCAAAGTCCTTAACCCACAACTGCTTGGATTGTAAGACTGTACCAATTGTAAGTCACTCTGGGTAAGAGCGTCTGCTAAATGCTGTAAATGTTAAAAAAAATTATGCGATTTCATACAGGTGATTATACATTTACAGCATTTAGCAGACGCCCTTATCCAGAGCGACTTGCAATTGATACAATCTTACAATCCAAGCAGTTGTGGGTTAAGGGTCTTGCTCAAGGACCCAACAGTGGCAGTTTTGGCAGACGTGGGATTTGAACCCTGGACCTTTTGGTCCATAGTCCAGTACCTTAACCGCTAGGCTACCACAGTCCCACATAATCATGATTTGGTACAAAAGCAGTATCCATGAAAGGAACAATGTTCTTACACATTTGTTGATAAACTGGAGATCTTCTGCCCATCTTTACTTCTCAAAGACACTTCATACATTTATCATCTTCATTTTCCATACCATCCTAATTTTTCCTGATTTGGGGTTGTACGTAAATGTACATTGGAGATACATAAACATGCCTGAAATGACAGTTTCAAGCCTCCCTGAACAAGTCATATAAAAACATTAAAACAATACATTTAGAAGTACAGAACATCCCACTGGAAAACCCACTGTTTGCTCTTTGTTTTTGTTTTTTTGCTCATAACCACTTCTATACTACTTATACAATAGGTTATTCAATGTATACAATAAAAAAGGAACAATTCCTATTTGGCTGGTTAGAAGTAAAAATAAGGCATGACACCCTGCAGAGGTTTTTGTTGTATTTAACCTTTAGAGGTCTGGAGCTGATTGAATGTGTTTAAAATGTTTATCATACAATGTCTGCTATCTTTTTACAGCACAACACAACCAATATGACCTGATAATTGTTTTTTGCTTAGACACACTAAATAAACACATTGCATCCAAGGGTACACACACGTACACACACACACGACAGAATTTTTTTTTTTAACCATATACAGGCTTAAAAAATGACCACAAGTTAATATAAATAGTAACAAAAAACAGCCATGGCTATATCAGTTTTTATAAATTTTCTGTCAACAGCAAACACAAAAAGACTGAACTTTGAAGCAACATTTTCAACTAAAGTACATGCACTTAAACCAGCATACTCCGATCTAGAAATCAGAGTAAGAAATCCAATAGAGAGAGCTGTATTTAACTCAGTAATCAGATTACTCATAGCATGTATACCAGCTGCCCAATTATAATAGGTGTTTTCAGTCTGCACATGTGCACGAGCCTGGTTGCCAGTATTCTACGTATTCTACAGTTCCACATATTCTAAAGACTCGGCTTTATTTGGCCTCTTATTCTTCTTTTCTCATTGGATCTGGCAACTCCAGAATTAAAGGTGCCATAGAATTGAAGGCAGCAAAACAGCTATCGAACACTTTGTAGAGTCTCTGGAATGCAGTAGATACCCGCGAAAATGAAAACTTTGATTATTCAATATTAAAGTTTAAAGTTTATGTCACATCTATCTGTGAGATTATTGGCTGGTTGCAAAGTAGAAATCTGCAATGGTCGAGTCACGTAAACCCGGAGGTTTCCCATTATCTGATTACTCAAATTCATGTACAGTGGTGCTTGAAAGTTTGTGAAACCTTTAGAATTTTCTATATTTCTGCATACATATGACCTAAAACATCATCAGATTTTCACACAAGTCCTAAAAGTAGGCAAACAGAACTCAGTTAAACAAATGAGACAAAATATTATACTTGGTCATTTATTTATTGAGGAAAATGATCCAGTATTACATATTAGTGAACGGCAAAAGTATGTGAACCTCTAGGATTAGCAATTAATTTGAAGGTGAAATTAGAGTCAGGTGTTTTCAGTCAATGGGATGACAGTCAGGTGTGAGTGGGCACCCTGTTTTAGTTAAAGAACAGGGATCTATCAAAGTCTGCTCTTCACAACACGTTTGTGGAAGTGTATCATGGCACAAACAAAGGAGATTTCTGAGGAAAAAATTTTGTTGATGCTCATCAGGCTGGAAAAGGTTACAAAACCATCTCTAAAAGAGTCTGGACAAAAACAAACAAAAAAAAAAACAAAAAAAAAAAAAAACAAAAAGAAAAAAAAAAAAAAAAAAAAAAGACCCCCCCCCCCCCCCCACCCCCCCCCCCCCCCACCCCCACCCCCCCCCCCCCCCCCCCCCCCCCCCCCCCCCACCCCCCCCCCCCCCCCCCCCCCCCCCCCCCGCCCCCCCCCCCCCCCCCCCCCCCCCCCCCCCCCCCCCCACCCCCCCCCCCCCCCCCCCCCCCCCCCCCCCCCCCCCCCCCCCCCCCCCCCCCCACCCCCCCCCCCTCCCCCCCCCCCCCCCCCCCCCCCCCCCCACCCCCCCCCCCCCCCCCCCCCCCCCCCCCCCCCCCCCCCCCCCCCCCCCCCCCCCCACCACCCCCCCCCCCCCTTTTTTTCCCACCCCCCCCCCCCCCCCCCCCCCACCCCCCCCCCCACCAATCCACAGTCAGACAGAATTGTGTTACAAATGGAGGAAATTCAGGACCACATAGTTACCCTCCCCAGGAGTGGTCGACCAACAAAGACAACCACAAGAGTAAGGCGTGTAATAGTTTGGCGAGGTCACAATGGACCCCAGGGTAACTTCTAAGCAACTGAAGGCCTCTCTCACATTGGCTAATGTTAATGTTCATGAGTCCCACCATCAGAGGAACACTGAACAACAATGGTGTGCATGGCAGGGTTGCAAGACCCCCGAAGTGCTCTCCAACAAGAGTTTGGTAAAGATCACGTGGACAAGCCAGAAGGCTATTGGCAAGAATGTTTTGTGGACACAGATATGAGCAAAATAGAACTTTTTGGTTTAAAAGAAAAGCATTATGTTGGAGAAAGGAAAACACTGCACCATCACCAGCATATAAGAACCTTTATCCCATCTGGTGAAACATGGTGGTGATAGTATTATGGTTTGGGCCTGTTTTGCTGCATCTGGGCCAGGACGACTTGCCATCATTTATGGAACAATGAATTCTGAATTATATCAGAAAATTCTAAAGGAAAATATCAGGACATCTGTCCATGAACTGAAGCTCAAGAGAAGGTGGGTCATGCAGCAAGACAACGACCCTAAGCACACAAGCCGTTCTACCAAAGAATGGTTAAAGAAGAATAAAGTTAATGTTTTGGAATGGCCAAATCAAAGTCCTGACCTTAATCCAATCGAAATGTTGTGGAAGGACCTGAAGTGAGCAGTTAATGTGAGGACACCGACCAACATCCCAGAGTTGAAGCTGTTCTGTAAGGAGGAATGGACTAAAATTCCTCCAAGCGGGTGTGCAGGACTGATCAACAGTTACTCATAGTCATTTATCAGATCACTGACAAAATTTTTTTTTTTTTTTTGCAGTTGTCGGATTATTAAGGGCATGTAAATGCACTCAATGTCACTCAGAATGACATTTTTTATTTTGCTTTATCATGCTTTATCTAACTGTATAATAATTCCACCACCCTAACCACTGAACCACTGTGCTGCCCACTGTAAGTTTGTTTGTTTAGTTTATTTAACGTCACTCTTCAGCATCGATGGGCATTCAACGACATACACAAGGTTACATCAATACTCAAGGTTATATCAAAAATAGTCATGTATATTCTCAGGTTGGGGCCAATTTAGCCTAATCAATTACCCTAATGCATGTCTTTGGACTGTGGGATGAAACCAGAGCACCTGGAGTAAACCCACGCAAACTCCACACAGAAAGGACCCAGACTGCTCCACCTGGGGATCGAACCCAGGACCTTCTTGCTGTGAGGCAACAGTGTTTCCCACCGAGCCACCATGCCGCCCCTGCGCCCCGCTGCCCATTGTAAGAGTAACTATAGTCATATTATAAACGAAAGATGTTCAAGACACTCACTTCGCAAAAAGTAAAAACACGCCTTAAGAGTTCACGTATTCATTGCGTCATGGAGCCTGGTAGGACAGACTACTGCGTAGGCACACTGAGTGCATGCAGCGTGCTAACATCTCACATCAAGCTAACATTCTGAAGTCAAAAATGAGTGAACAAACTAGGTTAGGAGACAAAATACAGACACCACCAGCCTTGCATTCTATGGTGCTGGAGGTGGTTTGGCTTTGAAAACATGGGTGTTGCTCAAAAGACTTCAAACTGTAAACTGTGTCGGAAATCAGTTGATGTTAAAGATAGCCTGACAACTAACTTATTTCCCCATCTGCAAACTAACCACCATGCAGGATATAAAGATTATAACAACCGTCAAGAGTCAGCTGTCCACGACAGGCTTAAACCAGCCAAGGTACCAGCACAAAAACACTTAATGAATCATTCTCCAAACAACAAGAACAACAAAAACAGATGGCAAAACATAGCAAATGCTATCACCAGAGAGAGATGGGTTCAAACAACTTTTGAACACTTTAGATCCAAGATATACACCAACGTATCAACAAAATCCCAGAAAGTATCAGGATATCATTCTTTCAATATTGCACAATCCTATTATAATCATTACTATATATACTGTAAGTACGTCCAGATATGCAATGGCGGACCATGGTGTCTCAGCAGTAAATGAACTGTGCTGTTGAACACTGAGTTTAAGGCTCAAATCCCAGCATTGACAAACTGCCAGAACTGAACTCTAGAGCAAGACCCTTATTCCTCAACTGCTTGGGTATAACATGATATAAACAATTGTAAGTCGTAGAAAATTAATAAATGCTAACGCAGTGCAACTGCCTGATCTGGGCCATATGGATGAAAAGGAAAAAAGTGTCACCCAAATAGTACTGTGGTGGTCCTGTGGGGGCCCAGGCCATTAGTGCAAAGTATGTAGAGAAACAGGTGGACTGATAAAATAGACAATGAGGTGGTGAACCAAGGTGGTGTCAGTGTCAGTTAACTCATATTAACTAGCAAGCATATTCTTATTAGCCTATTTTGAAAGATTGCATGACTATTATATACACACAGCTAGCTTACATTATTGCTACCTTAGCTTACAGTAACTAGTATCTAGCAACTAACAATCTGCTCTAAAATAGCTTCTAGGAGTCATAAACACTTTAGTTATTACAAATATACACAGTATCTGTTAGCACTCTGGTAGACATTTAGCAATATCTTTAGCTATCCATTAGCAAGATATATTTAGCCATTAACAATTTGACTGTAGCCATTAGCCTTTAACATGCACTTATACTGTACCTTTATCAGAAGCTACAACTAGGACTGATTAAAAGAATGATAAAAAGTTAACACTAATAAGCTTCAAATACTGAGAAGCCATATGGATAGTCTAGTTATATAACTAGCTACATGGCAGCAAGCTAACAGCATTAACGTGCATACAACACGTTGTTTAGGTTCCCTTTAAATATTTATTATAACCTGAAACAGCACCCTGTCGTTTGTTTAATCCTTCAGGCTCAAAACCATTTCTTGCTGTAGCTCACAGTGGACTCTTTTAAACGTATGATTTAGACTAGCCGTGTGTTTTAAATTTAGTAGCCGGAGTAGTGTGACACTCAGACCCATAAGCTGTGATTTGCCAATGCATACACACACTTTTTGTATGGTTTCTTGACTAATGCCGACTTGAAATTGACAGATGCCTCTTTCACCAAACTCACCAAGCAACACTCAATTGTAACACGTTCATAATATAAAGCAGACATTTCTGGATTCTCCATAGACAAGTAGTGAGAGTAGAATGGGCTGTACTAAATACCTCAGTGACTCACAGTATGACACATTTAGAGGTTTCCGTTTCCAACAAGTCAGCTGACCAACTTTCTACTACTTCTACTAGAGGCTAATTTAGAAGAACAAAAGCTATTGTAGCAGTGAAAATTGGGGGCAAACTCCATACAAACACCCATGTATTTGTATAAGGCATTATATGCATTAATGGAGTTGTATTGTACAGGTTTGGTAGAGCGGCCTATAGCGAATTATAGCAAAGGTATGGAAAGGATACCCTGATAAGTAAGGGTTTAAAACACTCATATTAACCTACAGTTAGCTAAAATCAACACAAAGATGGCATTTCATCTATCACTGCTATCCATTTTAGGTTAGTAGAGACTTATTTGCACTAAAAATACAGTACTGTAGATGTAAAAAGAAATAAGAACATGATAAACAGAGCGCAGATCTTCACGGAAAATGCTGTTGTGAATCTGAATCACTGAACCACTGTGTACTGAATCACGAATCGAGTATCGGCTGAAATGGGTTGTATGGCTCGATTCATACAAGTTTATGCAAATGTGCCGAGTACCAAACAAAGGCAGAGAACTGAGACAGATTTTTCGGGTCGAAATGTGTCAAGAACCGAATTCAATGGGTTCCAATGAGGTTGAGAACCGACTCTATTGTCTGTCTATCTAGGTGGGTCATAAGATGACTTTTTTTGGTAAAATAGTATTCCTTGCAGTATCTACTACTCTAGTTTTGGTACTAGTTTCATTACATATCATGAACTTCATTATGTGGTAGCTTAGTAGTTAAGGTACTGGACTGTGGAACAGTAGGTTCAAGGTTCAAATCCCACCTCTGCCAAGCTGCCACTGTTGAGTCCTTGAGGAAGACCCTTAATGCATAATTGCTTGGATTATATGGTTGTATCAGCTGTAAGTCAGTTCTAGTTTGACAGCAGTGTTTGAAGGATTGTGAGCTCATCTAGCAGCTGGATGAATAGGCTCACCAGGTTGTTTAGGAATAAACAAATGCCAAAACTAAAAAGAAAACATAAGTTAAATAAATTTATTATGGTTGCAGTGAGAACGTCTCCCATCATGAGGTTTGTACGCTGCACAGTTGACAGTGAATAGAATTATTGAAAACAATGGTGGGGGTCAGATGCACTAACATTCACCATGGCATCACTGCCAACAAGAGATCATTCTTTATCAGGAACCGAACGAGCATCCATACAAAATAGAGACTGGACAGCCGACCAGGAATTCTGAATGCTCCTACTTTCGTTGTGTCTTCTAATCAAGGTCGTTTTTGGCTTTCCGTGAGAGATTACAATTCAGATGTTACCACACACAAACCTCTGATTTAATGAGGTTGATGGAATGAGCTGGATGCGCATCACTGAGCATTAAGCAGACTAGAAATCCTTTCTATGCGCCACATAAAACATGAAATGATAATCAAACAAATTCGGGTGATGATAAATAATAAAAGCTCTCTGTTTTGCACCTCGCCATGAAAGCTCGGTGAATATTATTGGCTTTCATCGGCATCATTTTGTTTGTTGTTCAGCTTCTCTCATCTTTGTCAATAAGAGCTATGATCTCCCATTAGCATGCGTCCAGCATGGGGAAATGGATAAAAGTGGCGTACTGTCGTCCTGGCAACCACATAAATGGCACCCAGGGCTAAACAATGGCCCGAGAGCCTTTTCTCCCCCGGCCACATCTGCTGCTCTACATTCACACTTATGGGATGTTCTGCTGATTATTTTTTTGTGCTTCCAGCCCCCTTAGAAAACTGACAGACTGCGAAAAATTAGAGTGCACTTTGGATGGAAGCCAACTTCTGTTTCGTAGTTTGAAAAAAAGAAAAGAAAAATCCCATAGTGTATTGATTCATTCCGGGCTTGTTATTGAAGGTAAAGCATGTTTTGGCAGCCTTAAAAAGAAACAAGTACTTAAGGGATTCTTAACTAAAGAACGAAATGATAAATGCTCGTGCTTTTTCTTTAGGGTGTTGACTAAGGGTGAAATAACATATTTGCTCATATTTGTTCTTGCCCTATTACAGCACAGCATACTGAGCGCACCAAAGCTGTGTCATTTCATCTTATTGTATCCACGCATGACATTTAAGACTGATTTCGACGAGACACAAGCTCTGGGCTATCTGTTACAGCTCTACCATAACTCAGTCAAAGTTATAAATCTTTGTGGTACCTGGCAACCACATGCAGGGAAGCTGGCCTTTAAAACGCTGGCATGCAAACACTGTGGGTTGTGGCAACCCTCAGCCTAACCGAGAGCACCCGGGGCATTCTGTGTCCATGTAAAACCAAGCTGTGGACATACAGTTATGTCGTATCAGATATTGACCTCTATGGTAATGGTACCGGAGATTTTCTGGGCCCATCCACGCCTAGTGCTTTCAGCTCCCCAAACAGATGTCACTTCTTTACGAAAAGTTATGTGTAGCAACCCAGACAAAAGGATTAGGTGTCTGTGCGTTATCTGTGCCTTTTTATGTGTAAATGAAGGATCGTCAGTGTGACTTTTGCTGCAATCGGTTTTGATGTCAGTGTATGTGAGATGAGAGTACGGACGCCTGCCGAAAAAAGAGGAGGAACAATGGCCTGCATCCATGGTCAATTCAGCGGCAAGGGTTCAAGTCTTTGTCCTTGTACCACTCAGCTGGTCAACAGCTTGCGCGAGAGCGAGAGAGAGCAAGAGAGAGAGAGAGAGATATTGCACCTAATAGGATCTATCTATTGTGCTCAATTCCGATTGAGAAAGCAGGAAGGAGAGGAATAAAGGCCACACCTGTTTTCCGTCCAAAAGCATCACAGACATTCAGGGTCACAAACTGTTTCAAATCAGAGTTAAAAAGGCTTCGACAAAGCACAGGATAATGCTGAAAATGGGATGATTTTTAAAAAAAGCTGCATCATCGCTTCACCTTGTTGCCAGATCTTTCAAAAGGTTCATGAACTTCCTAAGCAAACACAAGCCACCTTAAAAGACAATCAGTCAAAACCTTGTTGCCCCCCCACAACGACAATCCATCTTGGGCCCACGAAGCGCAGGTTTGGAAATCCAGTTTCGCCAGTCCTGGAAAGACACCCGATTTCCACCCAGGTCAGCCTAAAAAAACTTGACTTCAGACGTGCCTGCTCATGCAGAGCCGACGCCAGCTTTGCACACAGGGTGCCCACCCTCCGCTGTCTATATTGATCCAACAAATTTGCCACAAATCATTTCACAAATGCCCGGCGGGGGGCTATAGAAGCTGGTGGAAATGCCCCATTCAGGCCTCCTGTGCCCCTGTGGAGAGGCAGACCCAGTGCCTGGTTTATTTCAGTGGATTGACAGCCTCTGATCATCCGGCCATCTGTGGGGTGGGCTGGCCGGTGCACTCTTTATGTGTACTCTGTAGCCAAAAATAAAAAAGGGGAAAAAGAAGTGGCAGGTGCCCTGAATTCACCACTGGTGGCTTTAAAGGCGATGAGACGTAGCCGTATACAGCATTAAAGATCTTTACAAGCATTATCAGTTCGATGAACAATACACACACAAACCGAATGGGTGCCATTTCCTTCCCCAGGACATTACATGTATAGATAATAAATATAACATACATGTAATTATTAAGCAAAGTGTCCTGCACAGTGATATAATTGCAAATTTAATGTATTTGATTTAAAACATTAATAAAAACAGTGAAAAATAGTATGTGTTAGCTGTACCTGGCCTCTACTGTAAATGACACTTTACAATGAAATACAGTCGTATGAAAAAGTTTGGGCACTCCTGATAATTTTCATGATTTTTCTTTATAAATCATTGGTTGTCCAGCTCAGCAATTTCAGGTAAATATATCATATAGCAGATGAACACTGTGATATTTGAGAAGTGAAATTAAGTTTTATAGGTTTTACAGAAAGTGTGCAGTATTATTCAAACAAAAATTAGGCAGGTGCATAAATTTGGGCACCCTTGTCATTTGAATACCTTTAAGCACTAATTATTGGAACACAAAAATTTGTTTTGTAAGCTCATTGACCCTTGATCTACATACACAAGTGAATCCAACTATGAGAAAGTGTAAGGTGGCCAATTGGAAGTTTTTCTCCTCTTTTTATCTTCTCTGAAAAGTGGCAAAATTGGAGCCTCAAAACAACTCTCAAATGGCCTGAAAACAAAGGTTATTCAACATCATGGTTCAGGGGAAGGATACAAAAAGCTATCTCAGAGATTTCAGCTGTCAGTTTCCACTGTGAGGAACAGTGAGGCAATGGAAGACCACAGGCACAGTTCTAGTTAAGGAACTCCCGAAGTGGCAGACCAAGAAAAATCTCAGATAGGCAGATGCAAAGGATGGTGAGAACAGTCATAGTCAAGCCACAGACCAGGTCCAAACACCTACAACCTCATCTTGCTGCAGATGGTGTCACTGTGCATCGTTCAACTATTCAGAGCAGTTTGCACAAGGAGAGGCTGTATGGGAGAGTAATGCAGAAGAAGCCTTTTCTGCAGACACGCCACAAACAGAGTCACTTGAGGTGTGCTACAGCACATTTGGACAATCCAGCTTCATTTTGGAATAAAGTGCAGTGTACTGATGAAACTAAAATGGAGTTATTTGGACATAACAATAAGCGATATGCATGGTGGAAAAAGAACACAGCATTCCCAAGACAAACACTTGCTACCCACAGTAAAATTTGGTGGTGGTTCCATCATGCTGTGGGGCTGTGTGGCCAGTGCAGGTACAGGCAATCTTGAGGGTCGCATGGATTCCAGTTAATATCAGCAGACTCTTGAGAACAATGTTCAAGAATCAGTGACAAAGTTGAACTTGCACCGAGGCCAACGACCCCAAACCCTGCTCAAAATCTACCAAGGCATTCATGCAGAGGAACCAGTACAACGTTCTGGAATGGCCATCTCAGTCCCCAGACATGAATATTACTGAAAATCTGTGTTGTGATTTAAAGTGGGCTGTCCATGCTCGGAAACCATCAAACCTGACTGAACTGGAGATGTTTTCTATAGAAGAATGGTCCAAAGCACCTTCAACCAGAACCCAGACTGAAAGCTGTAGGAAGCGTTTAGCGGCTGTAACTTCTACAAAAGGAGGATCTACTAAATATTGATGTAATTTTTCTGTTGGGGTGCCCAAATTTATGCACCTGCCTAATTTTGTTTGAATAATTACTGCACACTTTCTGTAATCCTATAAACTTCATTTCACTTCTCAAATATCACGGTGTTCATCTGCTATATGATATATTTAACTCAAGTTGCTGATCTGAACAACCAATAATTTATAAACTAAAATCATGAAAATTATCAGGGGTGCCCAAACTTTTTCATAAGACTGTATAATGATTAAAATCCTTAAGATTTATTTTTTTTTTGCATGGTTGTGTCACTCCATATTCCATCTATGAAGTCCATCTATGCTCTCTAAATATTGACATTGGCCATTAAAAACCCCATATCCGTTGACCACTAGTGTGTGGGGAGGTACTATTATAGAATCTGACTTAAGAATATACAGTTTCATACATAAGAGAGAATTGTTCCAGTTTAGAATAATCAGAAAGACCAATCAAGAAAGACTAAAGTTTAACAGGTGCAGCCTCCACATGTTGAACATAGTGCAGCTGAAGATAACTGAGGCCTGCACATGTTCCCATCTGAGTGCAGGGCCACACAATCACAGGCAGAAGTCACTGACAAAGGCCTCGGCCCAAGAGGAAAGTCACCTCTGGTCACTTTATTAATCATTAATCTCAATTCTTCTCAGTTTACTGCTGGGGGAGGACTTGGACGTTTCCATGTGACCTAATTCATTCGAACGACTAATAGTTTCTTTATTAAAATGAATGGCAAGTCTGCAGCATGGATGAAATTTATGTACAAGACGATGAGGGTGAATGTTGCCGCGTATAGGACCTGAAAGAGACGGGCAGAGCTTGTGTATATTAGCAGAATGACATAATTATTGACTAATGGAATTCCAGCAGCAGCGGTCTGACAGAGAGTTGGTGTGCTATTGCACTGACCCTGACCAATTTGGGTCATAAAAGTGCTCCACCCTGAACCCACCCCTACTCTCCACCCCCTTATTAATGCTCATTGCTGGAGAAAGGCATAGGTGTTTAGAAATGTGTATGGACCTAAAAGTAAAGGCTAACTCCACTGGGGGGAAGAAAAGTAGGAACGGAAAATAGTATTTAATCAGATCCTATATCACTCACGCATCATGACCCAACAATTTCAGACATGGATTTGCCACTATATAAGACTCTTTTCCACTGATCTTCATTCCGATCCTTGTGAGCTTTAGCATATCTTAGTCTTTTCATGCTGTTCCCATTCTGAAAAGTGGTTTCTTGGCTGCTACCCTTTCAAAAAGACCATTCCTGATCAAGCTCCTTCGGATTTCGGTCAACTTGGCATCTTGATGAAGCTGCCAGATTTAAATACTTGCCACTCTAGCCTATAGAAGCTATTTTAATAAAGCTTACAAATTTCCTGTATTTTCAGGTTGTATTCTAATAAAGAGATTGAGAAATAATTATATATGGTCATTATACCATTGCTAAAACGATGGTATAACAAATCTAATGGTAGCCTAAGACTTTTGCATAGTGCAGTACTATTAAATTCAGTTTGGAAATGGTTTAATGATGCTATTTACGTTTACAGCATTTAGAAGATGCCTGTATTAGCAGTAAAGGTATAATGGCCTTGCTCAAAGATCCCACAGTCGCTGCTTGGCAGAGCCAGGCTTTAAGCTCACAGACTTCTGATTAGTATTCGAGAGCCTTAATCACTGAACCACCATTGTTTAATTACATCTGCTTCCTTGTTCACTCTAATAATAAACTCTTATAATGTCTTAAACATCTAGGGTTTACTTTTGATAAGACGAATGAACATATTAAAAGGTCATATTTGAGATACACTATATGGACAAATGTATTGGGACACACCTCTTAATCACTGAATTCATGTGTTTCATTCAGTCTCATTGCCACAGGTGCATAAAATCAAGTACCTAGCCATGCAGTCTGCCTTTACAAACATTTGTGAAAGAATGTGTTGTTCTAAAGAGCTCACTAAATTTGAGTGCGGTACCGTAATAGTAGCCTATGCAACCATTACAACCAGTCAGTTCATGAAATTTCTTCCCTCCTAGATGTTCCAGGATCAACTGCCATGGGTTTCATGACATGGATTTCCATGGCTGAGCAGCTGCATGCAAGAATTACATCACAAAGCTTAATGGCAAGTGTCAAATGCAGTGGAAACGTGTTCTGTGGACTGACAACAACGCTGCTCTCTCTGGCAGTCTGACGGACAAGTCCGGGGTTGGCGAATGCCAGTTGCCTGTAAAGTTTGGTAGAAGAGGGATAATGCTTTGTTTGTCAGGGATTTGTTTTTCAGGGCTTGGCCTAGGCCACTTAGTTCCAGTGAAGGGAAATCATCACACCAAGACATTTTGGATGACTGTATGCTTCCAAATTTAAAGAACAGTTTGGGGAAGGCCTTTTTCTGATCCAGCATGACTGCATCCCAGTGCACAAAGCAAGGACCAGAAAGGCATAATTGGGTGAGTTTGGTGTTGAAGAACTTGAGTGACCTGCACAGAGTCCTGAGCTCAACCCCAAACACCTTTGAGATGAACTAGAACGGAGATTGTGTGCCATGCCATCTGATCCAACATCAGTGTGTCACAAATACTCTTCTGGATGAATGGGTAAAAATTCCCACAGACACAAGTACAAAATCTTGTAGAAAGCCTTCCCATAAAAGTGGAAGCTGTTACACCTTCCAAATAATGTCGTAAAAGCTTCTGTAGGTTTAATGCGTAGGTGTCCCAATACTTTATATCTATACATTTATGTCATTTAGCAGACTCCCTTATCCAGAGCAACTTGCAAGCCAAGCAATTGTGGGTTAAGGGCCCTGCTCAGGGACCGAACAGTGGTGGCGTAGCAGAGGTGGAATTTGAACCCTGGGCCTTGTGGTACATAGTCCAGTACCTTAACCACCAGGCTACCACAGCCTATATTTTTGTCCATATAGTGTAGATCGAGTCTCTAGGACTATGAAGCAAATTGTTTACATATTTCTAATACAGTAGTACCTTGGTTCTCGACCACCTCATAACTCGTTGAATTTGGTTCTCAACCCAGTTAGCTTAGCAGTTCATCAATAGAGAAAGTGTTTTGCTTTTACTTTTCACATTCAATCCATTACTCACTAAATTGCATGAGAGTTTTCAACAATATTATAAAATACGCTTTGTGTTAATGATTTTGGCCAACTGTAGGTTAATGTAAGTGTTTTAAACATGAACTTACTTATCATTACTTAACATAGTATCCTTTTCTTCTCTCCACTATGATACATTATAGACGCTCTACCAAACACTTGTTTAAATCCTCAGTTCATGATACAAATCCAACTTATGATGGATTGGTCGGAACATATCCCCTTCATAAATCAGGGAGCTCCATTAATGCATATAATGTCTTACACAGTGTGGATTTTCTAGGGGTCTGGAACCGAGGTACCACTGTCATAGCTTAGCATAGACCTGAAACAAATAACTTCTTTAAAGTGTCATGAATACCACTATTAGTAGTGGAACTACTGGAAACCTTAAACTAAATACATACATGTATGTGTCGCTTAACATCGGCAATATGTTCTATGAAGTTACACATTATGCAATCTGGACGTTGTTCATACACCATTGTACATACTATACTTAGCAATGCTCTACGAGATTCTGTATTGGAAACCATGAAAAACACAAAATCATGCTACGTACAACTACTTTACATGGTCTGTCGACATGAGACAAAACTTTGAAGCAAATACGTTCACCAGAAGGTTGCCATGTAATGTAGAATGACTTCATATTTGTGTTTGAAACATGATTATGCCACTTGAGATCAGAACTGGTGACCTCCAAGGGTTCAAATTTGCAGCAATTTATTTATTAATTTATTTTTACTGCAGGTGTTATTTAAAACAAAACAAAACATCAACACGCAAATTTGGGGGCCACCTTGAATTTATATGTTGTGCAAACGTCCTAGCTTGAATGTCCACTTCCGGGTCATGTTTGGTTCCCCAGAAGAGTCCATACAATAAGAGAAATATACTACTCTGCTTTGCCTGCAGATTTTCCTCATAAAAAACCCCTTTGATAGTTTAGCCATCTGGTCAGGGCCAAGAAAAAAAACTCATAAAAGGGGCCCTCTTAAGGTCATAAGGCCCTTGAAGGTTATTATAATGGACTTAAGTTGTGAGACCCAATATTTTTGATAAATGAATTTAGATTCTTTTTTTTTTATAACTTTTCCCCATTTCAGCTTTCTTTGAATAGATGCTCATATTAAATTTACGGACTGAATAATGGACTTTTCAGTTAAAATACAAAGTTAAACATGAACTGTGCTTTTGCCACTGGGCAGTGTATATTGTGCAGAATGTTTTACTAGTTGTCTTTGTTGGAGGTTGTCAGAATATGATTTTTTTTCAACAATACTCTCCTTCAGCAATCAGGAAAGCAAACATATTAGTAGCAGACTTAGTCTAGGTAGGTGCTTACAGCACCAAACATCTCTTGGCCAGTTTATTGGACTTTATTGGATTTTTTTGGTCAAGGGTATGAACAAATATAACATTTTTGACAGATTTAAAGGTAATATATTAAACAATAAGCACATACTTTGTTTATTTTTTTTTATAGTTTTAAAGAGGTTTTATCTCCAGATTGAGCACGTTTACATGCAATTAATAATCCAATCCAACTGCAGAAAATCTGATTTTGTCAGTAATCCGATCAAAGAGTATACATGCACTTGAGTAATCAGATAATGGGAAACCTCCCAGTTTACATGACTCAGGTAATCATCAGACTTCTACTGCAACCAGCCAATAATCTCACAGAAATATCGAAATACCTGACAAACTTCAAAATCTAATATTAAATATCAAATTCTTCATTTTCTCGAGTATATACTGTATTGTTTCAGAGTCTCCACAAAGGGTTTGATAGCCATTTAGCTGCCTAAAAATAGCCAAATAAAGCCAAGTGGGACTGTGGTAGCCTAGCGGGTAAGGTACTGGACTATGGACCAGAAGGTCCAGGGTTCAAATCCCACCTCTGCCAAGCTGCCACTGTTGGGTCCTTGGGCCCTGAACCCACAACTGCTTGGATTGTAAGACTGTATCAATTGTAAGTCGCTCTGGATAAGGGCGTCTGCTAAATGCTGTAAATGTAAATGTTCAGAATAGGTGGACCTGGCAACCAGGACTGTGGCGGACTAGCAGTTACTTGACTATGGACCAGAAGATCCAGGGTTGAAAATCCACCTCTGCCAATCTGCCACTGTTGGGTCCTTGAGCAAGGCCCTTAACCCAGCAGTAAGTCGCTCTGGATAAAGGCGAGGAAATTGGGTAACTGGTATACATGCTATGAGTAATCCGATTACTGGAGTAAAATACAGCTTTCTTTATTGGATTTCTTAATATGATTTCTAGATCCGAGTATGCTGTATACCAGCCCACTTGAATAATCAGATAACTGCAGAAAACCGAGTATGATCGGATTATTAAGTGCATGAAAACGCACTCATGTTTTTAATCTGACTTCTTAGGCCTTAATCTGAGCTGAGAAATCAGAGCGTGCTGTTTACATGACCACTTAAATAATCAGTAAACTGCAGAAATCTGATTATAATTGGATTTTTAAGTACATGTAAACACACTCACTACTCACTGGGTCCAAAAGGTACCCTTAACTGAATCAGACCTAATTAATCATGGAATAATAATAATAATAACAATAATAAAAATAATAATAAAGTATGTCACTCTGGAACATGTCCTGGAAATCAGCTGGTCTCATAACAACATAAACACACAGCATTTTGCACTGATTCGACCTCATGTCCATCCTTCAGATAATCGACTGCCTTGACAATCATAAATGACTGAGCTGCTAGAGGTTGCATCGCAGCCAAATGTTTCTTTTTTTCTATGCCAGTCCACTGGAAATACTTTCCCTCAGGCCTTTTTCACTCAGTCCAGTTCCTGTTGTCACAGAAACCTGGATGAGTTTGGGCCGACAGCATAAAAACGTAAAACACATGCTCTGTAGCCCCTTCTTACTGAGTGCGAGCTACGAGACAAAAGTAGGCATTCCTCTCATCCATATTAAGTGTTGGTTCCATTTATCTCCGCTGCTCATTATTGTACTGCTGGGAAAGGGCCGGGCTGCTCTCCATGGCTCAGTAGAACGCTATAGAGGTGACACACTGAATGATAGACACCCAAGAGTGTCATGTTTGTGGGACTGGGACTGGGATGTGGTCTGTTTCATCACATATGTACATTTACAAGCGAAATCACAAACATCCATAGATACCACCGATAACCGTTCTGCAAACACTCCAGGACATTTCCCTTGTGAGATTTGGATGGAGTCCTCTTACACTGTGAACTAAATCGTACTTTTTCTGTCAAGTTCAATCCGTCTGGCTAAAGACTCGTAGCATTTGTTGTTAATGTCACACGAAAATGCAGTGAATACACAAACCCAAGTAATGAGTCGGGGATTAAATAGAAATAATGTAAATTCCATGTGTAAATGCCATATGGCTTTAGTTTCTCATAATCAGCATGACACGAGAAAGAACGAAAACAAACAAACTTTTCTCACAGAACTTTGCCTCAGGGAGCTGGTCAGGGTGGAGGTATCATTAGAACAAGTGGTTATTAATCTCTCCTAATTGTAGGTTCCTGCTTCCCTCAATAGCAGCAGCTGCATTTTTATCATTAACCCTTGTCGTATGGAATGCATACGGTACACTAACAGCACAGCCTGCCAAAATGTCATGCCACAATCGCAACAACCCCAAAAAGTACCCAGGCACATCAAACAGATTAAAACGATATTCTCCTGCAAATTGATGCAAATGGCATGGAATGGTCCAGTATCGCAAAACTAGATACGATCTCAGGGCCGCTATCTCTAGAACTGGCATCATGAGAAGAACGTTTCAGAGCAAAGTGTGACCCAGCTTGCATTCCTGATCTTAGCCTAGTGATGGAATCCTCTTTTGGGAAGGAATGCATCATGGAGGAATAATTACTCTCAGCTCTCTATGGGCATTCAGTTAAAAGAGTTTCAGATGGTTTGTGATCTCTCCACACCACCCCTCCTCCTATGAGGAGGGGTAGTGTTTGACTTTTGAGGCTTAATAATGAAGGGGGTTGGTGCACCAAGACCAACACCAAACAAAACAATCTCCAAAGACCTATGTTATACCTTATTTGTGTTTCACTTGATCTAGCTGTTGGATGTAGACCAAAGACGGACACTGATATCAAGTGCTTTAGAAGGCACTCTAGCTACAATGAACATGATCTGAAATGAAAGCATGTGCTGGAATTTCTAGGACTATCAGGGTAGGGGTCAAACTTCAGGTTTTAATGTGCTCCCGTTGCAAGAGGTCACCATTATGGCGAAAATATGCTGATGTGTTCATGAGTTCTGGATAGCATTTCAGCAGTCACATGGAATTTGTTTGGATCACATGATAAGTCATTTCACAGACCTGTCAGACTGCACATTTAATCTGACGTGATAATATAGGCTCGGACTTATGGGCCAGTGACTTGACCTGCATTCTCTGTGTCCAGTTTCAGCATTTGCTTTTACATTAACAAAACACATCTGACAGATGCCAAATAGTTTTACAATATTTACTTGATCTGAACACATTCATTACATCAAAGGACATCCATAGGCATCAATTATTCCCAAATGATGCTGCATAAAACACGTGTAAAACTAGCACTGTAAAATAGGACATCCCATTCCAATAATAGTCTGTAAAATCTGATGTTCTGATGCCTCACACCAAACAAAAAACAAGACAGGATTGGATATGGCACAGGGACATGTAGCTCAAGCATACATATGGAAAATGTCTGGCTTAATTAACCATATCAGCTGGTTAGACCATAGTCAGTATTAAAATGTTTAAAACTCGGTCATGTCTATAAATTGTTATAAAACCAATGTTTTCTTTGCACATATATATCTATATTTTGATGCCTTACAGCAAACATTTTTTCTTTTTAGACAGGATTGGATATGGCACAGTGACAAATAGTTCACCCACAAATGTGGAAAGCCATTAGCCTGGTTTAATTAAGCTTATCAGCTGGTATGACCACAGAATGTTAAATATGCTTAAAACACAGTTATGTGTATGAATTGTTATAAAAAAAACCAGTGTTTTGCAGCAATTACAAATATTTTCCCGCTGATCATCCAAAAGTGACTGTGTATCGGATGAAATAATGTCGATATGCATATATTTTACGTTATTTTATTCAATATTGTATTTATCTGTGAATATTTACTTAGTTTCTGTTTTATTTAACTATTGCTACAAATCTTTTACTAGATAAATTCGTTTCATTCTTACATATATCATCTACGCCGCCCAAGAAGGTTGGGTCCCTTTTTGAATCTTGGTCCTCCCAAGGTTCTGCCTTTACAACACTCAGGGAGTTTTTCCTTGCCACTGTCGCCCCAGACTTGTTCAATTTGGGATTGGCCCTAGATATTAGAAGATAATCTAAAATTGTAAAGCTGCTTTGAGACGATGCTCCATTGTAAAAAGCGCTATATAAATAAATCTGACTTGGCAAATATTCCTTTAACATGTTTTCAGTAGTTAATAACTAGGGAGTTAAATAACTAGCTGTAGTGTGATATTTCTGACTATTTTTACATTTATTAAAACTATTGTAAAATAGAACATCCAATTCCAATCACGAAAGAAACATAGTACGCTAAATTTCATATTTTGATGCCTCACAACAAATAATTTGGTTTTGCTTTCTTTTGAGACAGGATTGGATATGGCACAGTGACAAGTAGCTCATCCATAAATATGGAAAGTCATTCGGCTGGTTTAATTAACCATGTCAGCTGGTTTTATTTGTATGATTAAATATGTTAAAAACTGAGTCATGTATGAATTGTTATTAAAAAAAAATGTTTTCTTTCTCGCACATATACATACAAAAAAATACATATTTGTTACACACACACACACACACACACACAATATAACTTATAAAGGGAACACTACAGATATATATATATATACACACATATATACATACATACATACACACACACACATACATATACACACATAACATATACACACATATTAGATATATAGATATATATATATATATCGAGGATATAGATATATATCTTAAATAGATACAACACACACATATAGATCTATATATATATAGATAAGAGATATATGAGATATAGATATATATATATATACACACACACATATAAATACAAACACCACACATATATATATGTATATACATATACATACACACACACACACACACACACACACACACACACATCTATATATATAGAGATATCGATATAATACATATTATATATATATATATATATATATATATAAGGATATATATTATATATATCTAATCTATATATTATATATATATATATATATATATATAGATATACCACCACATATATATCATACAAAGATACATATTATATATATATATATATCTCTCTAATATATACCTATATATATCTATATATATATATCTATATATATATATCTAAATATAGCTTGTTTTTTTAGCTTGTTTTTTTTGTTTTTGTTTTTTTCATGCCTCACAACAAATATGTTTTCTCTTTTGAGACAGGATTGGGTATGGCACAGTGACAAGTAGCTCATCCACAAATATGGAAAGCCATTAGGCTGGTTTAATTAAGCCTGTCAGCTGGTATGACCATAGAACATTAAATAGGTTTAAAATTCATCATGTATATGAATTGTCTTAATGTCTATGTTTAAAATCGTTTAAAAACTAGCATTGTAAAATAAGACCTACAATTTCAATCATGAAAAAAACATAGTTAAATCTAATATTCTGATGCCTCACAACACAGTTTTGTTTGTTTCTTTTCTTTTGTAGGCAGGCTTTGATATGGCACACTGACCAGCAGCAAATCCACGGATAGAGAAAAAGTCGTTGGGCTGATTTAATTAACCATGTCAGCTGGTATGAACACAGAATGTGAAATATTTCAAAAACCCAGTCATGTATATGAATTGAAAACCAGTGTTTTCTTCAGTGTAGTATTCAGTAGTTAACAATTAGATAGTTAAATAACTTGCTACAGTGTCTATTTCTGTCTATTTTTAAATTCATGAAAACTATTGTAAAATAAGACATCTAATTCCAATAACGAAAAAAACACTTAAACCCGAAGTTCTGATGCCTCACAGCAAACAGTTTTTTTGTTTGTTGCTTTTCTTTTTAGACAGGATTGGATATGGCGCAGTGACAAGTAGCTCATCCATAAATATGGAAAGACATTCGGCTGGTTTAATTAATCATGTCAGCTGATATGACCATAGAATGTTAAACATGTTAAAAACTCAGTCATATATATAAAGTTAGAAAAAATATATAAATAAATATAAATAGACTGTATAAAACATGAATATGTGTGTCAGTTTAAAGTTATGAAATATATACACAATTTTCAAACTTAATTAATTGGCTTGGATTGATTCATTAAATACAACGATAAAATATATTTAAAAATCGTTTAAAACAACTTTGGATCAGTGTTGGGACTATTCTTAAACGGCAACATGATTTGCTGTTTCAACTGTTAAATAGTCCCAATTCATAAAGCGTAAAATATGTTTAATATGCTGATATCAATAAATTCGGATGAATGTTGTCATAAAAAGGACAATTACTCTGTAGATAACTTGAGCCACATTAGTTATTCAGCTCCCAATTGGATCTCTGTTGTATCTGAATGCAGATCACTTGGAGCTCACAGGGCCTATTTTTGGCCCTTGTAGCTTTGATAAGGCCGTGTGCCACTCCTCTTAAGGCATTTGCACCTCTTGTCACCTCCCTCAGTGGCACACGCAGAAGTTTGGGCAGGGGGTCAGAGTTTCAGGGGAGGAAGCCCTTCTTTTCTGTGTTGAAAACCCCCCGAATCCCAATGCCTTATGCTCAACAATAACCATCTGTCACAGGGGTACAGCCTTCAGCGCCATGCAAGTTTACTTTATACCTGTAAGATCAACACAGCCTCCTGACTGCAAATTTGGAAGAATTTGCATGAGCCAACTCATATGAAAAGTTGGCTTGTGCCTTTTGTACTGGTATAAAACCTGACAAGATCACTTAAGCCCTGTGAATGTTGTATGAGATTTGGTCTGACGTCCACAGAAGCACTTTATTGTATAGTGGGAACCAGGTTTGAATATTTTCCAGTCCCTTTAGCAAATATTAAATGCACAGGTTTGTGGATTAATGCATCAACAATATAGTTAAATATAAAAATAATAAATGGATTATCAATTATACTGTCAATGATTTCAGTTATATGGGTAATTACACAAAATACATCACTCCCAGGGCCAGATGTAGCCTGCTGTGACTGGGGGTGAAGTGAAAATTTCTGGGGGGGGGTATCGTGATGGTACAAAGGGGGGTCTAGCACCAATCCGAGGGGTCTAGCCCAACTCTGAACCACCCTGTAGCCGGACATGATCACTCCGATGTTACTTGGTTGTGTTATATAAACCTTTTGTAGCACACTGGCTTAAACCAGTGTAGAGAATTGTTACTGTTGTATAGCAACAATTCATTTGTTGTGAACCTATATTTTGGTGAAAGGTATTGCCAGTATTATTAATAAAAATTATTTAAATAAAATACAAGAATATGTAGACTAAAATTAGAGATAATGTAATATTATGAAGAGTATAATAAATGAGAGAATATATAACTATAGCCTATGAATAGGCTGCGATGATCTATGGCACTCACCTTCAGCTTGTGCCTGCTACCAAATCACAGCTCTGATGTGATCCGCGATGATACACTCCCTCATGTTCTACTGATTAATAATAATCTATGCACAAGAAAACGTATACGTGTCAGCATAAAGTACAGATGGAGATATTAAGTACAATGTCATTATGTAAATCCACTTTAAGAGGAGATATTTTAAGTTCTTAGATATTTATTCTGTAAATATTCCCCCCACTGAGGTCCCGACTTCTGACTTCCTTCCCTCGCTACATACCTTTTCAGTACATAGTGTGACGCTCCTAGGACTCTGATGGCCCTATTGAATAACCTCGTAGTTCAGCTCACACTCCCACTGGGGAGATAATTAAAACAATTCAAAGACAATAGAGCCGGTTCTCATCCTCCCCCCGCTAAACCATACCACTACTTTGCTGCCAGAGGGTCACAGTTGCTCAGGAGTACTTAGACCCCCACCTTCAGCCAATGTGCACACATTCAGCAATCAGCCACATATTGCTTTTAACACTGCATTATGGACAACTGGTGAGGGTGATAGACCACATGGTTCATGCAGAAATCAAAATGACTGAAAATGAGTAAGCATTAGAGTTCTATACTTTAGAAGACATACGGTACCAGTCAGAAGTTTGGACACACCTGCTTTTAATGCATTTCTCCTTATTGTAGGCATTTCCTGCACCTTACAGCTGCACTGGTGATTTCTTAGGCTGATATGCTTGTCTACTGCAGCAGATGTCACGCATGGTCTTCCTTTCCTGAGGCGATCTTTACAAGACCCGGTTTCAAAGTGGCATTTGATGACTTGGGGCACAACTTTGAATTTTCCTGAATTATTGGACAACCTTTCATCACCTGTACAATACAACTCCATTAATGCATATAATGCCTTATACAGTGTGGGTGTTTTGAGGGTCTGGAATGGATTCATTCAATTGACATTATTCCTTATGGGAAAAATTTGCTCGGTACTCGTCTCGGTTCTCGACAACGAGAACTGCTGTATATAATTTTTCAGGAGCTGTGTCCAAACTTTGAGTGGTAATGTACACGTTGCACATCAGGTGGTAATCAGTCTAACCAGAGCGACTCGCATCTCATTCCGATCTCCACACTTTTTTAACAGAAGTACTGGAATGCCTAAGATGGAGCAGTAATAAAAGTAATTTATAATCCTGTGTGAACATTAGCACAAAATGTTTCTCACTACAAAGGGAGTGAGATGGATGTACGATGCACTTCCCTTCTCAAACCATGCAATTAACACCTTGTTAAAGGCACATAAGATCCTACATATGGGAGGAATTATTTCTCGTAAAAAGTGAACCGTGTACACGTCTTTTTATCTTGAACTTTTGCAAAGCCTGGAAGATGCGTTAATCAAAACAGAATTTTAGATTAGCGTGTGAGACCAGATGTTTACATGGAACTAACACAGCTAAACAATTTGCCAGCATTGCAAAAAACTACATCTTGGCACATGAAATGATCTTATTTTTAGCTGATAAGATTTCTTACAGGGCATTGATGGTTTAAAATTATTTTGCTTATTTTTTTAGAAGAATTACCTTCACCCTAACTTTTTACCATTTGACCATGTCAAATTTGCTTAGCCCACTGGCAGATGTTTTGATGTATTTTTCTAGTTCTTGTAAATAGATTTTTGATGTGAGAAACTGTAGGGAATATCAAGAACACAATTACAGGTTCAAATCTGCTGTCCCAATGAAAGCAGGGGTGGCTGATCTTTTTTCCCCTAAATGGCCCACCATGCCTTGAGGCTCTACATCCTGAGGCACAGCAGCTCAGGCATTAAATTGATGTTGCCTCTTCCAATGACGTGCTTTTTGACTGCGTGTTTGACTTGCTTTATGGCGCTCGTTTCGGCCTGACCCGCAGTCTAAACATGGGAGGGTCTGCATTTTTTTGCACCATCAGAGTGAACCTGAGGTGGGACACTCATTCCAGGAATAAACACGGTTTGATCATTTGGCCAAGTGGGAGGTGAGAGCTTCTGAGCTCAGAGCTGCTAATTGGTTTCCACCCTCCAAGGAAGCATGCTGCAGTGTGTCGGATGAAGTCCTTAACTGAGATTTAGTTCACGAAAGAAGGGCTGCACGTGGATTTTGGTGGATTTGGCAGTTAATGGATGGGGGCGGGGTGTGAGCTGTATATGGACATAATACTTTTCTGCTGTTCTCATTATTAAAAGGAACATTTCAACCAGATCAAATCTATTCTGTTCTATGTGGTCATAGTCCAGTACCTTAAACACTAGCCCACCACAATCCCATTAACATGAACCATTAGTCTTCTTGTGTTCTAACCAATTTTGGCCAACTGGGTATTTTCCTCTTTCATAACTTTTATAACATGACTCTTTCTACCATGTGACTGCCATACAGCTTCATCATATTGTCCAGACAATACATATAAATACGCACACTTAATGAAATTATGTGTATCATTTCTTCATGGAACTAACCGGCCACAGAATAGAAAATGTGGACTGTGGTGGCCTAGTGGTTAAGGTGCAGGACTACGAACCAGAAGGTCCACGGTTCAAATACCACCTCAGCCAAAGCAAGACCCTTAACCCACAATTGCTTGGATTGTAAGGTTGAATCAATTGTAAGTCGCTCTGGATAAGGGCATCTGCTAAATTCTGTAAATGTAAAAATGAATAAGATTAGAAGGACGTCCAAATCTTGGGTTCAACCTGATCCAACTGTTTAAAATTCTAAGCTTTTCTAAAAAGGAAATGGAACTGATAGTGAATGCATGTACATGCATTTACTAATCCGATAACTTCAGAAAATCAAGGAGTATACATCAGATAAAGCGAAAAGCTCCGGGTTTACATAACATGGGCAGTAATCATATTTGTACTTTGTAACCAGCCAATAATCTGATAGAAATATGTGGCATAAACGTCAATATCAAATAATCAAATTATTCATTTTCTGGTGTATATACTTCATTTCAGAATCTCCACAAAGTGAGTGTGTTTGCATGCACTTAAAAATCTGATCATAGTTGGATTTCTGCAGTTATCTGATTATTCAAGTGTCATGTAAACAGAAACCAGATTAAGAAATCTGATAGACAGCTGGATTCTAGTTCAATAATCTGATTTCTCAGAGCATGTATAACTAGTTACCCAATTTCAATCAGTTTTATCGATTATAATCGGGTAACTGATATACATGCTATGAGTAATCAGACTACCGGAGTAAAATTCAGCTCTCTTTATCTGATTTCTAGATCGGAGTATGCTGTTTACATACTTGAATAATCAGATAACTGCAGAAATCCGACTGTGATCAGAATATTGAGTGCATGTAAAACAATGTAAAACAATTGGCTGTAAATAGTACAGTTCAGAAAACAAGATTCCGAGCTTGATTTTGTGCTCAGGATGTTTTACACCATAAGACATTAATCTGCTGTGGAATTCTGTGCACTGAGCTGTTGACACTCTGCTGTCTCATCAGAGCTTTTAAGGCAACGCTGTTATCTCTCTGTCCAGGGCATACTTATCACACAAAAGGGAACTGTATGTAACCAGAAACAATAGGAGTGATTGAGTGCATTCCTTCATGGGTGTTGGGTTACGCTGCTCCTTTTTAATAGACAATATCAGACAAGCTGCTAGCGGCTAAGCCTGGCCACTATCGGTGTCGCAAAGCAGAACATTCTTCATAAGCTAATCGAGATGACACAATTAAAGCTGTGCAAACAGGAAGGAGGGGCGAGGACCCCCCTGGCATGGCAACATTAATTCAGGGGGACATAAAGGCCGTGAAACAACGCGTGTGTGGCCTTGACACTAGCATAAACACACACCTAGCAGCTAATGGAGATGACTTCCAGATAGCACATCCGAATGGAATTTTCCTCTGTTGTCGTGTTTTTTCAAACATTAATAGAAAGTGCAATCGTTTACACCTTCCATGGCTTCTGTTAATAAGTCCACAGTTCTACCTGATTCCTGAAATACGCAAGTTGAAAGTCAGTCATCAGTTATGGTAACAGTAATATTGTTGGTGTATTTCCAAATGATGAATCTCACCCGTACACGTTTCACTTCCTAAACATGAGATCAAGTTGAGTTTGCAAGACAGAGATCAGCAGTGTCATTTGGGCGTTTCACTTCATCAGACCACCAACAAATTGGAGGAAAATGGTGTGGGGGATGACGGCTGGGATCTCATATGCTAATCTGGCAGATGTCTGCAGTGCTGGACACATTCCAGACGGCTTATAAAAACAAAGTGGTTGCCATTCTTTTAGATTAGCTACTGACCATCTAATGGTCCACAGTATTCACTTGTCAAATCCAGCAAGTCCAGTAGAAATTTGAATGTGATGTTCTTGGCTTGTGATGTTACTGACATCCACATCTGTCGCCAAGCTTTCATGCTAATCTTTTTAGCACTGGTTTTAAGTGAATATTTTATGAACAGTACTGTGCAAAAACTCTTAGGCCGCGATTTGATTTGTCGCTTTAGCAATGGTGAAATTGGACCCTAAAATGTAAAACTTGTATTCATCACTCTGTAATACTCTTTTCCACTGATCTTCATTCCGATCTTTGTGAGTTTTAGCATATCTTAGCCTTTTCATCCTGTTCCCGTTCCGAAAAAGTGGTTTCTTGGCCGCTACCCTTTGAAAAATACCATTCCGGATAAAGGTTCTTCAGACTCTAGCAGGGTCAACTTGGCATTCTGTGTAAGGCAAGGTCACAAATACATGCCACTGAAGCTTTGGTTTTTTTTAATTTTATTTTTTATCAGGTTTTTTTGTTTTCAGCAAATACTGCATGCAACTTTCCTGTATTTTCTGGCTGTACTAATAAAGAGACTGAGAAATAATACTATATGGTCTTTAGACTATTGCTAAAACAATGCTATAATTCTAATCTAACTTTGGTCTAACACTTTTGCACAGTACTGTATATTATATATACATACATACATACATACATACATATATACATATATATATATATATACACACACACACACACACACACACACACACACACACACACACATATACACACACATATATATACATATATATATACACACATTTTATATATATATATATATACACACACACATATATATACATACATATATATATATATATATATATATATATACATACATATATATATATATATATATATACATACATATATATTTATATTATATTATATATATATAGATATATAGGATATAGATATATATACATACAGATCATATAATATATATATATCTATACATACAATATATAGACATACATGATAGACATACAGATATATACATACATATAATATATATATATATATATATAGTATGATAGATATATATAGATTATATATATATATAGGCATATATACATACCAGATATATATATAAGACATATATATATATAGACATACATATATATACAACCACACACACCGACACATATATACATACATACACATATATATATATATACACACACACACACACACACACACAGCACACACACATACATATATACATAACAACACAACAACATATATATACCATACAATCAAACATACAATACTACATATCTATAGCATACATAAACACACACACACACACATATATACATACATACATATATACAGACATACATACTATATATATATTATATATAGTATTATAGATATATATCTATATATATATATATATATATATATATATATATATATATATATATATATATATATATATATGTATGTATGTATGTATGTATGTATGTATGTATGTATGTATGTATGTATGTATGTATGTGTGTGTGTGTGTATATATCTCAGTATCACAGCCTAGTTATTTCCTGCAGTGCTTATTGCTCACCTCCAGCCCCCTTACAGTAATTTGATCCTCTTGACCTAGGCAATGCTGGCCTTCATGTATTTGGTCAAGGTGGGGGTGGATTTTGTATCCTTAGTGGATCTTTGTTGATTTTCTTAGTCTTAACAATGCACTTGTTGCATTTTAGCTGCAATTATAGGTGTTAGTACAGTTTACAAACCAAACTAAGGCTTTTAAACACTGCGTGGAACATCTAATAAGCTGTTTCTCAGTGTCAGAGTCACTTTTTTTGGCAAATGTTTTAGACAAAGGATTTGCCTTGGTAGTGTTGTAGTCAACACCGCTAGATCCAAGTCTGAAACAAGACCAATACCGGGACACATCGAGTCCAAGTCAAGATTGGGAGTGTCCGAGACTGAGATGAGACCAATACCAGATTTTTTTCATAATACAAAAATAAAATGAAGAAAATGTAAAATAAAAAATAATAAGTTTGTAATTCAAGTTACATTCATTATACATTATATAATATAATAGTTATTATATTTCATCATATACTTTGTAAAATATAACATTCAGTTAAATATAGCCTAAAATTAATATGAACTATTACAATAATATAGTCTTAGTCAAACTAAGGCAATGTAACTTTTGGAAGCAAATGATGTTGATGATTCTGCTTCCCTTCTTTGTCCAAACATCATCAGAAGTCACCACAAAGTCAACTGAATATAGCCGACAACACCAATTCTATCCATTCTTATTATTAAATGTGAAAACAATAAAAATTATTATTTCAGATCTTATTGGGGTGGGCGAATATGCACACTGAAAACCTTATAACATCAGACGATTACAAATAAAAGGTTTTTAATTGGATTGGATTGGATACTGAACGAGAAGAACTTGTTTTCCTCTGTTAGCCAATCTGAGTGCAGATATTTAGGTATGTAGAGAAAGGACTGATTTATTCTGTTTGAATGGATAGTTGACATTCAGTAACAATGAAAAGTTACCTCAGAAAGACGCACTGGACTCTGGCTGGTCTCGATGACAATTTCCAAGTCCACCTTACCCTGTGGCCAAGAGCGTTCGTCTATGGTCTTGAGGACCACAACACTATGCCCTGGTGAGTGACACATATGACATCTAACATACTAACAGACCAGATAAATACATAAACTATCAGCAAACACTTAAAGAACATAAGACATTTATGTGAGAAGAGAATAATTGTAGTACTACCATGATTATGTACAGGGCCTAAGCAGAGCTATACTTTTCATACAGTAACATTTGAACAGTTGGTTAAACGATGCTTTCAAGATCCTAAATTGACTCTGTGTATCTAAATAATGCTGCATATTTTTTACTTTATGTTTTGAACTATTACAACAGATGTATTTCACTAGATAAATGTTATATGTAAGAATGAAACTAATTTAAGCCACCCAAGCAGGATGGGTCCCTTTTTGAGTCTTGGTCCTCCGAAGTGTTTACATTTAGGGAGTTTTTCCTTGCTACTGTCGCCCTAGGCTTGCTCAATTTGGCATTGGCCCACGATATTAGAAACCGATCTAAAATCAAAGCAGCTTTGAGACAATGCTCCACTGTAACAAGCACTATATAAATAAACCTGACTTGACTTGATGGCACTGTGGTGGCTTAGCATTTAGGGCACTGAACTGTGGACCAGAAGGTCCAGGTTTGAAATCACCTCTGCCAAGCTGCCACTGTTGGGTCCTTGTCCTCAACCCACATTGTTTGGATTGTAAGATAGTATCAGTTGTCATTCGCTCAGGATAAGGGTGTCTGCTAAATCACTAACTCTAAGTGTTTTCTCCTTGTTACAGTGCAGTCTGACCACCTGACATGTCAAATCTCATTTTGTTGTTTGGTCAATAAACTCATTATGATTCTGACCAATTCTGTGCAAGCTCTCAGAAGGAGACATGGATCTACCAATGCCATTGTAGGTGTGGGCTAATAGCACCAGTGCACTGCTAGTTGAAGTGTTCCTTTTGATAATGAACAATAGCAATCCCCTGTGTTCTCTCTTTATCAGGACTCGGCGAGGACCGATTGCGGCAATTCAGCCTTTCTTGCTTTAAATGGAATTCATTCATTCAGAAAGATCTACATCAGAGCAGGCAGGGTCGTGTTACATCTCAAATCAGCTCAGATAAAAGCAGAGTGCGCCTTTCGGACCACGTGCAGCTGCGAGCCAGCTAGCGCCACGGTTGGACAATGGGCCGGCGATGCACGAGGTCATATTTCCATCGTGTTTGTTTTTCTTGGATAAGGTATGCATGGGCAAAGAAAATATTGGCCTTCACCATTGCCATCTGTCAACTGCAATGGAATCTTTGAAAAAGCCTAACGCTAATTTGTTTGGTTACCTGCATCGGCCAGAAAGGACAAACATAGTCCTGCATGCTTCACCAAACTGGCTGACCTCCAGATCGGAGGGAGCGATCACAAGCCTCAGTGTGCAGTTTGGTTTTGCATACAGATATTAAGTTTTGTTTATGAAAATAGACTGTGAACGTTTTCCAGTAAACCTGACCTTTTCATCAGACGTGAATTTAATACTGAGCCTCATTTTAACCTTCACACATCTGCATCTCACATAATGATCCCACTAATCAGCACAGTAAAACAGTTTCTCTCACAAGGGTCAGTGTGTCAATGACTTTTTTTTTTTTTTTTTGGAACAAGCAGTGATAACAAAGGCGGTCTGTTTAAAGAGACTAGAGTGAGCCTTTGGCTTTATAAACTCACAAAATAAAAACAGCTGACAAGAGTGAAACAGGTCTGAATAAAGGCTAAAGCAAGCAAATTGTGGCAGTACTGGACACAAAATGTAATACAGCCCTACACTTCCTGTATCTGCAACACAACATATGATGCGAGGAGAATAAATATTGGCAATGACATCAGGCACCACATATCAGTATTATAACCAAACAGCTCTGTAAAAATGAAGAGATTACCTCAATTAAAAAAAAACAAGAAACAAATCAACATCTACATGTATGGCAGCAATTCCATTTCATTTTGCTTCCAAAAAGCAAATAAATGTTCTTGTCAAGTGAAGTCAAGTCAGATTTATTTATATAATGCTTTTTACACTGGGGCATTGTCTCAAATCAGCTTTACAATGTTAGATTATTTCTAACATCTAAGGCAAATCCTAAATTAACCAAGTCTGGGGTGACAGTGGCAAGGAAGAAACCTAGGGAGGACCAAGATTCAAAAAGGAACCCATCCTGCCTGGGTGACTTAGATGATAAATGTAAGAATGACACTAATTTATCTAGTCCAATAAGTTTTTTAGTAATGCAAGTTACTAAAATCTTTGAATATACAACAGTGAGTCTGAAATGTAGAAATATCCCCCATGTAAGTCTTCTTCATATGACATTTGAATTTCTTTTCATGAAGAAACCAACAAACCATCCAGACCACGCTTGCCCAAATTTTTGCATAAAACTGTAGTTGAACATCCCATAAGAGCCAGACTCTGGAAACAACAGTTCCTGATGATTTTCAAACCCTGGGCTGAGTTTGCAAGATACATTTACATTTACAGCATTTAGCAGACGCCCTTATCCAGAGCGACTTACAATTGATACAGTCTTACAATCCAAGCAATTGTGGGTTGAGGGTCTTGCTCAAGGACCCAACAGTGGCAGCTTGGCAGAGGTGGGATTTGAACCCTGGACCTTCTGATTCATAGTCCTGCACCGTAACCACTAAGCCACCACAAGATAAAGGTTGGGTGGTGCACTTACGGCACAATGTGCCGGACTGGTCAAATCAGGAACTTGAAATTGGGTCCCTGATTCAGTGGGACAGCATTAGACAGCGAACTAATCACTACTTTAACATATTTCATATCTACTATTGTGATATCTACTGTTTACTTCTACAACCACTGATCCATTTATTAGGTACACCTTCTTCTTACACTCATTGTCCTTTTTATCAGTTCTACTTACCATATAGAAGCACCTTGAAGCTCTACAATTACAGACTGTAGTCCATCTGTTTCTCTACATAATATGTCATTCCATATTATTCAGTTCTGCAATGGTCAGGACCCCCAGAAGACCACCACAGATCAGGCACTATTTTGGGTGCTGGATCATTCTCAGCAGTGACACTGATGAGGTGGTGGTGTATTAGCGTGTGTTTTGCTGGTATGAGTGGATCAGACACTGCAGTGCTGCTGGAGTTTTAAACACCTCAGTTTCTCTGCTGTACTGAAAAATGTTCAGCAATCAAAAATATCCAGCCACCAGCATCCTGTAGGCAGTGTCCTATGAGCACTGGTGAAGGATTAGAGGATGACCAACACAAACTGTGTAACAACAGATGAGCTGCTGTGTCTGACTTCACATCTATAAAGGTGAAGCAATAAGGTAGCTGTGTCCAAAAGAGTGAACAGCAAGCAAAAACAGTGATCAACTCCAGCAGCACTGCTGTGTCTGATCCAATCGCACCAGCACAACACACACTAACACACAACAACAGCGTGACTGCAGTGCTGAGAATGATCCACCACTCAAATGGGGGAGAGGCTGTGGTAGCCTAGCGGTTAAGGTACTGGACTCTGGACCAGAAGGTCCAGGGTTCAAATCCCACCTCTGCCAAGTTGCCACTGTTGGCTCCTTGAGCAACACAATTGCTTGGATTGTAAGACTGTATCAATTGTAAGTCGCTCTGGATAAGGGCGACCTGTGGTAGTCCTGTGGGGGTCCTGACCATCAAAGAATAAAGGGGACTAAAAGTATGTAGAGAAATAGATGGGCTACAGACTGTAATTATAGAACTACAAAGTGCATCTATATGGTAAGTGGAATTGATAATCTGGACAGTGAGTGTAAAAACAAGGTGTACTCTAGTAAAGTGATTGGTGAGTGCATTGTAAAACTACAGAAAACGTTTGCTAAAAAGGTGCAATTTTTACTAAATTGTAAGATGTCTCTATACATATTACAGTACAATTCTGTTTATTTAACGGTGCATCAGCATCCATGGCTATTCAGACACATTGACACTGGGACCACTTAACCAAATGCATGTCTTTGGACTGTGGGAGGAAACTGGAGTACCAGGAGTAAACCCATGCAGACAAGGAGAGGACATGCAGACTCCACACACAGGTGGAGCTGTGAGGCGAACAGACTAACCACTTGCACCACCCCTATATGTTCTATAAAGTATCTATCATCTGTCCATCTATCCACCCATCCATGTGTCTATGAACCCATCTACCCCTCCACCCTTTCCATCTACCTTTAGTCATTTAGCAGACCAAATCCAAATCGACCAACAGTTGGTTGAGGCCCTTGCTCAAGTTCTCAACAGAGGCTTTTGGGCAGGGGTAGAATTTTAAAAACAGTTTCTGTCCCTATATTCTGACATGTATAGGAATGAAAGTAAGACTCAAGTCACATATGCTCAATAGGTAGGTAGGGAAATTATGTAGGGAAATTGTTGCAGCAGCATATAGACACCTAAGAACTACAAAAACTGTCAGACAAACAAAGGACAGACAAAAAGTCTAGTTAAAGTGATACATGCATAAAGTGAATTGCGAGGTAGTAGACTATTAAAAATAGAATGGAAAAAAAAACGTACTAACAAAAAAATAAACACAATTACATAAAAATAAACTAAAATCATATTAAATTTGTATATCTGAACCAAACTATTGAGGAATCTCACTGCAATGTGATTACAAAATAGATTATATAATAATAGCCAGTTTTTAAACTTGTATCACTTAGTTCAATACTGATAATTAAATGAAAATGGCAAATCATTTGTCCATACTTTCTATATATTGCTTCGACAAACATAAAAAACCCCTCAATATAATAGTTGTTTTCCTTTCCAGATGATAGACAAAGGTTGGTGGTCTTAGCCAGAGCTGTATCACACTATAATGGGTCACAAAGCAAAACATAGCTTGGGCAAGTCTGAATGGCATTGCTAGTGAGAAATAGCATTCCTTTGTCCATGAAAGGACTTTTATTGGGGTTTAACCAGCACAGTCAGGCCCTATTCAGTGGCAAAAATACCATACTTATGTTTCTACCCCCTGAGCAACTGTTTTAAAACACTGCTCTCCATCTTGAAAGGCTACAACAGATTTGGTCACTTCCTGACAGCCCAGGATGAGTGTGAAACAATAGTGCAATGAATACACTCGCACACAATGGGGGCATTTTCAACTTAGCAAATCTAATTACCGCTGCAAAGTATCAATTTTACATGCACAGCCTTCAAAATGTATGAAAAGGTAAAGTAGGACTTGAATGATAGGATTAATGGTTAACCTGTAACTCAGGGAGCAGCCCTCGAGCACATCTGGTCAATATGAAGAAAAAAAAACAACAACCTCAAAACAAAACCAAAAAAACACATATGAATAACAAAAGTTCTCACATTTCCCTATGAAATGAACATAACGTGAATGTGCCGTGTTTACTTTCACATAAGCATAGCCTTTAACGAGTGTAAATCAATAAGCATATCTTAAAGCTCACATGTTGAGCGCAGGAATGCATCTTTTGTCATGAGCCGTGATTGTTCCCACACCCAGTGTGACATTGTGTCTCTTTTTAATAACAATTGTGCCTTTATGAAACAATGGTCCATGCACTGATTAATCCCTTTTCCAAATACACCTCTCTTATTCATTCAAATGGAAAGTAACCCCTTAGAATGGCATCTGCAGTGAGATGAACACACAGGCCGCCGATTACATTGTGAACACGTTCAGTCAGGCTGCATTCAGTCCAGTTTTCCATTTTTTACGTCAAGAAAACAAAAGCAAGTTGATTTGTGATTCTTCAAAAGATCTAAGATGTTCTTCAAAAATACAAGACGTTCTAGAAGTATGAAAAAACCATACTTCGAGGGACTCCTATGAAGCTATGGGGGAAAAAAAATCTATATCAACATTGACCAGGCCAGTTAATTACATTAGAGGCCATTCAGTACCTTTTAGTAATGGGAAACCAAATTGCATGCAAACAAAACAAAGGTCAAAAGCATATTGTTATCAAGTCGTGAAAAGAGCAGGGGCAGTGCTGTTGCATAATGCCTGATAAGCACATCTGTCCCTACCCCACTGACTCCAATAATCCTGGCTGAAAAACCTAGTTTCAAACAAAAAAAAACAGAGATAACATAAAGAACAATACAAAAGCATTGATAGAATGAAAACATAAACAAGTGTTTTCCCCTTCATCAGTTCCTGCCATTCCTTCTTCCTGGACAGCTCAGAGTTTTGGGGTAACGCTGACGTCAGACTTGCATGTGCAGCAAGACTAAGTTTTCCGGGCAGCTGTGAAGGGGCTCGGGCTCTTTCTAAAGCCGTTTATGACCCCATTCAAATGCTACGCTTGAGCACACAGGAAGGAAGGAACCAAGAAAGGAGACCTTACAGTATTAAGGGGTCCTTTTATTTTTCCTGACACCTTTTTAAAAGCTAGATTTAACAAACCTGCTGACCATGTAAATTTTACGTTTGATATTTCCTGCTGCAGGGCAATCCAGGTGGTTGTAAGACCAACAAGCTCTGGATGAGTCAGTTGGTAGTTGGTCAGGAGCCCTAAGATTAAAAATCGTAATCATATCATGACTCTTACGTACCACACCAAACTAATGTAGGGACAGCATGAACATATAAAAACAGGTGGACAGAGGGAAAGGAAGGACATGAAAGAAAGAGAGAGTGACGACGTCGGAGCAGAAGCGAGAAAGAAAAGACGAAATGGGGAGAAACTCCAGCTCTTTATGGATGCCTGGGATTAGGTTCTGAAAGTCTGGGAGATAATAGATCAAAGAGATGCAGCAGAGAGCACTTCTTGCTTTTCCCCCATGTAGCAATCATCTTTACGCATAATAGTTTTACAAGGGCTCAGGCCTGAGAGCTTTACTGTGGGGCCACGGCACTATTCAGACTGGTACAATAAAGCAGGAGAAAAGTTTCTTGAATCAATAATCGCCAGATAAAGCACCGGTCAATTTTACATTTATAAAAATCACTCAAAACAATCAATGAGCATATCTTGAAGTACACTTATCAGACCTTTCTTTTTGGGCAAATAAACGCAAGGTTAAAAGTAATCATGGGAAATATAAAACTAAAAATCAATTCCACGAGCACGCCAAGGGCCCACATTCCAACGTTTCCCTCAAACCTGAGCTGAACGGAGTGATGGGGTTAGACCCGAGTACAAAATGGAGATTCACTGCCACCTATAGGTAGATTTGAGTCACACATCGCAGACAGAATTCTGCGTTAGCGAAATCTCTGTATAATCAGGAAACAGCACGTGGACACAGCGAGGTTCTCAATGAATATCATTCAACCCCAAATCAGAAAAAGTTGGGACAGTATGGAAAACGGAAATGAACATTTTATTTTATTTCGCTGCAGACGGTAGGAACCAAAGATATTTCATGTTTTGTCTGGTCAACTTCAATTCATTCGTTAATGTACATCTATTCCTGCATTTCAGAAGCATATGTCTTTAGAAAAATAAACCGTACACTCCAGCACAAGAACCTCATCTCATCTGTGAAACTGGTTGGTAGTATCATGGTCTTGGCCTGTTTTGCGTCTGACGAAACAATGAATTCTGAAAGACAAATGTCAGGACATCTGTACAAGAACTGAATCTCAACATAACATGACGACAATCCTAAGCACATAACATTATGACCACCTCCTTGTCCATTTCATCAGTTTCACTTACCATACAGAATCACTTTGTAGTTCTACAATTACAGAATGTAGTCCATCTGTTTCTCTATGTACTGTCCTCTTTAATCTGTTCTCTAATGGTTAGGACCACCACAGCTCAGCTACTATGTGGGTGTTGGATCATTCTCAGCACTGCAGTGACACTGATGTGGTGGTGTTGTGTTAGTGTGTGTTGTTCTGGTATGAATGGATCAGACACAGCAGTGCTGCTGGAAATTTTAAACATCATGCTTGTATGGCTTAGAGACTGTGGCACTGACAAAGAGACAGGAAGCAGAGCTGGAGGTGGCAGAACTTAAGATGTTGAGGTTCTCTTTAGGAGTGTCTAGGGTGGACAGGATTAGGAATGAGATCATCAGAGGGACAGCACAGGTTGGAAAATTGGGAGACAAAATTCGATAGGGAAGACTGAGATGGTTTGGACCTGTGCAGAGGAGGGATAGTGGATATATTGGTAGGAGGATGTTGGAGATGGAGCTGCCAGGCAAGAGACGGAGAGGAAGACCAAAGAAAAGTTATTTGGTTGTGGTGAATGAAGATATGCAGGGAGTTGGGGTGAGAGTAGAGGACGTGGAGGACAGGGTGAGGTGGAAACGTTTAACTCGCTGTGGTGACCCCAGATAAAGGGAGAAGCCGAAAGAAAAAGTAGTAGTTCACTCACTGTGCACTCGGTGAGAAACCTATCCAACATCTCAGGGCTGAATCTGTTCTATACAGAGGAATGGGCTGATACGTCCAAGCTGATGCGCAAGACTGACCAGCAGGTACCAGAAATGTTTAGTTACAGTTATCGTTGTATAAGTGGGTCACACAAAATACTGAAAACAAAGGTTCACAAACCTTTGCCACTCAAACATACCTAATTTTGGATCATTTTTCTTAATCGATGAATGACCAAGTGTAATATTTTGTCTCATTTGTTTAACTGGGTTCTCCATTTTGGTCGTACTTGGGCAGAAACAGAAAATGGTACGAGTATTTCACTCACATCTACCATATTGCTCCATATTTCAGATGTAAAGTCAGAGACAGTAGCTCATCTGTTGTTGCACAGTTTGTGTTAGTCACCCTTCATCAGTGCTCATAGGACGCTGCCTATAGGATGCTGGTGGCAGGACATTTTTGATCAGTGGACTATTTTCAGTCCAGCAGCACTGCTGTGTCTGATCCACTCATTCCAGCATAACACACAGTAACACACCACCACCACGTCAGTGTCACTGCAGTGCTGAGAATGATCCACCACCCAAACAGTATCTGATCTGTGGGGGTCCTAACCAGAAGAGAACAGAATAAAGGAGACTAAGGTGGTATGTATGGAAACAGATGGACTACAGTCTGTAATTGTAGAACTACAAAGTCCTTTTATACAATAAGTACAAGAAACAATGAGGTGTACCTAATGAAGTGATCGGTGAGTGTACAGCTGGACCACGTTTTAATTTAAGAGATTCAACTTATTTTAATTTTCTGTGTGTAATATGACAAAAGGCAAGGACTTTGACCTTTGGGCGAGAAAGAGAGGAGACACTTCTTCACACTAATGCACTCTTATTCTTCAGGGTCTCACTCAGATGGAGCGTTCTTTTCAGTGCAAAATTTTAGACCGTGGCAGCAAGGTCACCAAATATCGACTGATTTCATACGGAGTTTCTGCCTATAGCAATATGAGAAAATTGGGTCTTAAAAGGTTAGCGTATAAGAGCCAACCAAAAGGAAAATAGGAACTAAATCCTGCAAAACACAGGCTAGCAACTATGCTAGCGCCCCACGTTCACCAATAGAGTAAGTGTTTTGCTTTTTTCACTTTCAATCCATTACTCACTACATGACATGGATTTTTTTTCAACATGTTATTATAATATTAGCTTTGTGTGAATGATTTTGGCCAACTGTAGGTTAATGTAACTGATTTAAACATTAACTTATCATTACTTATCATAGGCTCCGCTATTATACAGTACAGACCGCTCTACCAAACACAAACTTGTCAGTTCATGATACATTTAACTTGTGATGGATTTGTCTGACCATATCCCCGTAGTAAATCAGGGAGCACCTGTACAATTCAACTCCATTAACGCATACAATGCCTTATACAGATCCTTCTGGAACAAATTAATGACGAGAACCGAGGTACCACTGTACATCACCCTTCTAATTAGTTCTCTCTGGTATTTTAGCCACATTCATTGCTCATCAGCTCAGTGCCTCTCAATGAACACCTCCCAACAAGTCACTTCATCGGCTGTCCTCATCCAACAAAGTCAATAAAGAAATGGTTTTTCCAACTTTGACAAAGTGGTCACAGAGCTCCGACCCCACCTCCATCAGACAGCTTTGAGATGAATTTGAATGGCAACAGTGTGTCAGGTGTGTACACTGGATGTTATGTTTGGCAACCCCAAATGGGAAAAAGTTAGGAGGGCACTATCAAAAAAACAGATGAAGTGTGTCTTGCATTTCCGTTGACTGTTATTTCATTCACTGGTATGAATCCAAGACATTTCATGTTTTTCTGGTCAACTTCATCTCATTTGTAAACAAACAAAGTCTTGCAATTCAAATCCCTTCAAGTCTGGCTGTGAGGAACATTGTTTTTAAACATTTCAGTAGTTTTCTCACGCATTTGTTGATAAGCTGGAGATCCTCTGCCCATCTTTGTTCTTCAAAGACTCAGACTTCCGTGGATACTGCTTTTGTACTGATGGATGACAGTCACATGTAGATGGTCACCTGTTTGAAATCGCATCACTTAAGTTTAGTAACCTCATTACTAGCCCTGGGATGGTGCCGAGGCTCGGTGGGTGGCACCATCGCCTCACATTCTGGGTTTGATCCCAGGTGAAGTGACCTGGGTCACTGTGTGTGTGGAGTCTGCATATCCTCCCCATGTCTGCACGGGTTTACTCCAGGTACTCTGGTTTCCTCCCACAGTCCAAAGACATGCATTAGGCTAATTGATTACGTGAAATTGGCCCCATCTGAGTGAGTGTTTGTTTGTGTGTGAATACTTTCGATGTGGTCTTGTGTATTGATGAAACCTTGGGATGTTTATTAACACATGAAATAAAGTTGACTTGACAAAGCATGAAATATCTTGGGTTCACACTGTCTGCAATGAAATTAAAGTCAAAATAACACTTTTTTTAATTTACCATACTGTCCCAATGTTTTATGATTTGGGACTGTTTTTCCATGTCTTATTTTCTAAACACATTTGAAATAATCCTTAAATAAGCTTGGAATTGGCTTTTTTTGGTCAAAAAAGCTTTTGTTTATTCATAATGAGCCAAGATCTGGAAGTTGTTCATGAAAAGTAACGCTGTTCAGTAACTTTTGTTTCTCGATAATTGTTGACTGTTGTTGACTGCACGAAGACAGGAAGAGGCCACAAGCATTATCACTGTGGATTTGCTCAGTCTGATTTTGCAGTTGTGGCATTTAGCATAGGAAATGGTGTGATAAGTCTGGTGGTCAGGTGTACGCAGAGACAAACATATTTGCACTCATATTTCAAGTATCTCTTCAACTGCTTAACAGATCTTATCTCCTAACTGTCAGCGCACAACATGCAGGAAATTCGCATATGCCTGGGTGCAGACACTTACAGAAGATGTTTAAATATGGAGATTATCAGCACATACGATCATAGAGCTTCTAATGCTTGTTCATTGCTCTGCCAAGGTGCACTCTCAAATGTACCAGGTTAAGGATAAATCCCTGAGATACACGGCATGGATGGGCATTACCTGTTAATCGTGAAGTCTCTATCACATCCTCAACTTTGTCTGGACACCACAGACTTAACAAAGCTTTCCCCTTGCTGCTGTAACAGCCTCATCTTTCCTGGAAGAGAGTTCCACTAGATTTTGGAAAGGCACGACTCGCTTTCCTTATCGAAGACAGGCACTGTTGTAGAGTAATTAGGTCTTCCTCACAACTGATGGCCCAAAAGGTATAAGGTGGCTGGAACAAATCCAAACCATCAAAACCAGCTCGAAATCATTATTCTACCAATGGCATGAACCAAATCCACAGTTGGTTGTTACTCTGCCAGATGGTGAAGCATAATACGTTTCCTCCACTGGTTTAAAACACATGAAACTGTGCAAGGTAGCGTGAGCTTTGTGTGCAGCTTCTCAGCGGTGGAAACCCAAACAATGTTGTTCCTGATGAACAGTGTACTGACGTAACTTTCAGGGTCAGTTTGTACTCATTACTGAAAGCAGTAATAGATGACTGGGGCAGCTACAGCGAGGCAGAACGTCTTGCTTGTTGAAAAGTTTAACTGTGGAAAGGTGTCACATTTTTATGAGTGTAATGTTCTAATCAGAATTGGCAAAAATTCTGTGATCCCAGTGATTTTGACTGGGGCAGGATAGTTTTTGCCAGACAGGCTGGTTTGGCATTTGGATTTGTCACTCCGTAATGCTCTTTTCCACTGATCTTCATTCCAATCAGGGTGAGCCTCTTCACCCTGCTCCCCTGCTGGAAGAGTGGTTTCTTGGCTGCTACCCTTCCAATAAGACCATTCCTGATCAAGCTTCTTCAGACTGTAGAAGGGTCAAACCTGCCATCTGCTGCTATTGCTCAAGGGGAGGTCACAATAAATACTTGCCACTGTAACCTATAGAAGATATTTTTTTAAGGTATCCCGCTTTACATTGGGTTTATCTTGTCAGGGTGGTGGGAGACAATCCTGGGCCTATCCTGGAATTCACTGGCTGTCCGGCTTTTAATCATGGCTAACCGTGCTTGTGTAAGTGCCTGACACTGATAGTCATGTACTAGTACCCCAGATGTTCCCATTGGAGCCTGCTCATCCCTGAACTGTCCTTTCAACATCACTTTACTGCCATCTTCAGGGCAAAAGGAGTAAAATCAAGCACTGAAAATGGGTAATAATGGAATACAGGCACAATCGGGCTGATTTAAACGATCGCTAGTTAAATATTAGTCATTTGCCAGTCATTTGCAATAAAGAATAATTCACTGATAGTTCTGCTGTGAATTGTGTAGGTTTCTTGTAAAGACCATATTGTCCCGTGTATTCCTTGTACTGTGCTCCACATATATTATTTTACTGATCCGGTTTTCAGTTCTTAAATTACTTGCTTAAACCATTATTAATTTGTGTGTATATACTGAACTGCGTTGTCCATTTTATGTTGCTCTAGAGTACTGAATGCCTGATAATTCAGCCCACTGTGTAACTATAGACGGGTCAATACAAAACACTTTGTTAATTTGTACAACCATTGTTTTAGCCCCATTTTATAGTATTACAGCCAGTAGACAATAGAAGAATGGGAATCTGTTCTTTGGTCAAGTCAGTAGGTCTGTGTGGTCCCCCAGGACGATGCATGAGGAAGGTGCTGTAATGGTGTAGGGGTGTTTTGCTGGTGACACTATGAGAGAATGCAATAATGTTGAAGGAACATACTGAACCAGCAGTTATATGCCATACCTTCCAATCAATGGCTAGTTAGACAGTCATTCATTTTCAACACGATAATGAACCAACGCACACCTTAGATTGGACTGAACAGTAAGAACAAAGCAGCCAACTTGGGCCGAGAACCTTCAAAACTGCTGAAGAAACATTCCAGATGGCTACCTCTGGAAAAGGGGTTGAAGTGTCATTTTGAGGTAGATGAACTTCTCTAGGTCATTGAAATAGTTGACTTGCAATGCTTTATTGCCTGGAGGAGCTGTTTTTTTTTTTGCAAAAATTCCACAATTTTGATTGGTACTGTATGTAATACACTGCATCAACCTACATATTTGGAAGGGAGAACAACATACTGGCCATCTACAACAATCACCCATGACATTACAACAACCTGCCTTAAATTGTTGCCAAGGTTCTGACCCATCAAGGCATGGACTCCACAAGACTTCTGAAGGCGTCCTGTGGAATTTGGCACGAAGGTGCGAAGTGGAGCCCAAATGGATTGGCCTCGTTTTCCTGCACGTCTTAAAAATGATTGCAATCTGGGGAGTTCGGAGGCCAAGTCAACACCTTGAACTCTTTGTTCCTCAAACCATTCTTGAGCAATTTTTGCAGTATGGCAGGGTGTATTAGCCAGGACACGGCCATTAGGGAATACAACAGTGAGTGTGTTAACATGCACTTCATAATCCGATAACCGCAGAAAACCAGATTTTGTCAGTAATCCGAGTTTACATGCACTCAGATAATGGGAAACTCTGTAATCGGATTTCCACTTTGCAACCAGTCAATAATCTCACAGAAACGTGACACAGACTTCAAAAAGTAATATTAAAGAATCAAATTCTTAGTTTTCTCGAGTATACACTGCATTTGAGTCTTCACAAAGTGTTCGATAGCCGTTTTGCCTCCTTTAATACCGTGGCACGTTAAATTCTGGGATTGCCCGATTCCATAAAAAAAATAAATAAATAAAAATAAATAAATAAATAAAAACCACAGTCAATGTGTATGTTTTCATGGATTTCATGATTTGACTATAGTCGAATTTCTGCAGTTATCTTGATTATTCAAATGGTCATGCATACAGCATACTCTAATCTACAAATGAGATTAGAAATCCGATAAAGAGAGATGGATTTTATTTCAGTAATCTGATTTCTTATAGCATGCATACCTGTTAACCAATTTCAATGGAATTTGGAAGTCCGCGCATGTGCACACAGCGGCTAGCGGGGAAAAAAAAACATGGTTTTCAGGTCTGCTTATTCTTCGAGATTTCAATTCTTTAGGGTTTATTTAACTAGACCAGGTGGGGGACTCTCCTGCAGAATCTGGCAACCCTGGAATGAAATGCAGCACCTGCTAAACAGCTATTGAACACTTTGTGGAGACTCTGAAATGCAACAAATGGTTAAAAAAACCAAAATTTGATTATTTAATATAACACATTTTAGTTTGCGTCAGATCTTTGTGAGATTACTGGCTGGTTGCAAAGTAGAAATCCGATCGCTGCCTGAGTAATGTAAACCCGGATTATTAAGTGCATGTGAACGCACTCAGTGGAAAAGAGAGGCCAAATAAAGCCAAGTCTTTAGAATAGACAGACCTGGCAACCGTGTCAAGTTAGGACAATCTGGTAACTGGTATACATGCTATGAGCAATCTGATTACTGGAATAAAATCCAGCTCTTTTTGTCGGATTACTCAATCTGATTTCTAGATCGGAGTATGCTGTGTACATGACCACTTAAATGATCAGATAACTGCAGAAATCCGACTAGGATCAGATTAAGTGGGACTGTGGTAGCCTAGCGTTAAGGGTACTGGACTCTGGACCAGAAGGTCCAGGGTTCAAATCCCACATCTGCCAATTTGCCACTGTTGGGTCCTTGAGCACTGTATCAATTGTAAGTCGCTCTGGATAAGGGCGTCTGCTAAATGCTGTAAATGTAAATGAAGTGCATGTACATGCACTCAGTGTGTTAATTATTCACTTCATTTGCAGTGGTTTTAGTGTTACGGCTGATCGGTGTATATAAACAGGAATTACACATTTTAATACAAGAAAGAATCTGCAATGATGTCTGTTATTGACAAGAACTTTTAAATAACACCATGCCATGAATAGTTAAAAAAGACCAAACCTCAAAACAAACTGCAGTAGTGTTCATGATCAGTCCTCATTGCTGTCTTGCGTATTAGAGTCTGAGAAGATTGGATTGGGTGACAGATGGTAGATGGGTGCCTGTTGATCATGTGCCGAGATCGACAAGGGAACACCGTGTACTACTAGGGACCTAGACGACTCCATGTTGAGATCAGCCATGACCAGGCCACCATCCTCATCTGGGTTTCCATCGACTGATTGCTTGGTGACGACCTGAAAAGGCTGCTCAAACTTGGAGTCCGTCTTTTCTGTCACTGTGGTGATTGAGCCGTGTCCCTCAGTGACCACACTGACTTTGGCTCCGCCCTGCTGGATGAGGGCATGCAGGCTGTCCAGGTCTGAGCAGGTGGTAATAAACGTGTGGCTGTTTTCGGAAGATGAAGCGGAAGTGATAAAGTTCTGCATCTCCATTGGCACCTGAGGAGAAACGGCAGTCTGCAGGAGGTTTTCATCACTGGCACTGATGTGAGTTAGTAAAACCGTTTGGTGTTCGAGGTCGCCCTCTGGCTGCACTGGCGCCAACAGGCTAACCTGCTGTATTATGGGATTGAAAATTACATTCTGTCCTTCTGAGCTGAGCAGAACTGTTCCTGATTTCGAAGACGGCACGTCCACTGCCGTCTGGATGAAAGTGCCCCCCTGACCCAGAGGGGGCGCCATAATGATCTTGAGTTGTGTGCTTCCATAGGAAGGAACCGAACCGTTTGCGAGGGTCAACGAAACCTGATCTTTCTCTTCATCAGTCTTTTTGTCAACGACATTAGACGACCGGGTTTCTTCACTGCTCTGTGCGAGGTTCTGCTGCTTTTGTGTGTTATTATGCTGCCGCTTGTGGCTTCGCAACGAATCTTCTCTGACGAACGAGGCGTCACACAGGTCGCAGCAGAACGCCCGCGCTGCCTCGAGCCTCACCCGGTACCTGGATCCAACAGCACCGGATAGGTCCTCTCCAGCCCCTCCTCCTCGACCTGCTTTGTCCTGCCCATTACCGACCTTCTCACCGTGGCACTTTCTCATGTGGGCGAGCAGGTTGGCATGCTGTTTGCTGGCGAAGGAGCAGCGGTGGCAAGCAAATGGCCGCTCATCTGAGTGGACTCTCTCGTGCCTTTTGAGCGCCCCTTTGCTGGTGCACGAATAAGGACAGCGAGTGCATCGTAACGGGTGTGTGGGCGCATGCTGCCGAGAGTGGGCACGCAACGCCGCCTTGGCAGCGCAACGGAAATCACATTCGGTACAGGCGTAGGTTCCATGACGAAGGCGCGTGTGCGACTTCAAGTTCGCCTTCATGGCACAGCGGTACTCGCACAGGTCGCACGCGTAGGGCTTTTCGCCCGAGTGCACCCGCGCATGCCGCTTCAGGTCTGAGTTTATTTTAAATTTGGCACCACACTCGCCACATTGGAATGGAGCGTCGCCTACAGAGGGAGTCAACAAGAACAAACCAAAACTGAAGTGGAGTCTCATTGACAGTAGTGATTAAAGAATTATTATTCACGACTCGGTTTTCTCACGATTACTGATTTTACATTTGACAAGAGACATTCCTTTTTTAATTTCCGTAGTGTAAACAATGAAAACAATTCACATTTTCTTGTATACGTTTTTTTTAAACAATAAAACTTTAATGCCTCGCAATTAGAAGAAGTTACTAGACACATTAGGTTTAAAATTGTAAACAAAATGCCCTATTCCATCAGTGCAATACCTCTGGACAAGATTTCTTATATTCAGTATTTCTTTTTATTCCATCAGTGCAATACTAATCTTGAAGTGCAGTCTGTGTGACTGTGTTGTTCTGTTTTTGTGTCGATTTGCACGGTTCTGGAGCAGCAATCCTACTTTCATTGTATAATTGTACAACGACAATAAAGGGATTATCTTAGCTTATCTTAACCGGGGAAACATTCCTATTTAATACTGAAGAATAATAATTTCTATCAATTCAAACAGTAGACATTATTCACTCCTTCACACACCTGCTTACACCGCACACTCTCTCACTGACACATTTATGGAATGAGAAACTGTCTTTGATATGACAGCGCAACGCAGATCCTGTTGTATTCTTTTGTAGAAGCATGCAGAAACTGAAGCATTCACATAGCTTTGCAAATGCACAGTTCATATTTCTCTCCTCGCGGTGCGTCAGCCACAGATAGAAACCAATTCTAAAATGAACTACTACGCAACTGTGGTTGCAGCGTACGTGATTAACCTGAGTGGTAAACTTGGTGCTTATAAGGAGTGCAAGGCCAGTCAAACGCTGCTCACGCTGATGCCACGTGTTTAATACAAAGGATAACAATCAAACCGACTATTTAAGTGTTTTAAAGTTTGAAGCGAGAACTGTGTTTTGTCCGGAAAACGATTTTTCGTGCCCGCCCTATGAACAGATGTAGAAGTTTACACAGCTAATATTACTTACTAACTGATTACTTAAAGGATGAATCACCTCGTTAATTCAGGTAGAAATTTAATTCAGATTAACATCAATCCACATGAGAGCTTCAATTTTGTTTGAGCTATTAACACACTAGCTATCTTCATTTAACCCTCTATGGGACCCTACAATACTCTACAGCCTATTTTAGCTTTTTAAAATAAAACAAGACACTCATTTAATTGGTCAGTGCTATCTCAGGAGAGGAGAACTCAATACTAACCAATGATAATGCAAAAAGGTGGCCACCTGACCCAAAGGGGTCCATTTTCCTTCCTCTTTCAGCACATGTGAACATGTCACACAGTCCCATGTTTACTCTATCAATGTCTATAATAGGAAATTACTGCAAAAAACTGCATGGTGCCCTGAGGCAACAATCTACAGTGGGACAAAAAAGTATTGAGTCAGCCACTGATTGTGCAAGTTCTCCTACTTAGAACGAAGAGAGAGAGAGAGAGAGCTGTAATTTTCATCATAGGTACACTTCAACTATGAGACACAAAATGAGGGGAAAAAAAATCCATATGCTCTCTGGCAAACTTCAGACAGGCCTGGACATGTACTGGCTTAAGCAGGGGGACACGCCTGGTACTGCCCTCTCGGCGTAGTGAGTTACTGATGGTAGCCTTTGTTACTTTGGTCCCAGCTCACTGCAGGTCATTCATCAGGTCCCTCCGTGCTTGCCTATTACAGATTCACACTTCCCAGCCTGGTGCAGGTCTACAATTTTCTTCCTGGTGTCCTTCGACAGGACTTGGCCAGGTCTTGGCCATGGCTGAGTATGGAGTCTGACTGTTTGAGGCTGTGGCCAGGTGTCTTTTATACAGATAACGAGGTCAAACAGGTGCCATTATTACAGATAATGAGTGGAGGATAGAAGAGCTTCTTAAAGAAGAAGTTACAGGTCTGTGAGAGCCAGAAATCTTGCTTGTTTGTGGGTGACCAAATACTTATTTTCCACCATGACTTACAATTAAATTCTTTAAAAATCCTACAATGTGATGTCCTGTATTTTTTTCCCCTCATTTTGTCTCTCATAGTTGAAGTGTACCTATGACAAAAATTACAGACCTCTCTCATTTTTAAGTAGGAGAACTTGCACAATCAGTGGCTGACTAAATACTTTTTTGCCCCACTGTATAAGGATGAGGCCAGTCACTGGTTGAAATATGAATGGGACTGTAGTACAGAAGTCCTACCCTGCTATTAGAAAAAAAACAATCTGCATATTAGTAAACGTGTCAGGGGCGACAAGTCCTGGCCCCTTTGTAGCGGTGGGACACACATGCACATTAGCCAGAATAACTCGTGTTATTTGAAACCAACAACACAGGTAAGTTATATAATTTTTGTCAGATTATACCAGCGATTCAAAATATGCATTTTAAAAGTTAATTTCTCTTTCAGTTTCGCATATATAAAAGTCTCTCCCCATTCAAAGAGCTAGGAGTCTGGTCTTGTATGGCTGGAAATAACTGCCCGGTCACATTACCAAGATGGTGGCAGAGTGAACAGACTAATCCTATAATGACTTTGCTGTTATTCGTCGCAGGCTGGACTTCATGAGCTTCACGTCACAGAAAAAATCGTCAATCATGGACTATATCTCAAATTTGCGTAAATGAGTAGATTGTACGATCACGTGGGTTGCTCAGTAAAACACATTATGTCAGCATCAGGTATGAATGTTACTTTGTCTGCTTTTTTGTGACCTTGTTAAATCGCCAAACTCGCCGCTTGCTAAAAATAGCCACGAAACAGACATGGGCGAGATAACTTACCCCTGAGAGTGTAGACTGTATATGTGCACATATTATGATACAGTGCTAGAGATGAATGTTTTCTATGGCACTTCAAGCAGATATAAAGAACAGCTGGTACTGCCAGGACCATAGAGGGTTAAAGGTATCTAGTGTAATCTGAATAAAACTGGGCTAATTTGATCTCATGTTTCAGAGGAGCTGATCAGTGTTTGTCTCTCGTTTTTTCACTCCTTAAATTTGTTATCTGATGCCATTTTCCTATTGGCCAGGAAATGTGTTGACACCCACTGAAAACAAATATAGTGTTCTAATAATGCTTTATTAAGAGCAGAGTTGCTTATGTGGATATGAGCTGACCTGTGTGTGAGCGCAGGTGCACAGTGAGCTGGCTGGAGTTGCGACTGGCATATGGGCAGATCTGGCACTTGAAGGGCCTCTCGTCATAATGCACACGCAGGTGCTTCTTCAGGCTGCTGCTGTCAGCAGAGGCATATGCGCAGAGCTTGCACTTGTGAGGTTTCTCCCCGGTATGGGAGCGGCTGTGCAGGTTCAGCTTGTCCCGTCGGCTGAAGCGCTTATGGCAGCGGTCGCACTCGAACGGCCTCTCGCCTGAAAGAGGATGCAGCTTAAGGAAAACAAAATGGTCCACACATATTGAACAGATGGCATACAAAGTCGCTTCTTACCAGTATGCGTTAACATATGCCTTTCCATGTCCTTTTGGCCATACTGCGTTTTGAATGTACAACCTTAAGGCAAACAAAACATGAAGTCATGATTGTGATCAGGGGTGTAACGAGTCATCACGACACAATGCAAAAAATTGTCACAAAATGCATTGTGGGGATATACAATGTCCCATGACAGGGAGCATGACCAGAGGGAGCAATCATACGTCACGCTCCCATACCTATATTAGAAACTCTTTAAGGTAGGGCTGGGCGATATTTAAAGACTTTTTCACGATACATGTGCTCGGAGACAAAATGCATCATGTGTGATTTATATTCAAAATGTGCTGTCATCCAATTAAACAGCATTAATTACTCTTTATAATGAAACATGCAGCTGGTCAGCGTTCTTTAAGAACTGACGATTTCCTCAGAAAAGCAGATCTATCACGATAACAAATTTAATCACGATACGATAAAATATTGTCATCCTGCCCACCCCTACATTAAGGTCAAGATGACTTTGAAATTGAAAATTTTTACAGTGGGGCAAAAAAGGCATTTAGTCAGCCACTGATTGTGCAAGTTCTCCTACTTAGAAAGATGAGAGAGGTCTGGAATTTTCATCATAGGTACACTTCAACTATGAGAGACAAAATGAGAAAAAAAATCCATGAAATCACATTGTAGGATTTTTAAAGAAGTATTTGGTCACCCACAAACTAGCAATATTTCTGGCTCTCAGAAACCTGTAACTTCTTCTTTAAGAAGCTCTTCTGTCCTCAACTTGTTACCTGTATTAATGGCATGGCCAAGACCAAAGAGCTGTTGAAGGACACCAGGAAGAAAATTGTAGACCTGCACCAGGCTGGGAAGAGTGAATCTACAATAGGCAAGCAGGTTGGTGTGAATAAATCAACTGTGGGAGCAATTGTAAGAAAATGGAAGACATACAAGACCATTGATAATCTCCCTCGATCTGGGGCTCTACGCAAGATCTCATCATGTGGGGTCAAAATGATCATGAGAACAGTGAGCAAAAATCCCAGAACTACACAGAGGGACCTGATGAATGACCTGCAGAGAGCTGGGACCAAAGTAACAAAGGCTACCATCAGTACCCTCCTTAAGCCAGTACATGTCCAGGCCCATCTGAAGTTTGCCAGAGAGCATATGGATGATCCAGAAAAGGATTGGGAGAATATCATGTGGTCAGATGAAACCCATATAGAGCTTTATGGTGAAAACTCAACTGGAGGGAGAAGAATGCTGAGTTGCATCCCAAGAACACCATATCTACTGTGAAGCATGGAGGTGGAACCATCATGCTTTGGGGCTGTTTTTCTGCAAAGGGGACAGGACAAGTGATCCATGTTAAGGGAAGAATGAACGGGGCCATGTATCGAGAAATTTTAATCCAAAACCTCCTTCCATCAGTGAGAGCATTGAAGATGGAACATGGCTGGGTCTTCCACCATGACAATGTTCCCAAACACACCGCTCGGGCAACAAAGGAGTGGTTCCATAAAAAGCATTTCAAGGTCCTGGAGTGGCCTAGCCAGTCACCAGACCTCAACCCCATTGAAAATTTGTGGAGGGAGTTGAAAGTCCGTGTTGCCCAGCGACAGCCCCAAAACATCACTGCTCTAGAGGAGATCTGCATGGAGGAATGGGCCAAAATACCAGCTAGAGTGTGCCAACCTGGTGAAGACTTACAGGAAACGTTTGACCTCTGTCATTGCCAACAAAGGTTATGTTACAAAGTAGTGAGTCGAACTTTTGTTATTGACCAAATACTTATTTTCCACCATAATTTACAATTAAATTCTTTAAAAATCCTACAATGTGATTTCCTGGATTTTTTTCTCATTTTGTCTCTCATAGTTGACGTGTACCTATGACAAAAATAACAGACCTCTCATCTTTCTAAGTAGGAGAACTCTCACAATCAATGGCTGATTAAATACTTTTTTGTTCCACTGTAAAGGCTCAATGAGCTTGTTTGTTTACTTTAATATTCAACTGAAGACAACATGTACTTACTTAAATTTGGTGAAACTGTTACAATAGCATGTTTGCTGTAGCATTATATAAAACTCAGTTATTTCTGTTACTTTTTTTACACAAGAAAAGTACACAGTTTGAATTGTTGAATAATTGAACTGATAAATAATTTACAAGTATATTTTATTTGTAAGGAACATAGTTTGAATGATGAAGATTTTGTAATGCACGTACAGGAATATGTAATTCACATACTATACGTGCACATATTATTCAGTACCAGAGATGATTGTTTTCTATGGCACTTCAAAAAGATATAAAGAACTGGTAGTACTACCAGTACCACAAAGGGTTAAAAGTAGCTGGTATAAACTGAATAAAACTGAGGTAATTTGCTCTCGTATTTAAGGTCAATCAGAGAAGCTGTTCACTGTTTCTCTAATGTTTTTATGCTAGTTAAATTTGGTATCTGATGCCATTTTCAGTAGTCGTCAGGAATGAAACGTGTTGAGACCCACTGAAAATAAAAACTGTGGTCTCGGGTCATAAATTCTTCCCATAAATAATAATGTCTATTGAATTATTTTCCATTTAATTATCCATTCCAGGCCCCCAAAAATCCAAACTGTATAATGGATTATATGAATTAATGGAGTTTTTGTAAGTACACATTATTTTGAATTGTTAAATAATTGAATTTTCACTCTAATATATGCTACAACATATATTATACATATATGAAGCTACAACAGAACATTTTGTTTACAAGTTTAAATCTCTGTTTTTTGTGATTTCTATTACATTTTCATTTTTGTCATTTAGCAGACGCCCCATCAAGGGTGCCTTACAACTGATATAATCTTACAATCTAAGCAACTGTGGGTTAAGGGTCTTGCTCAAAGAGCCAACAGTGGTAGCTTAGCAGAGGTGGGATCTGAACCCTGGACCTTCACCCTGGACCTTCTGGTTCATAGTACCTTACATTTATGTCACTTAGCAGACGCCCTCATCCAGAGCGACTTACAATTGATACAGTCTTACAAGCCAAGCACCTGTGGGTTAAGGGTCTTGCTCAAGGACCCAACAGTGCCAACTTGGCAGAGGTGGGATTTGAACCCTGGACCCTCTGGTTCATAGTCCAGCACCCTAACCACTAAGCCACCACATTCCCACCATAACCTTCAGAAATAACTAATCGTAAGAAAACTAATTGTGAACTCAGTATCGTGAATCAAATCGAACCATGAGCAGCCTGTATCGTTACACCCCTACTTGTAATATAGCAATACTGAGTTTTGACTTACCTGAGAAGCTGCAAATGTGCCTCTTGTGGGCTAGTGCAGGTTTCAGCTTTTTGGATGGTGATTTCTGGGTTTTCAAGGATTTCTTGACTATTTTTGGCACACATGCTTGCAACGCCTCCAACAGAGGTAAATCCTGCACTGAGTCTGTGGGATACACACACAAAACGCTTTTCAGGAAACGTATTTCTCTTCAAAGATTATTAAAATGACAAACTCTATCTACTGGGAAAAAGTGACAGGTGGACGTTGATTTGTAGAGACACAAAACTTGACTGATATGGAGGTAAAGTCCAATTTGTTCTTTTATAAATGCTGTTACAGCTGTATTTATTTTAATGGCATCAAACAATTGTCTATTGGCAGTAAATTGAAAATGAATCAAAACCAACATAACTTTTAACTGACAATCTTGCCCATGTTGGTTATTTCAGTTTTATTTAATTCTGTTAACATGACTAAAAAAAAAATCTGATAGTACTTCAATCCACCGGGTCCAGTCAGCGACATGGGAGCAACACGGAAGAGAACTGAAACACAGAGTAGCTTGTACCGAAGAAAAATGCCGGGTCTGTTGTACGGACACGTTTTGGCTTTAGAGACGATGATACCGAAGAACAAAAAAGTCAGATGTAAGAGAGTCAGAGGCCAACAGTTAGGGCTATTCTGATGGTCAAATAATCTGACGATTAGCGAAACAAATAATTATGAATTGCTGAATTACCAAAGAACTCTTGTGTAGCCATCAGCCAACATTACATTTAACTCGAGGCTATTTTATGCATTTGTTAACGAACAATGAAGACAATAAAGCTGAATACCTTATTCAAAAATTCATGTGTTAATGAACCTTCCTACTAATACAAAAGATAAATAAAACTAATCTTCTTCCCTGTCAAAATTTAAACCCAAACGTGCAAAGTAGCTGCAATAAAATTGAACAGAACAAAATCAATAAGTCAGTATCACGGGCCAGAACCATGAGGTGCGTTCAAATTTGTCAAACAGTAGCAAACTTCTTCTATGTGAACAGTTAAACTTGAATGATTTGGCTCAAACAATCCATTTCAGCAGTAACCCTTTATCTAGCTCCCCTGTATAGCTACTTCCTGAAACTGGGAGGGTTCGCACATGTTCGCTAGGTTAGTAATAAGAAAAGGCTGCAGTTAGCTTAGCAGCTATGCTAGCACCCTGAGTTCACCTATAGAGTAAGTGTTTTGCTTTTACTTTTCACTTTCAATCCATTGCTCGCTAAATTCCATGAGATTTTTCAGCACTATTATAAAAAAAGCTTTGTGTTAATGATTTTGGCCAACTGTAGCTTAGTGTTTTAGTGGATTTGTTAGAACATATCCCCTTCAAAAATCAGGGAGCACCTGTACAACTCCATTATTGCACATAACACCTCATACAGTGTGAATTGTATCTGGGGGTCTGGAATGGATTCATTCATTACTTTATTCCTTATGGGAAAAGTTGGCCATTTTTGGTACTCGACAAGCCTTCTGGAACTAATTAATGATGAGAACCAAAGTAGCACTGTACTACCATTTTTATATGAAAGACAGTCAATAGTCATCGGTCACATCTGCACATAACAGGTCGAGTTAACAAGCACAACAGCAGACACTGAAATGCACCTGCACTTGGAGAAAAGGCAGTTTTGAATTTTGTCATTTTTAATACAAACACTTTCTCCTATTAGAGGGACTTACCAGCAGCTCCAGCATTTGTTACTGCTACCTCTGTTGTAGGAAGCTGACAGCCATTTTGCTTGTGGGCTAGAAACACTTCATAGTTGTTGTACTGCTGCTTGCAGAAGCCACAGATGTGGATGTCTGGGCTCATCTCCATGAGCAGATGGTTTACCCCTGCAAAGATCAACCCTGTCAGCAACTAAACATAAACAAAAAATAACTTTGATCAACCATCAACATTCAGGCTCAAATTTTAAGCCAGAATTACATTACAGCTTTTATTTACAAAACCTATTAAGTGAATCCCAGCACAGAGGATTTTGCACCCAAATCGAGGCCGGTTGTTGTGCTGTGTTTATTACGTAATAAGGTGCCTACAAATAGTGTAGATTAGGAAAAAGTATGTCTATTTCACATATATTCTTCTTTATTTCTAAAGACAAAATGAATCTTTAGTCCCCTGCCATTAAAAGAAAGAGTTTTTAATAATGGTACTACAACAAAATGTGCTAATGTGGCAGTATCAACAAATTTAAAGAACTCACTGCTATCTTAAATTGAAAATCAAACAGGACAAACAAACTCAACGAGAAAGCGTCTGGCTGCACAATGTATGCGCCCCCGGTGTTAAAAAATGCAATTGCATTAGATTTCATTAATAAACAGAATGCATTGATGCATTGTGTCTTGATGTATCGTTACACCTCTAGTTATTTCATGTTACACACTCAGGGGCAATAAAATGGGCCCAAGCTAAACCTGCAAAATATAAAGCTTTAACGGTTCTAATCAAATCATTGGTCTGAAATGAGCAAGCTGGAAACGGAAAGTTTCGAGTCTCTTCTTGTCCACAGATCAAATCATGAAAATATGTAAAGGTTTGACTTAAAACTCAAACTAACGCATCTGGATTAGCCGTTAGTTGGTAATCTGGCACAACTGAAGCAGCCCATGACAAACCTGTAAATAGAACCAGGAGTGACAAACATCCCAATGTAAAAGTGTAAGAAAATCTGTTAAAAATCAGCTATTTTGAAATTTACAAAACCCTAAAGGCACAGCAAATCCCCATTTCACTACCAGCTATTAAGAGAATACATCAACACTTTGAAACAACAGGTTCCAAAGATTCCTGTTTCTTTGTTTACCATCAGCTTCATTGGCTATTCAAGACAGGAGCAAAGTTACATCGATACTACTCGGACACATTTACACTGGGGCAGTTTAGAGCAACCAGTTAACCTAACTCATGCCTTTGGAATGTGGGAGGAAACTGGAGTACCAGGAGTAAACCCACGCAGACACGGGAAGGACATGCAAACTACACAGAGGCAGACTAAGGTCAGGATCGAACCGGGAACCCTGGAGCTGTGAGGAGACTTGCACCCTTTTTTGTGTTTATTAAATTATTTTAAATGAATAAATGTACTTTGCTGAAGCTTAAATCCTTAACGTCATATGAACAAGCAAAAGGGCGATTATTTGAATCATTTGAGAGGACTGGTATTTAACATTGTGACTATAGCAGTCTGTTTTTTTGTTTCTTCTGGGGAACAAACATCTACACTTGCTCACGATAAGACGATGGCAGCGGCACAAACACTGCCAGACATCACCAGCACAAAGCTTTCACTAAGTTTAATACAGAATTCAGTTCATGTGTATGGAGCTTTAAACACGGCTCAGCCACTCGTGGGTTTGCCAATGAGACTGTTGCTGAGGCAGGTTCACAATAATGAAGTGTTCGATTTTAGTTGTGTTTTTAGTGCTACCAAGTAAACTAAATAGTCTCTCCATATATATAGCGCAGTACTAATGAGGGAGTAAGGATCCATTTCAGTCACAGACAGTGAGTGAAGAAAGACTACCTGGTAACAAGGTAAAAATGAGTCTGTACAAAAGTGTGTAGAACACGGTTAACTTACTCTAGAGCTCTACTACACGGACCACATGCATTACACTGAGAGATCGTACTAATCTGATTAGAAACGAACTTTTTAGTTTGTAGTCTTACTCACTTCTAGGTCCCTGTGAGCCGAATCATCACTGTATGGAATCGACTCCAACTCTCTATTCTCCATCAGTGAAACTGGAGAATCGACTCTTGTTTTGGAATCGAGGTTACATACAAATGCAAGCGATACAAGCCAACCCTAAAATTTAGTCAAGATACATTTTAACAAACGCTTATTCTAGATACAATTTATGAGTCCTTCCACTAGTGTTTTAAAAGCTAGAAAAAGCAGGATTACCGTCACCGAATGATGCCATGTAGCTTAACGTTGGTCAGTTCAACACCAGATGCACAGCTTGAACCATATTCAGTACATAGTTCAGTACCATAATAATTAGACAGCACCATTTGCATTTTGCAAATATCGATGCTACCATTTCAACCCACTTCTAAACATATTTACACACGTTTCAACGTACAGGTACGCCATAAAGTGTATCTTACGACGTGCAACAAATTTGTGGCACTGTTACCACTACTTAGCGAAAACTGAAGGAGAAACCCCAAATACCTTCTTAGTATCTATACATACACACTACAAATCTAATGAAATAATGGCCTGTGCACCCTCCATAGTGCACTATAAGGTCAATATTGTAAACATTTGGGGTTCATCCACTATTTGTTCGCCGCTAGGAGTTAAAGAGCTTTTTGAGCGCAGTGCTGCCCTCTACAGTTATGGATGCATTGAAAACAAAGCACGGCGTTCGTCATATGTGGTAGGTTTTCAATCGGGAGAACTGTTACTTCTCCAGATTATAAATTCATGTTAGAAATACTTTATTACAAAATACACAGATGAGGTATTAAACATCTTTATTGCATACCCAAAAAAAACAAAGAAAGAAAGAAACCTCATCTACCAAAAATAATTTCCATTTTTGAAATGTTTGAAACATCAATACGTTAGCCTTGTCCCTAGCCTTTAACAGACTAACATTTCTCTGCTCCAATAAAAAGATAAAAATTGGTCAAGTTATTATAAAATCTCACTGTGTGTGTTTATAATAACCATATTTAATCATCGCCACCATCATTACTGCAACAGCCTATGATTTCTGTAGCAAATTATTTTAAGCTAACGCTTAGATATATTCAGCATCATTACCATTTATTCCATTATAGCAGTATTTTACAATAAATAAATAAGTAAATAAATATATATACTAAAAAGAAATGTTCACATAATTTATATTTATTTAAATGGAATACTACCTGTGGACTAGCATTAGCAAATCCACGACCAAACATTTGTTTCATGAAAAACGTGAAAATTGCCATTATCACAACATGTCATTACCAACACATATTATTAATTATTTATAAATGACTCTTATTAAATTACAAATTTAAATTCTATATAAGCTCAGTTGTAGCCATCGAGTTTTACTTTAAAACATGTAAACATTACCTTGACATAATTAAAACAAAATTATTTCAAATGTTATTTTTCAACAGTTAAGATGGTAGAAATAGTCAGAAATGAATTGTATGCCTGTGCAAAATTTCATACACCCCTGGTCACTTGAGGTTTAAATTTATACATGAAAACGTTTAAAATGAAATTTCTGGAACTAGTAAAGTCTCTCTTTATAACTAGTAATCTTTGTGTATCTGTACAGTTCCTACAGATCATCATCATTCCCAGTTGCAGAAGTAACTTTTTTGTCTGAAAGCTTGAAATCCAAACCCATTTCAAATGATTGCCTTATTTAACCATTTTGCCTCATGTAATGTGTATATTACAGCCATAAGGTTGTTTGGATGTCTCCACCAGCTTTGCACACCTGTATTGGGGAACATTTACCCCTTCTTCTTTGCAAAATATCTCAAGTTCAGATCAATTTAATGGTGAGCGCCATTGGACTGCTTTCTTTCAGTTCATCCACGGGTTTTCTGTCAGATTTAAGAGCTGTGACTTGGATACTCATAAACCTAACGTAGGATCATTATGTACAGAAAGATGAACCACCTGCTTATCTTCTGCTATTTATCACAGAGAATACAACAAGAATTTGCTTTTACTTGGCAGCATCCATTTTCCTTTCAATCCTGACCAATTTCCTAGTTCCCACTGAAGAAACATCATACAAAAAACAACCAAACATCATACAAATGACAAAGAAAAAAAACTAAAGTAACGAGCCTGTTTTGAAAAATGGTGAATAAAAACTACAGGGTTTCCTTTTCTTAAGTCAAATGTATTACGTTTCAGAAAAAATCAAGTATAGATACCTAAAAATACTTAAGTACAAGTACTTCGTTAATTACCACCTCTGGTCTTTAACTGTTTAAGCCTCTATGTAACGGTTTCTGTGTAACTGTATTTCTTTGCGTAACTGTTTTGCCCCCTTTTATAATTGTACGTGTTTGTATAAAGTATAAAAGGCTAAAAGATTCACCAAATCAGTTTAAACGAGTAAAATAACGTTTCTATTTAAAAAAAAGCCTGAAAACTACCGGTAGGCTAAGCTAATACACATTAAAATAGACTAAAATAAAAGCTGCAAACCAAAATGGTAATTTAAATAATCAGGCAGGGTTTAAATAACTGTTTAACTACTAAACAACATAGTGAAAGTATAGATTATTTTAACATTATCATTTGATAAACGAACAGTAAAGGATCCGCGTACATTTTGAAGTAGCCAGCTGAGGGTGCTCATGCTACACTGTTGGTTAGAAGCACGCATTCCATCGCACGGTGGACTACAGTTCTGTTTGAACTTATTATTATACAGTATTTGCATTATTTTTGCATCTATATGTTTAAAAAGGACCCACACCTTTCTGGGAGTGAGTGCACATGGTTACGTTTGCTAAGTGCTTAGTTACCTCAGGGCTTTAAACTTACAATAGCGACCAAAAGTGTGAGAGCACCAGTGAAAGTGCTTGTTTGGATATTTTTGTGGAGAAGGATTCATACTCCATGAGGATAAAAACCCAAAACACATCTTGGCAACAACTGCTTGAAAACCAGAGAAGATCACCTGCCCTAAATCAAATGTCTCAAGCATTTATGGGGCACTTGAAGACTGAGGAAGCCAAGCATGCAGTAACATCACGAGATGCTCTTTGGAATATTGTGAAATCATGCTGGGACAACATGCATCATCATATATTGAACAAACACACACATACAAAAAAAGAGTCCATGCCAGCTCGAGATTCACTCCAATTGTTATACTGGTTATATGATTTCTAACAAAAACGTTGTGTTAATTGAAGAAAAGTGTCTTTCAACTAGTGGTTTCAGACTTTTGGCCCCCATTGTTCTTTCTGAAGGGTCTGCCCTTACTCATTAGTTAGTTACCCGAGGGCTTTACACTTACAATAACGACCAAAAGTCTGAGAACACTAGTGAAAATGCTTGTTTGGATATTTTGGTGGAGAAGGATTCATACTGCATGAGGATCATGACTCAAAACACACCTCAAAGCTTGGCAACTGCTTGAAGACCAAAGAAGATCACCTGCCCTAAATCTCATCAAGTGTTTAAGGGGCACTTGAAGACTGAGGAAGCCAAGCATGCAGTAGCAAAACAAGATGCTTTTTTGGAATATTGTGAAATGATTCTGGGATAACATGGATCATCATATGTTGCACAAACTTGTAGAGTCCATGTCAAGTTTTTTTTTCAAAGATTATTTTCACTTTTCACTCAAATTGTTACGCTGATTGTGTGATTTCCAACACAAAACAGTATTATTTGATGAAAAGTGCCTTTTTTACCAGTGGTCTCAGACTTTTACTCCTTGCTTTTCTCAGGCATGGACTGAGAGTTATTGTAAAGCTGCTTTATTTTTCAGGACAGGAAATGAGCCTTACCGGTTTATCAGACATAATAAGTGAACACAATTTACTTACTTGATTTTGTTGTTGTTATTATTGTGTTTTTTTCACACTTTATCCCCTTTTGTCCTGTTCAGGGTCACAGGGGTATGACGCCTCTCCCAGAAAACACTGGGCGCAGGCTCAAGGGTAAGCGAGGACTGCTGTTGCAGCACGGGGGGTTGGATCTCCTCCTTCAGACAAGCGTTCCTGTATGTGACACCTGACCCAGTCAGAAGACACTACCGGAACTCAAACCGCAAGGGTAGATGAGCTTTTGAGACCCAAGTGCCTACTTGATGTACACAAATTCCTTGCGTCTGATTGTGCTGTTCTTTTACTTCATTCCTTAAAATATAGCAGTATTGTGTGTTAAAAGCTGAACCTTAATGGTCAGCGCTTGATTTTGTCTCTCATGGTCTCTAGGCTCTTGGCTTAAATAATTTATTCATCCATTCAGCTTGTTTTTTACATTACTCATCCACTGCTTTCACTAAATAAAGACTTTATAGACATACTTTGTATAAGTGACAAAAGGCGTTATGCATATTATTAAACGAACCATATTCATTTTGAAGAATTGTTAGAAGTCTGTTATTTACACACTGCCTCTAATGGCAGATATGGACAATAAAGATTCATTCTGCTACATCCTAGTGAGGTTTATGGTGTGTCTGTGGTCAAACCGTGCTATATACCAACTTGATGCCAGTACTTCAAATAGTCCACCTACCAAAACTGTCCAGCCACCAGCATCCTGTGCGCAGTAATTGTGTACAAACTGTGCAACACCAGATGAGCTACTGTCTCCGACTATACATCTACAAGGCGGGGCAATATGGTAGATGTGTGTCATAGAGGGTACAGTGAGTGAACACAATGTTTCAAAACTCCAGCAGCACCTGATCCAATAATACCAGTAAAGCACATACTAACACACCACCTCCAAATCAGTGTCACTGTAGTGCTGAGAATGATCCACCACCCAAATAGCACCTGATCTGTGGGGGGTCCTGACCATTAGAGAACAGAGTAAAGGGGACAAACAAAATATGTAGAGAAACAGATGGACTACAGTCTGTAATTGTAGAGGAAACTCCATAATGTCACAGGATTATAATACAGAAGAAGTGATAGACTGATTAATGGCATTTTGAGATGATCAGCATCAGCCCATATCTAAAAAGATCAAAAACATGCTGCTACCATGTGCACTGCTCTCAAATTGTTAATTTTTTGCAAATATTTACACATTTTTCTTTTCTTTTTTTTCCAGAAACAAGATGATGCTGTTATCTGGTTGTTCTTTAATTAATTTTTTTATTTATTTATTATCGCAAACAGAGATGGTGCATTTATGGCTAATTAAATGGTCATTTACGTTCAATAATTGTGTTTCTAATTTATAATTATTAGTTTTCTAAGTTGCAAAAATGCTTAATTTTGCCATTTTATATCAGCCCTGGGTCTCCCTGCTCTCAAATATTGGGATCGGCCATTAAAAAACCCACATCAGTCGACCACTAACACAGAGTTTAAGAAAATCTTTTTTTTTTTTTTTTTTAATGCAGCATAAATAATATTTAAACGAACAAATAAACAGGGTTATAAATAACAGCGAAATAAGACAAACCATCAGCGAGCGATAATCGCTTCTGGGAAACTTTAATTCCTGTAAATGCTGTCAGTACATAACTTTATACTTCCATAAGTGCCTTTTAAATTGGATGTAATTATATCAGAATATATTGTTGTATTTGTCTAATGACTTTGATTGCTTTTCTGATTATCCTGTGCACACGTAATCAGCAGTGGGTAACACTACACAAGCTCCCTCCCTCTCTTAGCTGATCCTCACAATTGTTTATTATTGGCACCACTGGTAAAGATAAGTAAAAATGATTTTTTTGTGTGGATAATTAGCTAAATCTCTGGTTTCCTTCCACATTCCAAAGACATGTTAGGTTTATTGGTGGCTATAAAATGTCCCCAGTGTCAGTGTGTCTGATGAGTATCGTTATAACCTTGCTCCTGTCACGAAGAGTCGTTGATGGTGATGTGATGTTAAATAAATAAACACACAAAACCAAACTAGCTCAATTTCACATTGAACATATGAGAGAAATCTACCTTTTAATTACTGCAAGAAAAGGATTAACCAAACTTCCAGTATAACAATTATTAGCACCTTAACAATTAATAGTCATCTTTGCCAAAATGACTAGCCTGAGTCTTCTGTGATAAATATTGAGCCTCAAACTCATCATAGAGTCCATTTTTGTGAATTCTACTCTGCTCAGCTCACAGATTTTCAAGGGCATTTACGTCAGGGGGTTAGAGTGACCCTGTTAGAAGCTTGATTTTGTTGTCACTGCACCAATCTTTGTGTGGATTTGCTTAAATGTTATGTATAACTGACCTGTTGGAAGACTAAACCATGACCCAGTTGTATCTTCATGATGATGTGTATTCTAACAAGGTTTCCACTACTTTTGGAATTGGAATAGCCCCAGAACAGATCCTAAACCCAATAGTGTGGTTCGTCTCTTTGACCTATAACTATCTTTATTTTATTGACAAATAGTAGATAACTCCACAGTAGATAATTCCACCTGCTTACATTAGTGATTAGAAAGTAAAGGCTTTTTCGCTGGCACATCTTTCAAACAGTTTTGACATGGAGGTGTGATTAGAAACTGAAATGAATCCACCTTCTTCAAGTCTCCAGTCATTATCGTTGAACATTTCGAGCCTCTCTAACTTCAGTGTGCATTGGTAGCAAAACACACTTGCACCTTCTTCCTGCCGGGTTAATTCTAATATCTTTAAAGTTCATAACTGTTGCTTAATAGTTGAGTGACGTGTTTTATAGAAATTGCCTGATTTGTTAATGTTAATACTCTTTCATCTCATTTTCATTCCTCAATAGCTGATATTGGGATTCCTTTGGCAAAACTTTGCCAAGCATTACGATACAGAGTTACATTCACAAATGCCACTTAAAGCTTTACTGTGCAAGAAGAAATATGCTTCAGACCAAGACTAGTACTAGCCAAAAGCCAGGTTCTGGGGTTGGGTCAGTGCACTTGGCAAAGGTCATTTACACTTCCGTGATGGTAGCATTAACGCAGAACACTCCATTACACTTAGTACGCAGTACACTGAGATCTTAGAGCAACATGGCTGCCTTCAAAATCTTTTCCAGACATGCCCGTGCATTTTACTACACAACAATGCAAAACAAGACACATAAACAAAAGTTAGGACTGAAATATGTACATCTCTTCCCGTCTGTCTTTGAGGAACATTGTATTTAAACTTTTCAATCATTGTCTCATGCATTTGTTGACAAACTGAAGATCTTCTGCCCATGTTTGCTCCTCAAAAAACTCAGCCTTTCATCACCTGTTTGATATAACATCATTTTTTTTTAAACCTCATTACTGGCAGTAAATTGCCCCGACCCTTTATGGGAAGGTGTTACCACCCTGAAATACAGGATTGTTTTTTTTTTTTACTTTTTTGTGACAAATTTGGGTTTGTAGGCTATATTAACAAATGAAATTATGATGACCAGAAAAAACATGAAATATCCTGGGTCCATACTGTCTGTAATTAAATAAAAGTTAAAGTAAATGTAAGAAACACTGTGGGGTTTTTATATATGTATTTTCCACACTGCCCCAACTTTTTTGGGACAAATTTGGGTTTGTATGTTAACAAATGAAATTATGTTGACCAAAAAACCAGGAAATATCTTGGGTTCATACAGTCTTCAATAAAATGAAAGTCAAAGTAAATGTAAGAGGCACTGCATTTGTTTTAAAGTCCATATCGTCCCACCTTTTTCCTATTTCATGTTGTACATTTCATATTTGTCGGGCGTGAGCTTACCCTTATTTAGTTCTTTTATAGCCTTTCACACAACTTTTCTTTATGAATTCTTAAGATGCAGCATGTTCTTACAACAAATGAGAGATAATTGTTTTTATTTGCTCTAACCCATACGTGCTCGGTGATATACTGGCCTTGCGCTGAACATTACCAGGCATGTAGCTGATGGGAACGCAGATTTAATCAACATATTGTCAAACAGATATTTCAAAAGAGCAGAAGAGCTCCCCACAGGACTGTTTGTAACCATCTATTAAAGTTCTAGTCACTTTTAGTTTCCATAATTTCTCAACATCCCATAAACAGATGTTATTCATTGTTAACATTATTAGTCAAACAGGCCTGTTTGCCTGGTGTTTATGGAAAAAGAAGGCTGAGCCTGTTTGAACTCGCTGTCCCTCATCTCCGCAAATACAACACGAGATAAAAAGAGCACACTATCTCTAATGCATTAGATAAATGGCACACTTAAGATCAGGATGAAGAGGAAAAGACACTAAAGAATGTCAGCCATTCCTCATCCCCAGCCCTGCTTTTGAACACTAACAACAAGGCCTTTTGATATTTGGCTTAAACAGACCGCTAAAAAGATTGGTATCGGAGGTTTCGGGTTTAGCACAAAGGCAAGATTTAAGATTTGCACTTGTGTTTGGCAGGCTGATGTGTTTATGACGAATTTGCAACACGGGAAAAGGATGTTCCGAAGTTGTTCTTATGTTTACCCTGAGCTGCGTGACAAATTATACACACATGTAGCATATGAATTCCTGCAGTCAGCAGCTGCCATCAGAGCATCAGATAAAACAGGCAATGTCTGGGAAACATCAGATGCCTCTGACCCTGTCTACATGATTGCACATAGAGACAAAACACACACGCACACATTCACGCATGCCCCTGCTGCTTCCTTGCACACACTTATGTGCACAAAACGCACATGGCAGATCTGGGTTGATTGTCCTGGCCAAGTGATGCACATGATATGAGCTCTAGCTTTGTAACGACATAGTGGAGGGATGCTGAATGCACGGTAATGGCTTGTGACAACACGCAGCACTCCAAACCGTGTTGAAAAAGACTAAATGTGACGTTCAAATCCACTGGGTGCTTCATTATCCATGGCAGAGGTGTCGGGCCTCGGTCCTGCAGGGCCGAAGAACCGAAAAGTTTAGCATTCGACCTCGTTTAACGTACCTGATTCGACTCATCGGCTAATTACCAAGGTTTGAACGTGATATGTGAGGAGGAGGAAAACACAAATCTCGGCAGGACTGCGTCCCTTCAGGCCCCGAGTTTGACACCGCCTGATCTATGAGAGGAGCATGTCCTTGGCGCAGTCAGGAACTGAGCAGGACCAGAAACTTTCGTTGTACACCAAATTAATGTCTGCGCAGGATCCACGAAAGACCCAAACAACAGAAAACTCTAAACGAGCTTCTCCAACATGACCTCGATGACCCACTAATGTTCTGCTCAAAGATGATTTGTCAAATTTGCCACGTCATTTATTTACCGGCTGCGCCGCGGTGGAAGCGTTCGCAGCTCCTGAAATCCCTGTGTGGAGTTTGCATGTTCTCCCTGCATGCGCATGGGTTTGCTCTTGGTACTCTCCCATATTCCAAAGGCATGCGTAAAGTCAGCTGGTCTCTCTAAAGCGTCCCAGTGTGACCGAGTGTGTGTACTGTCTGTGTCCATCGATGTCCCCGTCGTCTAATGTCTAATCTTTCCTTGCACCCTGTGCTACCAGTTAGGCCTGAGCATCCTCTGACCCTGAATTGGATTAACCCCTTCTGTCCTGAATTTATTTTAAATGATGCTAAAAAGATTTCTTTGCACTACGTTTGGGACTGTGCGGGTAGCCTAGCAGGTAAGGTACTGGACTATGGACCAGAAGGTCCAGGGTTCAAATCCCACCTCTGCCAAGCTGCCACTGTTGGGTCCTTGAGCAAGGCCCTTAACCCACAATTGCTTGGATTGTAAGTTTGTATCAATTGTAAGTCGCTCTGGATAAGGGCGTCTGCTAAATGCTGTAAATGTAAATGTTTGTTCAGAGGATCAAAATATTGCAGTAGAATTTTCAGCCATTAATGCCTTTTTGAGATAATCGGCATTGGCGGATATTTGCGCTCACGAGGCTGACATTCAAAAATAGTAGAGAAAATGCAGAGAAACTTTATTTTCCTCCATTACAACTTGCAGCTCATAAACAGGGACTACTGAGTGATTAAAAACAAAGAGAGACTGAGAGAACATTCAGTGAGGACAGTGCAATATATGAGAAAACATTACAACTCGCTGCTCTCAACTGGGACTGGGATTAAAAAATGTGCACTACTCTAATATTGTTCATTTTTAGTCTTGTAATAAATGTTATGTGCAGCAAAACTTATTTTATTTTTTATTTAAAAAAAAGGCAGAGTGCAAACAGTGCATTTAAAACTTAAATGTTCATTGAAGTTCATCAATTTTGTGTCTCATTTATTATTATTACTTCAATCAGATGAAAAAAAAATGATATCTTCATTATATCGGTCACCCTGCTTTCTAAATATCGGCATCAGCCATAAAATCAGTCGACCACTAGTTAGAAACATTTTCAGAAAGCAGAAAGCAGTTTGTTTGTGACAACAGTAGACTTTTGTAGCCTGACTCCATTTGGCAACAGTGGTAGCCTAGTGGGTAAGGTACTGGACTATGGACCAGAAGGTCCTGGGTTCAAATCCCGGCTCTGCCAAGCTGCCACTGTTGGGTCCTTGAGCAAAACCCTTAACCCACAATTGCTTGGATTGTAAGACTGTACCAATTGTAAGTCGCTCTGGATAAGGGCGTCTGCTAAATGCTGTAAATGTAAATGTAACAGGATTGAAAGGGTTAAGCGGGTACCAAAATGAATGATTGAATTAATTATTTTAATATATTTAGCCATTTTTTAAATAAAAACAATGCATTATTATTATTATTATTATTACTACATCCAATTGACGCTCTGTCTAGGTTTGTTCCTGCCTTGCGCCCTATGCTGCCGGCTAGGCACCGGCTATCCTATGACCCTGACCAGGATGAAGCGGATAAAAAAATATTAATGAATATTATTATTATTATTCTTGTCCCTTTGCAAATACTTGCTGAAAAGTCTGCTCTCATACTGAGAGTTCAACACAATGCATTTGCATTGAAGGGACTATTTCATGCAGGTTCTAGTGGTTTATTCTAGATATAACCACAACATCAAGAGCACTAATTGTAATTAACTACTAGCAAGATAAAATATTGGTGTCCTCAGCACGCTCTTGACGTACTTTATTGATCTAGGAAATAAAGACCACCTATAAACAATTTAATTAAACATTAAATTATACTAAAATGTCCATAAGTATTTATCTCTCTCATAAATGCTAGTCCATTAATATGCAATTCTTGCTGACAGTCCGCACACCTCATAATACTTTCGTTGCTATTTTTGGAGGTCAAAGAGCGCATGGAACTAACGTCTGATGTAACCTGGCACTTGACTAAATCACTTTCCTAAACTTATTTGAGGCAATTTATGGCTAGTAATGAGATAAAAAAAACTAAATAATGATGTGATTTCAACAGGTGATTATAATCATGATTTGGAATGAAAACAGTATCCAAAATGGGCTAAATCTTTGAGGAGCAAAGATGGGCAGAGAAGATCCAGTTTGTCAACACATGCATGTGAAAATTATTGAAACGTTTACAAACTATGTTCCACAAAGAAAAATGGAGAGGGATTTGCATACTTCTCCCACTACAGTGCATAATATCATTAAACAATTCAAGATGATACAGCCACATGGACATAAGATTACTTTCACAACTGCCACTTACAACTTTATTGTGCAAAAAACAAGGCTTCTTTTAACCACAGTCCAACCTAGGCTGCTGGAACTGTCACACAAGCACTCCCTGATGGGTCACCCTGCTGTGTTATTACTGGTACACACAGTACATGCTGTATTCATGATTGAAAAACTGATACTGCAAATATTATGATTCCATTTACTATTACAAATGTCAATTTTAAGCCTCTCTCATGTTTCTACCTGTGGACTGTGATGAACAGCAACTATAGTCCAAGATAAATGTATTGTATGTTGACAACAAATACCTTCCTTCTTTTATGTTTTGTTCCTTTCTGTTCTGTTTTAGTCAGGCTAATACATGCTGGCGAAGACTGCCAGAAAATATGCTATAATAAGGATTAACATTAGGAGGCAAAAACAAAATTCTATGGAGCCCACACAACTGGGATTAAAACAGCACACAAGTGAGAGTAACTACATACAAGAGATAATGATAAGGAGATGTGGCAAGGGAATATAAATGTAAACAAGAGAATTCGATGACAACAAGTTCTCCTTTCCTCATATATTTCCCACTTTAGATTTCTTTTTCACAAAGGTCAGTTTAATATTTTAGTATTTTGCATTTTCTTTTTATAATTATAGACTTGTAGGATTTTAGATTACATTTACCGGCCACTATATTTTGTTCAAATGAGTAAAATCCAAGTTGGAAAATAAGAATTAGGATTACTTTATTAGGTACACCTCCTTGTTTGTACACCCATTGTCCATTTATTAGTTCCACTTACCATATAGGTGCACTTTATAGTTCTAAAATTACAAACTGTAGTCCATCTGCTTCTCCACATAATTTTTTATGGTCAGGACCCCCACAGGGCCAACACAAATCAAGTACTATTTTTGGTGGTGGATAATTGTCAGCCCTCAGTGACACTGTGTGGGACTGTGGTAGCCTAGTGGTTAAGGTGCAGGAAAATGAACCAGAAGGTCCAGGGTTCAAATCCCACCTCAGCCAAGCTGCCACTGTTGGGTCCTTGAGCAAGACCCTTAACCCACAATTGCTTGGATTGTAAGATTGTACCAATTGTAAGTCGCTCTGGATAAGGGCGTCTGCTAAATGCTGTAAATGTAAATGTAAATGATGTGGTGGTGGTGGTGTATTAGTGTGTGTTGTGCTGGTATGATTGGATCAGATACGGCAGTGCTGCTGGAGTTTTTAAACTCTGTGTTCACTTACTGTGTACTCTAGCTTACTGATGTAAAGTCACTTTGTAGATGTAAAGTTAGAGACAGCAGCTCATCTGTTGTTGCACAGTTTGTGTTAGTCATCCTCTAATCCTTCATCAGTGCTCACAGGAGTCTGGTGACTAGCTATTTTTGGTGGGTGGACTATTTCCAGCTCATCAGTGATACTGAAAAGTTTAAAAACTCCAGCAGCACTGCTGGGTCTGATGCACTCATACCAGCACAACACACACTAACACACCACCACCATGTAAATGTCACTGTATTGCTGAGAATGATCCACCACCCAAATAATACCTGATGTGTGGTGGTCCTGACCATTAGAGAACAGAGTAAAGGGGACTAACAAAGCATATAGAGAAACAGATGGACTGCAGTCTGTAACTGTAGAAGTATACAATGGGGCAAAAAAGTATTTAGTCCACTAATTGTGCAAGTTCTCCGACTTAGAAAGATGAGAGAGGTCTGTACTTTCATCATAGGTACACTTCAACTATGAGAGACAAAATGAGGAAAAAAAATCCAGGAAATCACATTGTAGGATTTTTTAAGAATTTAATTGTAAGTTATGGTGGAAAATAAGTATTTGGTCAATAACAAAAGTTCAGCTCAATACTTTGTAACATAACCTTTCTTGGCAATGACAGAGGTCAAACATTTCCTGTAAGTCTTCACCAGGTTTGCACACACTGTAGCTGGTATTTTGGCCCATTCCTCCATGCAGATCTCCTCTAGAGCAGTGATGTTTTGGGGCTGTCGCTGGGCAACACGGACTTTCAACTCCCTCCACACATTTTCTATGGGGTTGAGGTCTGGTGACTGGCTAGGCCACTCCAGGACCTTGAAATGCTTTTTAAGCAGCCACTCCTTCATTGCCCAAGCGATGTGTTTGGGATCACTGTCATGCTGAAAGACCCAGCCACGTTCCATCTTCAATGCTCTCACTGATGGATGGAGGTTTTGGCTTAAAATCTCATGATACATGGCCCCATTCATTCTTCCCTTAACACGGATCAGTTGTCCTGTAAGCTTTGCAGAAAAACAGCCTCAAAGCATGATGTTTCCACCCCCATGCTTCACAGTCGGTATGGTGTTCTTGGGATGCAACTCAGCAATCTTCTTCCTCCAGCTGAGTTTTTACCAAAAAGTTCTATTTTGGTTTTATCTGACCACATGATATTCTTCCAGTCCTCTTCTGGATCATCCATATGCTCTCTGGCAAACTTCAGATGGACCTGGACATGTACTGGCTTAAGCAGGGGGACACGCATGGCACTGCAGGATCTGAGTCCCTCTCGGCGTAGTGTGTTACTGATGGTAGCCTTTGTTACTTTGGTCCCAGCTCTCTCCCGGTCATTCATCAGGTCTCTCCGTGTAGTTCTGGGATTTTTGCTCACCGTTCTCATGATCATTTTTACCCCACGGGTTGAGATCTTGCGTGGGGCCCCAGATCAAGGGAGATTATCTTGTATGTCTTCCATTTTCTTACAATTGGTCCGGCAGTTTATTTATTCACACCAACCTGCTTGCCTATTGTACATTCACTCTTCCCAGCCTGGTGCAGGTATACAATTTTCTTCCTGGTGTCCTTCGACAGCTCTTTGGTCTTGGCCATGGTTGAGTTTGGAGTCTGACTGTTTGAGGCTGTGGACAGGTGCCATTAATACAGGTAACGAGTGGAGGACAGAAGAGCTTCTTAAAGAAGAAGTTACAGGTCTGTGAGAGCCAGAAATCTTGCTTGTTTGTGGGTGACCAAATACTTATTTTCCACCATGATTTACAATCAAGTTCTTTAAAAATCCTCCAATGTGATTTGCTGGATTTTTTTTTCTCATTTTGTCTCTCATAGTTGAAAATTACAGACCTCTCACATCTTTCTAAGTAGGAGAACTTGCACAATCAGTGGCTGACTAAATACTTGTTTGCCCCACTGTATGCTGAGTGGAACTGATAGAATGGACAACATTTGTAAAAACAAGGAGGTATACCAATAAAGTGATATAGTTAAAGAAAAATCAACCTGGAAAAAAATAACTACAATTATTTATGATTGGCATTCCAAACGTTCATATTACATGTCTATATTAGATTTGTTTCCCTGATTTAAAACATTGCTCTATTTTCACCATTAAGTCTATAATACGTTATCCACAGTGACATTCTGATAGCTTGTGAAAGTTAATATTAAAATATTTGTGATGTGTTTTGAAATTGTGGGATTAATTTGTTGTTTAAAAGTGACAGCCATTCCCTGCACTGCAGGCTCTGTTTATTTGTAAAAACTGGTGTCTCTGTGTTTATATTTCAACTGTTCCAACTGAGCATTTAAAGCTCTGCAGAGTTCTTTCTGACATTTTATTCAGTTTTAACATATAGGTTTAAATGTGTTCAAAGGAGGTCGGATGGATAAGTCCATAAGGTCAAGTGTACTTAGAGTTCGAGAATAAAATGCAGCTCTACCATGAATTTGAGGGGGTTGACCAATTGGTGATTTTTGCTGATAACCAAGCAATCATCTGAATGAAGCATTCAGGGAGTGTAGTGAAGACAGAGCAACGTACTGGTACTTTAAATAAAGTAGTGACTTTGAATTAATGTCACATATTGGTGATAAATATCAGACTCTGGTGGCCCAGCGTTTAAGGTTCTGGACTAAGGATGAGCTGGTCCAAGGTTCAAACCCAACACTCTGCCAAGCTGTCACTGCTGGGTTCTTGAACAAGGCCCTTAACCCACAATTACTTAGACTGTAAGACTATATCAATTGTAAGTTGCTCTGGATAAGGGCGTCTGCTAAAAGTACTAAGTGTAAATAAGTTACTGAGTTTGTACATTTGCATAGAAGAGTGTATAAAGAAGCACTTCAAGGACAAGCATTTCAGCAATAGACTCCATATCCGCCACAACTCTGACCAGACAAAGTGGGGTGAAAACATTTAAAAACAACAAAAATATAAATGAATGATACATTTAGTTAGAAGATGTTGTTACACATGCAGTGTTGTGTGTTATTGGTCATCCTTTGATGCTAATTTAGGTAAAGGTGGGTTAAAGGGTCTCAGTTTTATAAACGTAACAAAAAGCTATTCTCAATGAACAATTGTTTTAACAAAATGGAATTTGACAGAGATAATGATACTTAAAAATGTTGGTCACCCAATGGAACTGAAGCATCCAAGGGTTTAGAAACTCTTGAGTTATGGTCCAAATCTTCATGTTGTTTCACTGTGGTATAGCTGCCACTGTTGGGTTCTTGAGTAAGGCCCTTAACCCACAATTGCTTAGACTGTAAGACTATCAATTGTAAGATGTCCTTATCCAAAGCTAAAGGACTAAATGTAAATAGGTTACTGAGGGTAAGGAACACAACATAGCTATTGCAGTTTAGCAATTTGTACATTTGCATAGAAGGGTGTAAAAAGAAGCCCTTCAAGGACACTTGTGTATCAACACCTTTAAAGAAAATAACAAGTGAAGCCCAAGCCACCCAGCAACGGGAGCAACACACACACGCACACTCGGGTTGTCATAGTCGAAGCGAGCCTCATAATTGGGCATAGGTGTTGGGAGATAATGAAGGCCGATTCCACACCTGCCACACCACTGGGATTACTCTTCACTAGCCATGTATATTTTTGCAGTCCCTCTGTCTTAAGGGCAAGGGTGTGAGCACCGAACTAATGGGGGGGAAAAAAAAAAGGCGCTGCTGGGAACTTCCCTTTTAAGACTACCCTCCGCCCATCGTCAAAGCTACAGGATTCCCGAGATACCATCTGGTGTCAAATATTTCAGACGAACAAATACGAAAGTGCTGCGGCAGCAAATTTAGTTTTGAGATTTCTGTGCGAGGCACACTCTGAAACTGGGTTGTCTTCGGTGACAGCAGCATGTGCAGGATGATTTAGATGACTACCTGGAGCTGGTTACGCATATGAGAGACGAGGGAGTTGAAGTGGCCTAGCTTCCTGCAGCAGCTGCGGTACGCACTCCATCCTTGCTCCAACACTCTTCATTACAAAGTATAAGGGTAATGGGGGAAGGGACTGTGGAAGGACTGGAAATACCGTACACAGTAAATAAAACCCTAAAGACACATTGCAACATTCTCAATGCTGCTGCCTTTATAGTTCACTTAAATCAGCTTAGCTCATGCTTTCCAAAAATACTAAGCAGGAATCCACACTCACCAGCCACTTTATTACATATACCTTGCTAGGACCACGTTGGAGCCACTTTTTGCCTTCAGAACTGCCTTAATTCTTTGTGGCATAGATTCAACCAGGTGATGGAAACATTCCTTAGAGATTTTGGACTGAGATCGCATCAATGATGCAATTTTCCTGTTCCACCACAGCCCAAAGGTGCCATGCTTTATTAAGATCTGGTGACTATGGAGGCCATTTGAATACAGTGAACTTATTGTCATGTTCAAGAAACCAGTTTGAGATTATTTGAGCTTTGTGACATCAGAAAATGATAAAGCTGGCCATAAAGGAATGGACATGGTCAGCAACAATACTCTGGTAGGCTGTGGTGCTTAAACGATGTTCAATTGGTATTAAGGTGCCCAAAGTGTGCCAAGAAAATATCCCCAACATCATTACACCACCATCAGCCTGAACAGGTCGCCTTGACCATGCCTAAATGCACAGAGTTTGACATGTGATTGGCCGGTTAGGTATTTGCATTAACGAGCAGTTGAACAGGTGAACCGAATTCGAAGCATTCCGAGGACCTAAGAGTGGCAGCAGTGAGAATTGAACTCTGTACTTCAAAGGTCACAGTCCAGTACCTTAACCACTTATCCACTACAGTCCCACTACTACTGTTACTAGGTTCTGTAGACACTAAAACAAACCCTCTTTCTGGCAACACACTGCACAAATGCAAGTTTGTGTCGTTTCTTTGGAGATCACAGTATTCATAACCTACAGGTCTAATCTGCAAAGTACAGTGGGGCAAAAAAGTATTTAGTCAGCCACTGATTGTGCAAGTTCTCCTACTTAGAAAGATGAGAGAGGTCTGTAATTTTCATCATAGGTACACTTCAACTATGAGAGACAAAATGAGACAATCCAGCAAATCACATTGTAGGATTTTTAAAGAATTTAACTGTAAATCATGGTGGAAAATAAGTATTTGGTCACCCCACAAACAAGCAAGATTTCTGGATCTCACAGACCTGTAACTTCTTCTTTAAGAAGCTCTTCTGTCCTCCACTCATTACCTGTATTAATGGCACCTGTTTGACCTCATTATCTGTATAAAAGACACCTGTCCACAGCCTCAAACAGTCAGACTCCAAACTCAAAACCAAAGAGCTGTCGAAGGACACCAGGACGAAAATTGTAGACCTGCACCAGGCTGGGAAGAGTGAATCTACAATAGGCAAGCAGGTTGGTGTGAATAAATCAACTGTGGGAGCAACTGTAAGAAAATGGAAGACATACAAGACCATTGATAATCTCCCTCAATCTGGGGCCCCACGCAAGATCTCATCCCGTGGGGTCAAAATGATCATGAGAATGGTGAGCAAAAATCCCAGAACTACACCGAAGTACCTGATGAATGACCTGCAGAGAGCTGGGACCAAAGTAACAAATGCTACCATCAGTCACACACTACGCCGAAAGGGACTCGGATCCTGCAGTGCCAGGCATGTCCCCCTGCTTAAGCCAGGCCCATCTGAAGTTTGTCAGAGAGCATATGGATGATCCAGAAGAGGATTGGGAGAAAATCATGTGATCAGATGAAACCAAAATATAACTTTTTGGTAAAAACTCAACTCGTCGTGTTTGAATGCTGAGTTGCATCCCAAGAACACCATACCTACTGTGAAGCATGGGGGTGGAACATCACGCTTTGGGGCTGTTTTTTTCTGCAGAGGGGACAGGACGACTGATCCATGTTAAGGGAAGAATGAATGGGGCAAAGTATCGTGAGATTTTAAGCCAAAACCTCCTTCCATCAGTGAGAGCATTAAAGATGGAACGTGGCTGGGTCTTCCAGCATGGACACCGCTCCAGGGAATGAAGGACTGGCTCCGTAAAAAGCATTTCAAGGTCCTGGAGTGGCCTAAGCCAGTCTCCAGACCTCAACCCCATAGAAAATTTGTGGGAGGGAGTTGAAAGTCCGTGTTGCCCCAAAACATCACTGCTCTAGAGGAGATCTGCATGGAGGAATGGGCCAAAATACCAGCTACCGTGTGTGTCAAACCTGGTGAAGACTTACAGGAAACGTTTGACCTCTGTCATTGCAACAAAGGTTATGTTACAAAGTATTGAGTTGAACTTTTGTTATTGTCCAAATACTTATTTTCCACCATAATTTACAATTAAATTCTTTAAAAGTCCTACAATGTGAATTCCTGGATTTTTTTCTCATTTTGTCTCTCATAGCTGAAGTGTACTTATGATGAAAAGTACAGACCTCTCTCATCCTTCTAAGTAGGAGAACTTTGCACAATCAGTGGCTGACTAAATACTTTTTTGCCACACTGTAATTAGTCTGTAGGACTAAATTTAGCAAGTAAACAACACTTTATGTACTATTTTACATATCACTCACTGGTGGAGGTGTGCTTGAGTGGTCAGCTCATTGGCTGCTTGTGGGAGCTGTCAGAATCTAGAATGTGACTCCTGTTAAACATAATGTATGCACATACTAAAAATATAACCTCCACTGAAGCCATTTACCAAACCTGTTTGCATCGTTGCTGTTATTCTGTAACTAATAAGTCTTGTACAAACAAAGGTAAAGCAGCATGGCAGAAAGTGACAAAATACAAAAAGCATTAGAACGAGAAGAACACATGAAAGAGTAACAAAGAGTAACTCAAATGCTGCTTTCTGTTGTATTTGACGGTGAGGGTGAAGAGTTTTCATATGCTTAATTCTATAAATACTCCAAACTTTTGCACTTCAAAGGTCACAAGTTTAAATCCGCTTAAATCCATGGAAAAAAAAACTTTGACCACAGAGCTAGAATGATTGCTGCTTTGTGCAACTAAATTCAGCTTAGCAGCTGAGGGTTAAGGGCCTTGTTCACTGGCTCAGCAATTCTCCGGTGATATCTGGCCAACTCTTTATCCACTGTGGCAACGCTGTCCTTTACTCTTAATTTAAAACAAAGGGGTAAATACAGTATGTAGAATGTCTGGTGCAATAAGAAATTCATTTACTGTTGCAAAATGAGAAACTGGTTGCAGGTCCCTTTGATTAATCCTTAGCTGATGAATGAGCAGACACAAAACAATTCTCTAATTATTTTCTTTGTTTTATAGGGGGCTTAGTGATCTGAAGGCCCTGCTCTGGAAGCCAAGTCACACAATGATGTGATGGGACGCCTGGTTTGAAAGCAGGTGCAAAGTGATCCTGGTTTCAACCTCTGGGAGCGCCAAAGGCAAAACTAAGATCTAAGGCTGAGATGGTCCTATCAATCACACAAACTGATTTAAATGTTATAGTTCCCTTTTTTACAGATACAGCTTAAATGAATTTGAATAAGGTACTTCAGATTGACTTCAGTTCTCAATTTGCTTAATTCAACTCTCTTCAGATCACTACTTAACTAATTATTTAACTTTCTTCAGCTTAGTGCTGCTTCTTTGTGTCCATTCGTTCCCTTCATAACCTGTTCTGGTTTTACTTCTTAACTGTTGTAACCTTACATTGCTCTTTTCCTTTCATTCTGCTCCCCTACTTTAGTCCTTTAAACCCTTGCACTTTGTTTTCTTAATAATCCCTCTCTTACCAGTTATTAACTCTCTTTCTTTTCAAGATAATATACATATAAGGCGCTCTCGCACCAAACATTTCTGTCAAAGTTCTGTATTCAAACAGCAGGAACTGTTCTGTAAATATACCTTGGTACCTTGGTTCTCGATCACTTCGGAACTCGTCAAATTTGGGTTCTCTGCGCTAGAAAAATATGACTTGGCACACTTGCTTAAACTTGAGTCAAGCCGTTTGACTCGTTTCAGCTGAAACTCGATTGGCTATTCATGATTCATTATTCTGTACACAGTGATTCAGATTCACAATAGCCCTTGCTCAGTGAAGATCTTCTTGTTTTTCTTTATTTTTACACCTACAGCACTGTCTTCTTAGTGCAAATAAGTCCCCATGGGTCCAAAAAGGTTAGTAATGACGGCTAAAAGTGAAACGGGAACTGAATCCTTTTGGCTTTCAAGTTGAGCAGTTAGCTTTAGAAGCTAGCACCCCGAGTTCACAGTTAGAGTAAGGGTTTGCTTTTACTTTTCACTTTTATTATAAAATAAGCTTTGTGTTAATGATTTTCACCAACTGTATGTTAATGTAAGTGTTATGCTATACAGTACAGATTAGTTTAAACTGATTGGTGCATGATGCATTTAACATATTATGGATTTGTTGGAACATATTCCCATCATAAATCAGTAATTTACATTATTCCTTAAAATTAGCTTGGTACGACGAGCCTTCTGGAAAGAACTAACAACGACAACCAAGGTACCACTGTTCTTCTACTCTGTAGCCTTATACACAACTGATCTTTGTATGAAAAATGGAAAAAAAAACCACAGACAAATGGGCCAACAGTGGAGTCCAGCATAACAGCCCTCTGCCGCCCTCTCTGATCAGAAGTGACAGTGCCGGCTTAAAAAATATGCTTAGACCTTCTAATATAATAAGCCAGCACAAGAGCATGTGCACCTGCTTCCCTAGTGGTAGCAGCAAAGCCATGCAGCTTCTGACACACTGAAAGGCGAAGTCACAAGGAATCCTCACACCAAGATAATTTACTTTTAAGATTCAAGATTTCTTTATTGTCATTCAACTATACACTCATGAAAAGAGCACACAGCAGAACGAAATTACGGTGCATTTTGGCTTACCAGTTAAAAACTCAAGAGCAAGGTAAAACAACAGCAGGAACAGTAGGAAATGATAAAAATCCCAAAATAAATATGGAATAAAATTAAAGAAATGTAAAAATAAGTAGAGAAGAAACCTATAGAATCTAACACCAGCTCAATTCCATTGGCTCTTATATGCCATGATGTAAGTAATTACGGTAAATATTGCAGCCAGTGGTTTTGACCCTTTCAAAATGGAGAGTTACATAGGTAAACATGGGACTAGAACTATGTGGAGGAATGGCAAAATGTCTCCTTGATCTACTGAAGCATTTTTCTTTTTGGAATTTTCCTTTTGTCCAAAGGCAGATTTCCTATTTTAACATATAGGGTACTTAATAACCAAACCACTAGCACCCCTATAACAAATCTAATCTGAAAATTTGATACACATAATCAAATTCCACATCAAGTGAGTGTCCTTCAATGTAGCATATAGAAAGTAGATGGCACTGTAAACAGCTCTGTAATTCTATCTACAATCTTATCCTTCCCTTTTATCAGTGAGTAACCCATTTAGCAGACGCCCTTATCCAGAGCGACTTACAAGTTATACAGTCTTACAATCCAAGCAATTCTGGTTTAAGGTTAAGGGCCTTGCTCAAGGACCCAACAGTGGCAGCTTGGCATAGGTGGGATTTGAACCCTGGACCTTTTGGTCCATAGTCCAGTACCTTACCCACTAGGCTACCACAGTCCCACGAGACTGCTAGACAATAACAAGCTATAATAGTGCAACACCCTAGTGCCCTGGTCTTTGAAGTAAAAGTCCACAATGGTGTTTCACACAATATACACTGCCTGGCCAAAAAAAAAGGGTCACACACTCTAAAATTAGTTGGATTGCCTCTTAGCTTTGATTATCCCACGCATTCGCTGTGGCATCATTTCCACAAGCTTCTGCATTGTCACAACATTTATTTCTGTCCAGAGTTCAGTAATTTTTCCCAAAAACCTTGTAATGATGATGGCATATTTGGACCACTGTGCAAAGACTTCTCAAGCACATCCCAAAAATTCTCAATGGGGTTCAGGTCTGGACTCTGTGGTGGCCAATCCATTGATGAAAATGATGGCTCATGCTCCCTGAACCACTCTTTCACAATGTGACCCTTCTGAAATAGATCAACATCGTTTCCACGACCACAGGATGTGTCTTTTGACCTGGTTGTTTAACAAATGAGAAGCTACTCACTGCATCAGTTAGGGTTAAATAACTTGTTGCCAGCTGAAACCATCAACAACGCAGTAATTATCCGATGGCAGGCTCTTTTTTTTTTTTTTTAACTATTTAACTATTTGCTTACTTAAATCCAGGTGGTGACCTTTTTTTCGCTGGCCAGTGTAGCTTCTCAGAGATTCCTGAAGATCTGTAGAGTAAGCCACACTGTTCTCCTTTCCAGAACATTATTATATTATGCTGGTGTAGTCCACACTTCCACACTGGCTTTGTTTAAGTCTCTCCATTCGCCCCTGTTCTGATCCTGTTCTGCTAGGAGGGGTCTGCTGTCACAAGTTCCCTTTTACAAGAACAACACCCAAGGGGGAAGTCGTGCTAGGCCAGTGTCATGATGTGCAAACAAATGACCTTGTTACTATCACTTGCACATACATCTGTGATATGACATAAAGACACGCATCAGACGGCACTGAAACAGCTAGAGTATGACGTTCACTTCTGGGTTTGCAGAATCACCGATATGTCACCCAGACATAGGAAGGTACATATGGCTTACAATTTGCCACTCAAATAAATATGTAAGTGATTACAAGTGTGGTCTGATTAGACACTGGGTCTTGCGACAAGAGGGCGTAAAAGTGCTCCCCCGCTGCCCTATAAAAAGGCTCTCGGAAGCTACTTTTGGGTAATGTAGCTCTTGGTGAGAGATCGTTGACTGCTAGACATGCCTCTACAAAAGCACTCAAAGACATTTTGAGTGAGAGAGGGGTTTGGTCTGAGAGGACAATTTTGAAAGGCACAAAATTGATCTGAGATGGCAACATAGACTATTGCATTGTATGCCTATTTTATGTTTATGTCTATAAGACGTGAAATAATCAAGACTAGGCTATGCCCCTGCTTATGAGTGGGGTGACTAAAAAGCACCTGGGAGCTCGTGTCTAGATCACACAAATAATTTAGATAAGATGAAAATCTAAAGCTTCATTGGCTAAAAATCTGTGTTTCAAGAGGCACATAATGTGCCTTCACGTTAGTAAGACAACTCACATTTGTTGCGCCATTAAATGAGTAGACGACCAGCGTGTCCATTTTTGTGTTCTAGCCAGGGGCAGTTCAGATTTGTGTGCAGTGGTTCATTAGCCTGTACCCCCAATGACGTTGACAACATTATCTTCAGAGGCATGGAGTTAAACTTGTCCTAGCAACTGCCATTGTAGTCATTGTGCACATCAGGCACATTAGGTTGCCTCTTCATTGCTTTTTCAAACTCCAACCCAGTATCTGGCCAAATATCTGGCCATTCTCCAGACATAAGGCTTCTCATTTAAAGCAAAATGTTTTATTTCAGTCTCATCCATGTGATCTTGTCCATGTGATCTTTAGCAAACTGCAGATGGACAGCACTGTTCTTTTTGGACAGGAGAAGCTTTCTCTTTGCAACCCACTGTTGTTCAGTGATCTCCCAACAGTGGAATGTAAGAGAGGCCTTTAGGTGCTTAGAAGTTACCCTGGGTAGCTTCTTGACCTCACAGGCTATTACCCGCCTTACTCTCGGAGTGATCTAGTGATGCCAGTTGACCACTCCTAAGTAACAGTGGTCTTGAATTCCTCCATTTGTGCACAATCTGTCTGATTGCGGATTAGAGATGGTCTTGTAACTTTTCCCAGCCTGATGAGCATCTACAAATCTTTTCCTGTGGTCCTCAGAAATTTTCTTTGCTCATGATAAGGCACACTTCTACAAACATGTTATGAAGATCAGACTTTGACAAATTCCTGTTCTTTAAATACAACAGAGCCTACAGTCATTTACATTTATAGTGTTTAGCAGATGCCCTTATCCAGAGCATCTTACAGAAATGCTTTTCATTCTTAGGAGACACTACCTCAAGCTAGTACAAAGTGTGAACATTCCAGGACCACCATCTAACTAAAACCCTGTTAGGAGTTGATACATACTCATTGGCCAAAAAACAATAACACACCAAAAAGAGGTGTTGTTGGAATTGAATGAATTGGTGATAAATCTGGCAACCGGGCAGGCCAAAGAGGTGGTGTAGCAATCTGGCGGAGACATTCTTGAGAAGCCTTTACTGTGTGTGGGTCAGCATAATCCTGTTGAAAAATGCCAGTTGGAAGCCCTGCTATGAGAGACAACATGTGGCCGCAGGATGTCCTGCACATATCGCTGATTTGATAGTGTCCCTCGTATCACTACTAGGGGTGACCGACTGTTTTAGGCGATGGCTTCCCAGATCACCACACCAGCGGTTGCTGCAGGGTGTCGCCCCACAGCAAAGGCAGGATTGAAACGCTTACCACGGGTCTTCCATACTCGAACCTGACCGTCGTCAGTTCCCAAACAGAACCTTCATTTGTTGCTAAAGACGATATGGTTCCCATCCATAGCAGTCCAGGTTTCTCATTCATGACACCACTGCAAATGAAGACGACGGTGGATTGTTATCAATAGCAGAACACGTAATGGAAGTTGTGACAACAAAGTTTCTTCTGCTAACTGCCTGGAAATGGTCTGGGCAGAAACATGGATGTGTAGTGAAGGTGTCACCTATGTCTGGATTGTGGACAACGAGCTGCTCATGCTTGTCAGGTCCATTTTTGGCATTGCATGTGAGCATTACTGTTATAAATCTGATTGTATTGACTCCGTTGCAGGGATCTGATTATACAGGAAGTATAATCTGCAAGAAGAGCACTGGATTAGTCTAGTTTTGATATAACAAGACTGGATAAGTGCCTGGTGGCTTCCCTGGAAAGGAAAGCTTGAATTTTACTGATGTTGTAGTATAGATACCTGCATGACTGGGCAATTTTGGCAGTATGACCAGAAATCAAGTGCTTATCAAAGAGTAGTCCAAGGATTCTTGCATTTTCAGAAAGCGCTATGGAGGAGTTTTCCTTGAAGATGACAAGATGACACTATCTTGACATGTCTCCAGGAATGCAAAGCAGCTCAGCCTTGCTAGAGTTTAGCTTCAAATGATGAGATGATGAGGAGCTGTGGGTGGAGACCTGCGAATCGGATAAAGGAAAGGAGAAGATGAGTTGAATGCTACCAGCATAACAGTGATAGGAGATACCATGTGAGGTTATGACTTTGCAGATAGACCAGTTGTAGAGTGAGAAAAGATGAGGTCCCAGCACTGAGTGGCACTCATTCTTGTGGTGCAGATGTGGATCCATTCCAAATCATATGATCAAACAGCCACCAGGGGAGTTTCTGTGAAGGCTGCTGCTTTGAATCCAGATGGGTTGTGATCCTGCAGGTCATTCAGTATAAGAATGGTGGACAACTAGTTGTATATACCATCAATTGCTGTTGATGTCCAAGATGTTGAGTGTAGGCTTTCTCAAGATAGGAATGACTCTTGTCATCTAGGCTTCCATAGAAAGGAGCACAATCAAGGAAACAAGGAGTTGTTCATAATGGAAGTGAGGAAAGTTCTTGAGCAGAAGTTCAATAAATCTGGGACTGGATTCACAAGCGTGTCTTAAGAAAGAAAATCTTCTTAAATGTGTTTTTTCTTAACTTCATTCTTAAAAACATTTGCTATTCTTCAAATAAGATCTTAAGAATTATCCTATTTTTTCTTAACTCCTTAAGAACAATTCTAAGAGCAAGTGGTATTCTTGAAGATGTTATGTTAAAATGTTGTCTTAACCTTACGATAGCTTCACACTTGTCTTGGGCTGTAAATGTTGTCTTATTTATACCATCATCACCTCTAGTTCTTGTTTGATAAAGTTTTGCTTGATATTTGTCCTCGGAGTGGATTAAACTAAATAACGGAAATAAGGGTAAATACAATTACATACAACCATATATTGTAAATTGTAAAATGAGTAAAAAGAATCCGGCCCCTGATTGTCATCCCATTAGTAGAAAACACCTGACTCTAATTTCACTTTCAAATTAACTGTTAAGCCAAGAGCTTCACATACTGTTACCACTCACAGATATGTAATGCTGGATCATTTTCCTCAATAAATAAGTATAAAATGTTTGTTTAACTGGATGCAGGAAAATCTGATGTCATTTTAGGTCATATATAATACGGAAATCTAGAAAGTCCTAAAGGGTTCACAAAACTTCAAGCACCACTGTAATTTTGGACTGAAGTGTCCAAAAACTGCCAAATCCCACTTCAACACAATCTCTTTTCATCCCAGAAGCTGCTAAATTACAAACCAATTTTTCTTTCATTCTGCTATGGTGGTGTTCAGCAATTCATATATATTTTACCAGAGGTGTTGGGTATAAATGGAATAGTCTGCTAGGTTTGGTTTAAAAGACATTGGATGGGGTTGCATTCTGTGTGGATTTCCAGTGAAAACGCCACAAAGTGAACGTCATGGTAGATGGGCTTTCTCCACTGTTCAGTTTACACAGATTTTTCATTCTGCGTTTGAGTTACATTCCAGTCACTGATTGCCTAATTCTTTGGCCACACATTAAATATACCACAGCCTATTGAGATGATATCGGGATATAATATGCAAATATGCAACGTGGGCTGGATATACGATGAACCCAGTTTAAAAAAATGAATCACCTGTGACTGAAACATACCTAACAGCATTTAATACCTCCACGAATTCTGACGAGAATTTCCTGCTGGCTGGGATTTGTCACTACATGCTTCGATACACCTGCAAATTCAGCTACTTCCTTCACACTATGGCCTCTGGCACGCCCAAATGCAATCAGTCCTTTTAGCCAATCTTTAACATCTGCTTTGCGACCCATTTTCCACACATCGAATAAGACACTGGCTCTTCCACTTCTCAATCTATAAACCCTGTCGCACACCCAACAGGTATTTAAGGTAATCAACCTTGTGCAACGCCATCTGCAGGAGCTTGAAAGTATTACCACCTTAAACATGCAAGGTGACTAATTTTTTTTTGTCCACAGTGTATATGATCAGTATAAGATATGTTATGGGCAGGATATTAATGCAGGTTTATGTCTATTTATTCAGACCTCACCAGGCCACTGACTGATCTCCTAAATAAGAGGGTGCCAGACTTGGCAGTAAAAGAGACCCTTTGTAGGTTGTCTTTATAGCCTGTTGTTTTGTATCCCTTTTTCTGCCTCTCACTCTCTTGAGTGAAACTAACTCAATGTAAGAGCAGATTTTGAATTTTTGTGCTGTGGATGTTTCCTTCACTTACATTATTAAACTTGCCTTAAGTCACAGATGGAGACAATAATAAAAAATACAGCAGAGCTACGACACTCACCCTCGCTATGTCAACTTCTTCGTCCCATATGTCCATCAACTGTGTCACAACAATGTTTTGGCAGTAAGCTGGCAACACTCTCCACCAAGGTGGATTCATGGTACAAAGTTTCAGAAGCAGTCAATATGACTGGCGACAAGGTGCCAAGCTCCTCTACACTACGCCCATAATGACCATGTTGCATTCCTAATGACAGATCTTGCATTTTGCTCACATCTGCGCTAATACTTCAAATCAGGAGCTCAGAAAATTATAACAGGAAATATAATATGGTAGGGAGCATTGAAAGGCTTCTGGTGAACTCAGAATGTGATGTATTACTACCTGGGCAAGTAAAGCAACAGAATAAGGCTCAACCAGTCTCAGTCAACACCTGTGACTCAGGCTGTGATGTATGAAATAAAAGTGCATTTACATAGTTGATATACAACAATGCAGCTACTTCATTAAATGTTAGAATAACTGTAGTTTCTTTGAGAGTATGGTATATCCAAGTCACATCCAAGTCATTGTATTACACAAACAATAAGTTAAACACATACTGTGATTTCTTGCCCTTCAAATCATGCCATATTATGGTTTCCAATTACTTTTGCTTAGGTAGGTTGCAAATGTAGTACTTTTTACCATTGGTGGTGCCTGGTGTGAGGTTGTGGGGGTGGAGCTTTCATCTGATTCAACAACCCCAGGAAAGACCATGGGACTGTGGTGGCCTAGTGGTTAAGGTGCTGGACTACGGACCAGAAGGTCCAGGGTTCAACCTCTGCCAAGCTGCCACTGTTGGGTCCTTGAGCCACAACTGCTTGGGTTGTAAGGCTGTATTAGTTATAAGTCGCTCTGGATAAGGGCGTCTGCTAAATGGACCATAGCAAGCCCATAGTCCAGCCAAGAAAATCAGAGCCAGTAGGATGCTTGTTTGTTTACATGCCCAGTTGATTTTTAAAAATGTTGCTTTACTGTAGACAATGCATTGTTTGTGTTACGTCAATATTGTTTTTTTTTTGTTGTTTTTCATACTCACACAATTTCTGTTTTGTAAAATGGTTAGTTATATTGGTTTTTCAGTAACAGTTTCCATACCTCTGAAACGTTAGCTCTTTACAGTCTTTGGCTATTTATTTTGATGGTTTAAGTAGGCATATTAATTTGGAAAAATAAACAAAATGGAAGGAAGGAGTAGTTATTACTAAAGAGTACATGGCAACAGTCATAAAAACAGATGCATCTGTTTTGCATGAGGAAGAGCAAGGGGAGGCAGTTAGCTAATCAACTACATACACCAGAGGATTTCTACTCCACAACACGAGCAACAGCAAGTGGAAATACAGTACTGTGCAAAAGTCTTAGGTCACCATTAGATTTGTTGTTTTAGCAATGATATAACGACCATATATAACATTTTGTCGACGGTTGGACCTAAAAGTTTCGAACTTGGATTCGTCACTTCATGATAATCTTTTATATTGATCTTTGTAAGCTTTAGCATATGTTAGCTTTTTCACCCAGTTCCCCTTCCGAAAAGGTGATTTTTTGGCTGCTACCCTTCCAAAACAACCATTCCTGATCAAGCTTCTCCAAACTACAAAACCACACTAAAACTGTCACTGTGGTTTTAGTGGCTGCTTGATTTTAAATAGAGGACATAGAAGTAAACCAATGGTATAAGACTTTTGCACAGGACTGTAAATGCCAGCAGCGTTTCCTGCATAAATCTGTCGACAAAAGATTCAGCAAATCAAATATATCTTTAATGCTACTTCTGAAATTAACCCTCAGCCTTTCTGAGCTAATAAATAGTCTTTATGACATGGAGCTTCAAAGCATTTACTACAAGTCCTGCACGTTACTGCGCATCTTCACCCTTCCACTGACTGAATCTAGTGGTGAGCTTTTGTTTAGTAAAATTTATGATCTATCCTATGAATCTTGTTCCAAAATGAACTTTTTAATAGTGCTGTTTGACTGGCCCAGAAACTTCAAAGATCTCATAATATATGTCATAGCAAAAAAAGTTCAAAGTATGGCATTCTAAAAAAGTAAATTTGAAGATGCCACATTAAACTTTTATACTTGATTTAGTACAGATGACTGCCTGTGTAATATTCCAATATTTGGGTACTGCTTTAGCAATATAGTCTGAGTGGGTACAGCTGTGTGTGTGTGTATATATATATATATATATATATATAGTGTATGTGCCTGTGTGTGTTTGAGGGTCTTTTTAAATGGCTTTAAAAATGGTCTACATTCTGAAGAAGGTTGATCAGGAATGGTCTTTTTGGAAGGGTAGCAGCCTGATCTTCAAGACTGGAATGAAGATCAGTTGAAAAGAGTAGTATAGAGTGATAAATCCAAGTTTGATCATTATTGGGTCCAATCGTCGACAGTATGTTTTATATGGTCATCATACCATTGCTAAAACAACAAATCTAATGGTGACCTAAGACTTTTGCACATTTCTGTACCTGTTTGTTCTGTCCTTTGGGGATAAGCACCAAAGCCCTTGTAACTCTGACCGGGAAATTGCAGGTTTAAAATGTTAATCCAAATACTGGAGAAACTGGAGTGCCCGGAGTAAACCCACACGGACACAGGGAGGACATGCAGACTCCATACAGTTCGAGGTCAGGATTGAACAGGGGGATCCTGGAGCTGTGATAGCGTTCATGTGCCTGTCCTATTGTAAGTAGTCCTCCTTTCATTCTTACATTTATCATCTACGCCACCAATGGAGGTTGGGTCCCTTTTTGAGTCTTGGTCATCCTAAGGTTTCTTCCTCATAACACTTAGGGAGTTTTTCCTTGCCACTATTGCCCTAGGCTTGCTCAATTTGGGATTGGACGTAGATATTAGGAGATCATCTAAAATTGTAAAATTGCTTTGATACAATGCTCCATTGTAAAAAGCACTATATAAAGAAATCTGACTTGACTTGACTTTGATTGTTCCCCCACAACCATCAATCTCCAATCCCATTTATGGAAATGAAATGCCTCCATTTTGGAGAAGTCATTCGGTTCACATACTTTTTTTTTTTTAATTAACCTGGATGAAGATCAGATCAGTACTTAATGCAGAAGTCAGGTCATTCCATATGGTTCGTAATAAAAATTAAGGTGTAAAAGGATATTGCGTAAATTCTACATCAGCTCGGTTGATGTGTTTAGAAACTTTTTTGTGCAGGTTACTTATGTAACAAGCTCTGCAACAAGCTTTAAATGGCATCAATAAGTGTACGTGCCTGTCCCATTGTAGGTAGTAGTGCTTTGATTGTTCCTCTACTACCTGTTTATTCTCTCATCTGTAACTATATAAATTGGTTCACATTCACTCACTGAGTCTCTGTTTCACCTCCCTGATCTTCTGTGTTGTTCAGAATATTGTCTATCAATGTAATTTTGGCTTCTGTCAAACAAAATTATCAGGTCCATCATACTATCTTGTTAAGTGTTATGACTTTCCACTACACAGGGTAGTAACAGTCCATTACTGTTTTTTTTTTGTAATTATTGTGAATATCTATAAATTAATGCAGTGGAATTAGGGAAGCGTTCCACTCGTCTTTTCAACTGTATCTCTGACGCGTTTATCCATCGTTTGCACACAGCTTTCTTGTGAAAATACCTTTTATATTTACATTATAAAGACTATGCGACTATGGTAATGTCTAATTCGATGTCCATTTCAGTCAACATCCTGTTTCACACAATGTAATGCTGTCTTTTAACTCCAGACATTGCGGCCATAAACAGGTGGTCACCTCAACAGCCAATCAACACTGTAGATCCACGAGCAGAGGCGGTAAAAGAACGGAAATACGTAATTTGTGTGTTTGTGTGCTCGCTGCTCCTTAGCCCACGTTTAAACTAGAGACAGTCATAATACGGCTGATGTGTTTAGAGACCATTTTTGTTCAAGTTACTTGTGTTTATGACCTTCCACTACTTATTTGTAACAAGCTGTAAATAGCATTTGTAAGTGTATGTGCCTGTCCTATTATAGGGTGGGGCAAAAATTGATTAGTCAGCCACTGATTACGCAAGTTCTCATACTTAGAAAGATGAGAGATGTCTGTAATTTCATCATAGGTACAGTTCAACTATGAGAGACAAAATGAGAAAAAAAAATCCAGGAAATCACACTGTTGGATTTTCAAAGAATTTAATTGTAAATCATGGTGGAAAATAAGTATTTGGTCACCCACAAACAAGCAAACTTTCTGGCTCTCACAGGCCTGTAAGTTCTTCTTTAAGAAGCTCTTCTGTCCTACAATCGTTACCTGTATTAATGGCCCCCGTTTGACCTCGTTATATGTATAAAAGCCACCTGTCCACAGCCTCAAACAGTCAGACTCCAAACTCAACCATGGCCAAGACCAAAGAGCTGTCGAAGGACACCAGGAAGAAAATTGTAGACCTCCACCAGGCTGGGAAGAGTGAATCTACAATAGGCAAGCAGGTTGGTGTGAATAAATCAACTGTGGGAGCAATTGTAAAAAAATGAAAGACATACAAGACCATTGATAATCTCCCTCGATCTGGGGCCCCACGCAAGATCTCATCCCGTGGGGTCAAAATGATCATGAGAATGGTGAGCAAAAATCCAAGAACTACATGGACGGACCTGATGAATGACCTGCAGAGAGCTGGGACCAAAGTAACAAAGGCTACCATCAGTAACACACTACGCTGAGAGGGACTCAGATCCTGCAGTGCCAGGTGTGCCCCCCCTGCTTAAGCCAGTACATGTCCAGGCCCGTCTGAAGTTTGCCAGAAAGCATATGGAACAAAATAAAACTTTTAGTTAAAAACTCAACTGGAGGAAGAGAAATGCTGAGTTGCATCTCAAGAACACCATACCTACTGTGAAGCATGGGGGTGGAAACATCATGCTTTGAGGCTGTGTTTCTGCAAAGGGGACAGGACGACTGATCCGTGTTAAGGGAAGAATGAACGGGGCCATGTATCATAATATTTTAAGGCAAAACCTCCTTCCATCGGTGAGAGCATTGAAGATGGAACGTGGCTGGGTCTTCCAGCATGACAATGATCCCAAACACACCACTCAGGGAAAGCATTTCAAGGTCCTGTAGTGGCCTTGCCAGTCTCCAGACCTCAACCCCATAGAAAATTTGTGGAGGAAGTTGAAAGTCCGTGTTGACCAGCGTCAGCCCCAAAACATCACTGCTCTAAAGGAGATCTGCATGGAGGAATGGTCCAAAATACCAGCTACAGTGTGTGCAAACCTGGCGAAGATTTACAGGGAACGTTTGACCTCTGTCATTGCAAACAAAAGTTATGTTACAAAGTATTGAGTTGAACTTATTCTTATTTTCCACCATAATTTACAATTCTTCAAAAATCCTACAATGTGATTTCCTGGATTTTTTTTCTCATTTTGTCTCTCATAGTTGAAACCTCTCTCATCTTTCTAAGTAGGAGAACTTGCACAATCAGTGGCTGGCTAAATACTTTTTTGCCCCACTGTAAGTAGTACTCCTTTGTTTGTTCCCCACAACCTGTATATTCTCTCTAACCTGGTTCATATTCACTTGCTGGGTCTCTGTTTAATCTGGCTGATCTTCCGTGTTGTTCATAATACTGTCTGTCAAGGCATTTTTGGTTTCCATCAAACAAAAGTGCTGTCCTCTTAAGTGTTACAGCTTTCCCCTAAACAGGCAGTACATTAATGTATTTTTTATAATTACTCGATCAATGCCCGTTCGTTTAACGACCAAGGTCTTAAAAATTACAATAGGAAATAAAAATCTGTCTTTTATCTCCAGACATTTTGCCCATAAACAGGTGGTCACCTCAACAGCCAATAATGCTATAGCTCCAAGACTAGAGGTGGGAGTTAAAAAGCGGAAATCCGTCATTGTGTGTGTGTTTGTGTGTGTAAATACCTTACCGGTTGTGTGCGATGCATACCTGTATTTCTTTACTTGTTGCAATGAAAAAGAAAACAATTTACAGGTAGCAAACGCAAGTCTTTTCTGCAAAGTCTGTGCCTTAAGTCTTCAGTAAGGTCTGACTCTTACTGTCTGCCATGGTTCCCCATGCACTTCTCTACCCAATCAGAAGAGGACATGGTACTGGCAAAGTGTGGTTCATTTTGCACGCCTCATTGAATTTGTCCTCATTGAAGTGTATAAAACGACAGAGGCCCGTATCAAGAGCAATGTATTCAGTAAAAATAAAATCCTCCCTCATGCTGTCCCCTCTGGTAAAACGTCTCTCATTACGTTTGCTTCCATTTGCTAATGTGGATCTGATTTCTTATAATCGCACTGATAAGCAGCATTGCAACGTGCCTGCAAATAACCGACAGCCGAAAGCAGGGGCTTTATCGAGATGAATCTGCACGCTATTACAAGCCAGAGTTATCCATCACCATCCATCACAGATCTGGCTGCAAGAAACCGATTACACACTCCTGAACTTTTATGGAGATATTATATTGCTTTCATTTGAATTTTTTATGGGCTTCTGAAAAAAAAGTCTCCTTGCATATATGCAGCTATCACGTGCATCATCGGATTGCACTTCTTTAAATGTGTTTTTCAATTTGGTTACATCGCCTAAGAAAGGAAGATCACATTTCCTTTTAGAGTAAGGAAGGAGACCACAGCTTGGTCATTTTAATACAATTTGCTTCCATCCTGCAGAGCAAAAAGGAGCTGTCAATCGGCTCTGCCGTTGCTAATGAGTCGGCTGGTAAAATTGAGAGTGGTGGGCCCAGCTGTCAGCCACTTGGTGATGGTTTTAAGACCAGGCACTGATACTTCATTAATTAACCTTCACATTCTATGTAGATCCGCTCATCAAGATGCAGTTAATTAAAGAAAGGTCATTCCAAGGGCTGCTACGAGGCAGCATCATTACAATGGAGAGACGGCAAAGCTCACTGAAAGGAAGAAAGACTGAGAGAAACGAGGAGACAAGAAGGGGTAGGTTGGAAGACGGTGACTAAAGTGCCACAGTCAGGCTCTTAAACCTTGGCTGTCTCTTTGCAAACACTTTTGTGTTTTTAGATTTCCTTCTATTTTTTCCCCCTCTGTCTTTCTCTCGCAAAAAGCCCTAATGGATAGAACAAGTGTAAAATATTCATCAGTGGCGATCGACAGCATCTATCATTCAGCATCCACTTTTCAAGGCATGCTATCTTCCTTGATTGCCACGCTGAGAGACTCTCGCTGACCTCGGGGTGCATCAACAAAAATGCCATCTAAAGTAAATGAAAGGCCTAGAGCATCAAAAAGTTATGTTTCATATCTAAGGGAGATTTACTTTGAGGTTGTGACTTATTTATTATTTTATCTATCACTGCCTTCTTGGCTTTCTGCATCCTAGGCGAACAGTGAATGTACCCGGTGAAAATTGCATGCTTTCTCCGTTTTCTAACCCCTCCTTAACACGCGCATTCCACCAAAGTCAAGGTTTAGCGTTAAGTTACAAAGTTTAATCCTGTAAACCAACAAGCAGTGCTGAACTTTGAATGTTGTTTAGTGAAAGTACTGAAGGTTGAGGGTTAAAGTCGCAATACCACCAAGCTGCCACCGCTGGGCTATAGAAAAGGCTCGTAACCCTTCATTGCTTAGGTTGTAGAATACATTTACTCATTTAAGCAGACGCCCTTATCTAGATCTGATACAATCTTACAATCCAAGCAACTGTGGGTTAAGGGTCTTGCTCAAGACAGTTTGGCAACTGTGGCAGTTTGTCAGAGGGGGAATTTGAACTCAGCCGAATAATCCTGTACCTTGACCACTATGCCACCATAGACCCGAAAAACATTATACTTAGTCACTAAGCAGACGCCCTTATCCAGAACAACTTACAGCTAGTGATTAATTTGAGCCTGAACCTGCCGGAACAAGGTCCAGAAAAAACCTACATGGCCGTGTTTCAAAAAGTGATTGCCCCCTAAACCTAATAACTGGTTGGGCCACCCTTAGCAGCAACAACTGCAACCAAGCGTGTGTGATAACTTGCAATGAGTCTTTTGCAGCATTGTGGAGGAATTTTGGCCACTCGTCTTTGCAGAATTGTTGTAACTCAGCCACACTGGAAGGTTTTCGAGCATGAACGGCCTTTTTAAGGTCATGCCACAGCATCTCAATAGGATTCAGGTCAGGACTTTGACTAGGCCACTCCAAAGTCTTCATTTTGTTTCCCTTCAGCCATTCAGAGGTGGGCTTGCTGGTGTGTTTTGGATCATTGTGCTGCTGCAGAACCCAAGTTCTTTTCAGCTTGAGGTCACGAACAGATGGTTGGATATTCTCATTCAGGATTTTTTGGTAGACAGCAGAATTCATAGTTCCATTTATCTTTGGGCTGTGTCACCATTAGGGTGACTTAGAACAACAAAATAACCTATTTTGAACCTGTAAACAATGCATATGGTCGACCATTTTTATCACTTATGCTTGGTCTGAACATGAGTAGTTTCCTATCTTAAAGGGCATAGCAGATTCTCTGGGCCCAGAACCAGTTCTGCCACCGGCACCTACACTTTTTCTGTGGAAAATGCTGAGAGACAGCATATGCCAGCTATCACTCTCCCTGACTGGTAGGAAGAGTCAGTGAGTTGACATTGATGACATTGACAGAACATGTGTATGCCTAAATCCATGTGGATCTGCTGTTCTAAAGTCACTGTGAAACTTACAGCTTACTAGCTTTGCAGTACAGCTTTTACCCTAGAGCTAAAAGACAACCTCAGATCTCATGGGTGAATGCTTTGATTGGCACTTGGAGGAAAAGCTATCACCGAGTCTAGCAATTATGACTTTGCAGACTAAGCAAAGCCAACAAAATGCTGAACTTGGTCAAAACGAAATTAGAGAATTAATTTAGCCTCTGAGGCTTAGAATACTGCTTTCATACATTTTGATAGATATTTACTCAAAATACACTCACAGAACACTATACAAATAAATGGGTAAAGTCTCCCTTTGCTCTCAAAACAGGCCCAATTGTTTTGTAATGTGGATTCCACAAGATAATGGAAACGTTCTTTTGAGGTTCTGCTCCATAAATCATGCTGCATCTCCTTTTCTACAACATCTCAAAGGTTGGACTCAGATCTGGTGAATGGAAAAGGCCACTGGAGAACATTATATTTTTTGTCATATTAATAAAACCGTTGTGAGAAGTTTGGTTGGACCATGGAGCATTATCTTGCTACAACCCCAAATCAGCGACGGTTGGAATGGTATGTATTAAAAAACAAAAAAACAAACAAACAAAAAAAAAACCCCAGTATTTGTTACCTTTACTTTGACTTTTATTTCATTGCAGACAGTATGAACCTGAGATATTTCATGTTTTGTCTGAAAAAATCTAAATAATTATGTGATTTCAAACAGGTGATGTCAACAGGTGACTGTAATCATGATTTGGTACAAAAGCAGTGTCAAGAAAAGGCTGAGTCTTTGATGAGCCAAGATTTGTTCGTCAACAAATGCGTGAGAAAATTATTGAAAAGTTTAAAAACAATGTTCCTCAAAGAAAGACTGGAAAGGATTTTCATATTTCTCCCTCTACAGCACATTAAATCATTAAATGACTCGAGGAATCTGGAGGAATTTCAGTGCGCAAAGGCCAAAGGCGTAGCTTCAGCTGAACACCCATAATCTTCGATCACTCAGATGGCACAGCATCAAGAACCATCATTTATCAATAGCTGATAGAACCACATGAGCAAGGGATTACTTTAGCAGACCTTTGTCAAGCACTACAATACGGAGTTACATTCACAAATGCCGCTTAAAACTTCACTGTGCAAAAAATAAGCCTCATGTTAACCATATCCAGAAATGGCATAGACTTCTCTGGGCTCATCTGGGATCAATCAGTATTCCAGATCTTTTTCTGGAAAAAATGGACGCCGTGTTCTCCGGACCAAAGACGAAAAGGAGCATCCAGACTGTTAACAGCAACAAGTCCAAAAGCCAGGCTCTGTCATGGTATGGGGTTGGGTCAGTGCCCTTTGTCAAAGGTCATTTACACTTCTGTGATGCAATTAGCATTAATGCAGAAAAGTACATTGAGATCTTAGGGCAACAAAAGCTGCCTTCAAAACGTAATCTTTTCCAGGGAGGTCCATGCATTCAACAAGACAATGCAAAACCACATGCTGCACACATTACAAAGGCATGGCTGTGGAAGAACAGGGTAAGGGTACTGGACTGGCCTGCCTGCTGTCCTGACCTGTTCCCAATTAAGAATGTGTGGAGAATTTTGAAACGAAAAAGAAATGCTTTACCGTCTCAACATTTTGGAATGTGTTGCAGATCTGAAATGCAGGAATGGATGTTTATTAACAAATGAAATGAAGTTGACTAGAAAAACATGAAATATCTCGGGTTCATATGGTCTGCAATGAAATAAAAGTCAAAGGAAATGTAAGAAACACTGTGTGCCTTTTATATGCATGTTCCATACTGTCCCAACTTTTTCTGATTTGGGGTTGTAAATAAAAGCCAATATTCACTGTCTGACATCACATATGCTGGGCTTGTAATATAAACAGGAAACCATATGGTGTTGAAAATGCAGTCACACTAATTCAGGCACTTTTATTAGAAGCTAAATAGCTTCGTCTCATGTGTTAATCTTGCTCTGTACACAGCATTCCATTCTAAAACCAATTTGTTTGGTCAGGAATACATTTAAAGAGCTGTAAATATTTACAGTGTACTGAGACCCATACTAGGACACACTACCACCAGCACCCAATGAATTCCAGGATAGGCTCTGGACAATGAGCAGGATATGCAGGGTTAAAACATTCGAACCTCAGTGACTGACTTGAAAGTAGGGTATGTGAAAGTAAGGTAAGTTCATTGTACCACCTGGGTGCCATTATTGAGAAGACATTGCATTGGTTCTTTATGCTCTGTACTGACCACCAACATCAGAAAATCGACTTCCCTGCCAATCACTTTGTCTGCCAATGCAGCTCTTCTTGCATTAACCTGTAGGTGTTCTAGCCTAGAAATCCTACATGCAATGTTTTTATGTGGAGATTCAAAAGGTTTCACTTGCTATACATGCATGGAAATTACAACCCTAAATCAGAAAAAGTTAGGACAGTATGGAAAATGGAAAAAAAACCACACAGCAACAGTGTGTAGCATTTACTTTGACTTTAATTTAAGATATTATTTGTTTACATGTAATATACATGTTTTGTCTGGTCAGCCTCATTCCATTTGCTAATAAACAACCAGTCCTGCATTTCAGGCCTGCAACACATTCCAAAAAAAGTTGGAACAGTAAATCATTTACCACTTTGTAATGTTGCCATTCCTTCTCACGACACTTAAGACATTTTTGGCACCAAGTTTACAAGTGTTTCAGGTGTTATTTTGTAACTTACTGTAGTGTTACACTGTTAAATATCTACTAAATTAACTGTTGTACATAACTGATACTTTTCGTTTCTATACTTTTTCTTGGGGACTGTTGCGCAAAATTTTGTTGTATGCAAGTATAATGCCAATAAAAGGCTTTTATTCTATTCGTTCTGAAAACACGTCTTAAGATGTGCCACAGTATGGGGTCGCATTTTCCATTTCAAAATTCTCCACACATTCTCTATTGGGGACAGGTCAGGACTGGAGACCAGTCCAGTGCCCGTACCCTGTTCTTCCACAGCCATGCCTTTGCAATGTGTGCAGCATGTGGTTTTGCATTGTCTTGTTGCAAAATGCAGGGACATCCCTGTAACAGATGTTGTCTTGAAGGCAGCTTATGTTGCTCTAAAATCTCAGTGTACTTCCTGCATTAATGCTGCCATCACAGAAGTGTAAATGACCTTTGACAAAGAGCACTAACACAACCCCATAAAATGACAGACACAGTTTGGATGGTCCTTATTGTCTTTGATCCAGAGCATACAACATCCATTTCTTCCAGATCTGGAATGCTGATTGGTCTGACCACATTTCCACTGTGTGATGGTCCATCCCAGGTGCCTCCAAAATCAGAGAAGTAGACACAGAATCTGGTTATGGTTAACATACGAACTTTTCTACACAGTAAAGTTTTAAGCGGCATTTGTGAAAGTATGTTGGGTTTGTACAGTCTGGAACAAAATAAAAGTCAAAGTGAATGTAAGGAACACTATTTTTTTCCATTTGCATTTTCTATACCATCCCAACTTTTTCTGATTTGATTTTGCATTTGTTTCTTGAGCAAACGATTGTGCTGTACGCATCACGGCTTCCATATGACACCAAGATGTTTCTTTGTTCACAAGTAGACACAAGGGATAGTTCCACCAATGAGTGTGTTTACACTGTTTACAATAATCTGATCATAGTCAGATTTCTGCAGGTATCTGATTATTCATGTGGTCATGTACACAGCATATTCTGACCTAGAAATCGGATTAAGTAATCCTATAGAGAGAGCTGGGTTTTATTCCAGTAATCGGATTACTCATAGCATGTACATCAGTTACCTGTTTATAATCGACCTTTTCAGTCTGCGCATGTGCACGAGCATTCCCCCATGGTTGCCAGGTCTGTGTATTTCTAAAGACTTTATTTGGCCTCATTTTCCATTGACTTTAGCGGGTTTTCCTCACTAGATATGGAAACCCAGGAATTAAACGCGCCACGGAATTAAAAGAAGTGAAACCACTGTGGAACATTTTGGGGAAACTCAAATGCAGTATATACACGAGAAAATGTATAAATTAATTACTTAAAATTAAAGTTCAAAGCTTATGTCACATATTTCTATGAAAGTACTGGCTGGTTGCAAATCTGATTACTGCCTGGGCCATGTAAACCCGAATGTTTCACATATCTGATTACTCAAGTGCATGTATACTCATTGATTGGGTTACTGACAAAATCTGATTATTATATCGGATTATTAAGTGCATGTAAACGTACTCAGTGAGTAAGAATCAGATTCACCTATTGGCCATTTGGGTGATGCGGTTGCCTAATAGGCATTATAGGGACCCAGGTTTAGGTAGAACACACTAAATATAGTGCAAGCAGTTCAGCACTTTGATCAAGGTGCCAAAAGTGGCAGCTAAGCAGCTCTTTTGGTCAAGAGTTCTGCTCCTTAACTGTCGAGCCACTGCTGCCACAAGGTTGACGTTATTAAAGTGTGTTCTGGACAAAGATGAACAATTGATGGAAATATGTTTTACACCTATATTTCCCCTACATGTGCTTCTGTTATCAGAGCTCACCGTCAAACCCCCACCCATTTTTGTTATTAGTCCTTGTTTGTATTACCTGCGCTGATACTTGTCTCATCATTGCAAGTAGCTTCCCTTTGTCTTTGTTGAGTACTATATCAATGTAGTGTGCATTACAAGACTTGTTCCTTGTCTAGTTCATGTTGTATCCTGTTCCTGTGCCTTGTGTTGTGCATCTCTGGTTTTGACTCTCCCTTGTTTGTTTTGATTATGAGTTTTAATTTGGCCACTGTATATCTGTCTGCTCGCTTGTTCACCTACGGACTCTGACCATGAGTTATGGATAAACACAATTAATCGACATGCCACAGATCTCCAGCATTCCAGGAGAAAATGACATGCAAATAAGCACTGGGATAGAATTGAATACAGAAATACATTTTTCACAGCTAGACCTTAAACAGCTCAAGTAGATTTTGCTGCCTGTTAGACAGATCCTACACGCATAGAAAACTGCTCGTCAGAAAACACCGACATTGATAGACATGCTGATTAGTTAAAAGCTGATGATTTTAAATGGGATTCTTGTCAGTACTCACGCATAAAGCAAAGGGAATGATTGATCGAGGCCTACGAAGCCGGCGTCTTCCCTTCTACCAGTGTTAAAGCTAGTAACAAAGAGCAAAGTGAGACAGAATGAGAGAGAGTAAGGAGGGGTGGTTGGGCCTCTCTCCCAGCCTTACTACAGTAAATGCTGACCCTGGGCACAGCGCATTATAGCAGATGCGACTGCTTGGTAGGCGAAGTGGCATTATGGGTAATAATTCTTTATACGAGCGTCATGTAGAGCCCTGACAGAGAGCTGCAGTACTTTATCAGCGGAGCTGTAAATCAGCCAAGCAGGGCGGGGAGGGAAAGGGGGGTAGATGGCAACATTGTTTGATCTCTTTCAGACACTCTAATAATCTGCTCCGCTCTGATTGATACCTTCACACAACAAAGCACATTATACCAGCAAAGAGGAAAAAAAAACTGGCTAAGCCATCTGTGTATGTGTGGCTGGTCATCAGCATTGTCAGGGGAAAAAAATAGACAAAATGCATCTTGTGAAGACACTGGGCGTCATTTTGAGCTTTTAAACAAATGGCAATCTAACAGGTCTGCAGAATGACCCATGGTGGTAAATTGCTGGTGTCAACCTGACCTAACCGGAAAAACAACAAAAAAATGGGAGTATGAAAAAAATCCAAGCAACTGGAATTATATAGGATTTTTCTTAGATCATCATTGTACTCCAGTCTAAAGGCCTTTTCACACCGAGTCCAGTTTTTATGGACGAAAGAAACCACATCAACTTTTGGAAAGGAAGAAAAAAAAAAAAATGTACTGCAACTGACGGACTGTGACGCTGCCTAAAACTTTTGAATCGGAGCCTGTTCTAATTTCTGCGATGTTCGGATGCGTTAAAATCAGGCGGACCAATCAGAGCTCGGTTGTCAGGCAGAACAGCTCATCCTGCTAGCAGCAGAGCACAAGAGCTTATAGGACAAGCAACATGCTGACTATAAAAACATGGGTATTAAAGAAAATATTTGGTGGAATGCAGCATAAAGGCTGGAGAATGATGGTGATAAACCTCACAGTGACTGTATGGAACCTTTTCATGTTTATCTAAGTGCATTCTATTCTTTTCATGATCACAAAAAACACAATCTAATCTTAACTTGAGTCTTTGTTGGCGCTTTTTAAAAAGGGAAGGGAAATTAAAGAAAGCAAATGCAGACAGGGACTTTTCAGAGTGTTTAGACAAAAAAACACATCAGACTTGGTGTGAAGGTTCCACTACGTTAACTAGTTCTCTAAAATGTCTCTTGTATTTATTTAAAATGACTAAATAAACGAATGGGTTTTTCCAAAGCATCCGTAACGCTAAGTACTCGTAACCTCGTACTTAAGAACATTCTTAAATTTAAAAACCTAAAGTCTTTGACGCTCAAGCTTTTGGAAAGATGATGGGTAGTTCCTGTAGTAAATTTGCATGGCATTTTCCTCTAGTTCCGCTGTAGGCTCAGCAACATTTTAAAGTGACTTAAATCTCTATTTTTTCCCCAACCTGATGCTTGGTTTGAACTTTGGCAGGTCGTCTTGACCATGTCTACATGCCTAAATGTATGAGTTGCTTCCATATGATTGGCTGATTAGAAATTTGGCTGATTAGAAATCTCCAGTTACATCATTTAGCAGATGTTCTGATCCTAAGAGAATTACAGGTACACTGATCAGTTCAAGTTTAAGGGCCTTGCTCCAAAAACCCAGCAGTGCCAGTTTGATATAAATTCATAACCTTCCCTTTAATAGTCCAGAGCTATCTCCACCTTCACCTCCAAAATGGCCCATTGGCATGTTTTGGGGAGGTGTGAGGAAAGTTGTGCGCCCACACAAATCCTACATGGACATGAGAAAAACAAGCCATGGACAGTAACTGGATCAATTATTTCTATTATACAGCATCAAACTGTGACACCGCGCTGCCCTATTGTAACATATTTTGTAAAACAGATGAACAAGAATAAAGGCATCAAGCCATTGCAATGCATTAATTCCTGATTAACTCACACATTGAACAATGCCTTAATTACCTTCATTTCATACATTGGTACATGCATCTGTAAATGATGAGTAATTTAACCTTCTTGTTGTTAATTGTGACTTGCTCATTTGTCCCTGATTATTAACTCATTATGTTCTGATGAATCACTCCTTACTGAATGCCTTAATTACCATCCATTCATGTACCCTTACTAGAGAGTGTTATCACCTTTCATAAGGAAAATAATGGATTTTGAGGCAGAAAGCAGGCAAGACCCAGGGAAAAAATGCTGAGGGTCAGGTTCCTCGACAATTTAAGAACAAATTTACGAACCACATTACCTATGAGGTTTTTCATTAAACCTTTATTTATTAACATGTATTATTAACCTAAACTTAATATGTATATCGCTATGGGTCTTTTTGAGCTTGTAGATATGCTAAATGCTAAGCTATAAGCTAAGCTAATAAAGGGCTGGATACAGGCTCATACAGGGACGCACATGATTAGCAACAATACTCAGGTAGGCTGTGGCATTTAAACAATGCTCAGCCGGTATTAAGAAGTCTAAGTGTGCCAAGAAAATGCCAGCTTTCGTCCCTATTCTGATGCTTGGTCTGTCAAACTGGAGGGGAACCAGAGTACATGTCTGGCCCTTCAAAATGATATCGTACCAGGAGAAAGTGGAAGAACGTTTAAGCACAATATGAGGTCAGGGAAGCGGGGGAGTTGGGGGGCAATCGTGCTCTGGCACAGTACAAAGCAACAGGGCATAGTGTGAGTACCAGAGGTAGCAATTGTGGGTTAAGGGCCTTGCTCAAGGATCCAACAGTGGCAGCTTGGCAGAGGTGGGATTTGAACCCTGTACCTTTTGGTCTACAGTTCCTTTTGGTCCACCTTAACCGCTAGGCTACCACAGTCCACACAATGCCTACAGGATGCTGCTGCTGGACATTTTTGGTTGGTGGCATATTTTCGGTTCAGCAGGTGTTTAAAACTCCAGCAGCACTGCTGTGTCTGATACACTCATATCAGCACAACACACTTTAACACACCACTATCAGGTCAGTGTCACTGCAGTGCTGAGAATGATCCACCACCCAAATAGTACTTGATCAGTAGTGGGATTTGAACCTTCTGACCTTCTGGTCTATAGTCCAGTATCTTAACCGTTAGGTCACCTCAGTCCCAAGACAGTCCCAATACTTGCCGCATTGCGACTGGCGCGAGGGTGAACGAGCCAAATTTGCAATGATTCCGCCACCTGCCGTGCTTCATGACTTTAAATGAGCAGGTACGCCTCTGCAGGCATTTATATGATACATCTATGAGTAGCATCATGGAGGTAGTCAAATTCGTCAAGTATGCCCAAGCATTTACACAGGTTAACGCGGTGTGTGTGTGTGGAGTTGTGCACGACACTCTGAAAGTCTTTCTAACCCTTTTTAATGTTCAGCATAATGCATTCTCCTCCCAAAATAATCACACTTTTACACTGTTTTATATTTATCAGATGTACTACAGGTTTTCCCCATGTCCCAGGGACGGTGAATTCTATTTCTGGGATGAATATAATATGTATATATATATAAAAAAAAAAAAAAGATTAATATTTCTTAAAGTTTTGCATAAGCAATTTTTCAATTTAAGCTCTAAACTACTGGTGAAGCTGCAGTTTCTTCGACTAAGATGCAGAGTTTCAAAGAGTCAGTGATAACTATTGATTGGGTTAAATATGATTTTCTGCATTACTGAATAATGGCATCTCTAGTTATGAGCAATTTAGCACAAAAAAAATCCTAGCATTTTCTATATTTTGGTTCCTCGTGTCTGTTTTTATTCTGTTTTTGCTGTGGTTAGCTAAAGACGATAATGTCATTTGTATATTTTTTTGCAGATGATTCATGTAGTCATTATCTGTATATTATGCTGCAGCCACTGTACAGCAGTCTCCTCATTAGCACATTTCCATATCTTTTTACATATGTGTACGTTACACGCTTTGCATATACTTTCTGTATACACTCTATCATTGTACTGTAGCAATTATCTGTGAATAATTCTGTATTTATTTGTACGTAATACTGTATCGCACTTCTGGTTAGATGCTAACTGCATTTCATTGGCTTTGTATTCATACTCTGCCCAGTGACAATCAAATTTAAGCTAATCTAAATCTAATAGTTGTAGAACAAACCATTATGTACCTTCAGTGTCATGGATGTGAAGCTCTTGCAAAACTCTTATAAAAGTGTTGAAAAATCTCCTGTAATTTAGTGAGTAATGGACTGAAAGTGAAAAGTATGAGCAAAACACTTACTCTACTGGTGAACTTAGGCTAGCATAGCTGCTAAGCTAACTGCAGCCTGTGCTCTGGAGCATTCAATTCCTGTTTTGCTTTCGGTTGACTCTTATAAACTAACCCTTTTTAGGACCCATGGAGATGTATGTGCACTATGAATACAGTACTGTATCTTCAGTGTCATGGATGTGAAGCTCTTGCCCTCAATAAAGTTTGAAATCCGCTTCCAAAATAAATGAATGAATGCATGTACCCTAATGCTGAAGCACATACCGTATTACTCCGCTATGCTGCGCACTACGGTTGCCATAAGCTTCGTAACTTACCAAAGCCGTGCTAAAACATTTTGACAGATTTATGAGTGCCATGTACCATCTACAATCGGTTGTAGGTCAGAAGGCTCAACCAGAATTAATTCATACATTAGACGCACCGCATTTAAAGGCGCACTGTCGATTTTTGAGAAAATGAAAGGATTTTATGGTCCGAAAAATACGGTATATAAAAACACGATAAACATGAAGAGATCTTCTCTGACCAAGGGCTATTAGGAATCTGAATCACTGTGTACTAAATCGTGAATCAATTTTCGGCTGAAACAAGTCGTGGGGTTCGAGTTTGAGCAAGTGCACCGAGCACCGAACAAACGATGAGAACCAAGACAAATTTTTCTAGTCAAAATGTGCAGAGAACCGAATTCGACGAGTTCCGAGGTGAACGAGAACCGAGGTACCACTGCACTTGATTAATTGTGATGGTACTGAAATATGCTATATAACTATATAACTCTCAAAATTGAAATTAAATCATGAACGTGAAAAGACAAAGCATGGTACTGAGGGTAAGACCATACTTCATCCTATTTCAGTCCACTCTGCTGAACAATAGCACGAATTATGTTTGCGTGACTGGCCAATCGGTGCCAGCTGCAGTAGTTACGTAGAATCACTGCTTGCTAGTACTTGCTCATTGGGCACTACAGTCTCTAACAGACTTTGTTTACTCATCCAGGCCTAATGATCAATAGTTTCAGCCTCTATATAGCTGCATTACAGTAATCTTTAAACCTGTAATTGTTACAAAACGCTTGCTATTAAAACGCCTTTTTTCTTAGCCTCAAATGCTGGATTGAAATATAACTGATTGATATGTTTTCCACCAATCCACTTCCATAGTTTAAGCCGTGACCACATTAACTGAAACAGCAAGGATCTTGTTGTGTGAAAACAACACACAGATCATCCTAAAGTCTGTCCTCCTCACCTTCTCTGGTTGACTGATGGTGCCATGCCAAAAAGAATCTAAAATAAAAAATGCAGATACACGTATTCTCTACATTATTATATTTAATATTTTACTTATATATGCTATTGTCTTATATTCTTTCATTTTATATTCTCAATTTTGATACTCTTCATAATATTGTATTACATTTAGTTATAGAGAACGTATTTATTATATTTTCTTTGAATATGCCAACATTCAAAAATAGTGAAGAAAATGCATAAACACTTTGTTTCCTGCATTACAACTTGCAGCTCATATACTAGGACTATTGAGTGACTAAAAACAAAAAGATGCAGAGAGAATAGTCAGTGAGAGTGGGGCCAATTATGAGAAAACAAAAACTGTTTCCTCCATTACAACTTGCTACCATGTGCACTACTCTAACAATGATTATTTTTTGTATTTACACATTACATTTTTCCCCTGAAACAAAAAGATCCTGTTATCTTGTAATAAATGTTGTTGAGTCCAATAAATGTGTGTCTTTTTATTTATTAAAGAGACAGTGTACAAACAGAGATGGTACATTTACAGCTTAAATAACTATATGTTCAATTCTGTGTCTCATTTATTATTATTACCGTATTTTTCGGACCATAAGGCGCACTTAAAATCCTTTAACTTTCTCAAAAATCGACAGTGCGCCTTAAAATGCAGTGTGCCTAATGTATGAATTAATTCTGGTTGTGCTTTCTGACCTAGAACCGATTGTAGATGGTACACGGCGCTCATAAATCTGTCAAAATGTTTTAGCACGGTCTTGGTAAGTTACGAAGCTTACGGCAACCGTAGTGCGCAGCATCGCGGAGTAATACGGTATGTGCTTCAGCATTAGGATACGTGCATTCATTAATTTATTTTCGAAGCGGATTTCAAACACAACGCTATCGGTCACGGAGTACAACATGGACATAGAGCAGCTGCGAGAGAATTCAGCATTAAAGAATCAATGATACGGAAGTGGAGGAAGCAAGAAGAAGACCAAACTGAGTTTCCGACGGAACTTAAGAGTTTCGTTTCATTTCATGCACCTTATAACCCGGTGCGCTTTATGTATGAACATAGACCCGTTAGCAGCCGATGGTTGATATCTCGCCTTATAACCTGAAAAATACGGTATTAGTTTTATCAGTTACAAACAAAAAAGTGATATCCCCATTATACAGTATATCGGCCATTGGTCACCCTCCTCTCTAAATATTGGCTCTGGCCATTAAAAAACCCATATCGGTCAACCACTAATTCTTATGTATAACGTTTAGGCCACCCAAGGAGATTGGGTCCCTGTTTGAGTCTTGGTTCTCCCATGGTTTCTAACTTATAACATTTAAGGAGTTTTTTCTTGTCACAGTCACCCCAGGTCAATTAGGACTTTGGGCCTAGATATTTCTAACACTGCTTTGAGACAATGCTGCGTTGTAAAAAGCGCTATACAAACAAATTTGACTTTGACTATTTGTCACGCCTGTGGTATTTCTCAAGAGCTGGCAACAGAAGCTCCTAAATTGACACAGGCACTGTGAGGATATCAGTATCAGAACAGTACAGGAATGAGACCATTCTTAGAACTCAGACATCGTTAATGTGTCAAAAACATAAAAGATGCGATTGTTGCTTGTTTAATAAAAAAAACCTGCTCTAATGAGGCTACACCACCAATGAAACAAATACATAACGCAAGCTCCTTTCATTACCGTGGCCACTGTCTGTTTTGTAGGTGCCCTGTGGTGTGCTCTATGGAGTGCGTCTACAAATTTGAAACTTTAACATCTAGCGCATTTGAAGGGAAGTCAGAGAAATTGGGAGCATCCAGGGTAGCTACCTTCTCTTTCATGCATCAGCGATGGCCTGGTGGGGACAGAGCAGCATGAGGGAAAAGGGTGTTATGCATTTCAGTCTTATTAAGGTTATAAATGAGGCACGTTGCATGTGTGTCAGTTCCGAGCTATCCGGCGCGCCGGTGTGAATCCGTTACACAATTTGGAGCTTTTAACAGGTGTGCGGCGTTCTTTTTTATCCTGCACCTGTTTCCTCTTTCAGTGCCGTGTTTTTGTGCGCTCTTAAGCATTTAATTACCTCAATGCGGTATGATGACACTTCGAGAATCTTGATTTATTTAGGCCAAAAATAGAAGTCCTTGAAACTTGAACAAAGAACACTCAATCAAAGGGCCCGGTTACAGTTTCTCACATTTTAAAATTACCTCCAAGGACCCTCATTTGCTCACTTAGCGCTGCTATCCGAGCAGCTCCACAAGGAAACATTTCAGGCCTACAGGCTGCTGTAAATATTACCTTTCTTGTTATCTCCAAGGCCAGTTTTTTTCCGGTAAATGGGTAGAACATGTAACTCGATCCACTTCCCGGGCAATTTGCTTTCCGAGGACATTGCAGGTGACATGTTATATTGTAGTTGTGGCTCAGGAACAAACATTCAGATTAATAAGTAATGCTGATCTTAAGATAATATGTAAACCCAGACTCCCTGATGGTGTGTATCTGATTGTGGGTGAGAGTGTAACACAAACTGGAATCCCACTGCACCTGGAGTGCCTTCGCTGCCTTGTGGATGATACACCGGAGCGTTTATTGTGATTCGCAAGGTGTCGGTTTGATAGCATTGAAAAAGCTCCACTTGTATTTGGAGACGGATCAAAAAAAGGCTAGGAACTCAAAGTGAGACCTTGTGGTAGAAATTATTTTAGTTTTGTAATATATAATGATCATTAAAACTTTCTAGGTTTGTTCATGATTATTTGTAGTTGTACAAGCATACTTTTATGCAGGACATAAGTATTAGAAGTGGTAAAACAGCACTAAGGTATGTTAAAGATGCTATTCGGTGCAGTACTGATAATACAAGAGTTAATTAGTTTAGTTAATTAGTCCCTTATCACATCAAAACTAGTTTAATTGTAGTTGTAGTTTAATGAGTAAACAAATAGACCTAGAGAGATCTTTTCATTATTACAAAAGAGCCATGTTTTGAAACTTATAGAAAGGCCTTTGTTTAAAGCTTTCTGAAGGTCAATGATAAGCCAGAATTCCATAGAGCACTATAGTGGAGTGTCCTCTAGCTCTCCTGGTATGTAATGCATAATGCCGATATGCCTATTTTTACACTATTTTATTTGAACTATTACTATGAGACTTATTTGATTGAAAGAATTTTGAATATTGGTAGCCCGGGTTGAGTTGGTTGGTTCTGGGTTGTTCTCCGAGCTTGGCAATTGTATTGCAAACGTTTCGTCACCAATCGAAGAGACATCGTTGTAGGTGCTGTTTCTTCTGATCACTTGCGTTGTTATAGATCATTGGCAACATCGGGTGTTTTGATACAAAATTTGCGTCATGGAAGCAGCTGATTGGTTGGCTGATCAAAATATAGTGCGTCGTGGTCTGAAGGGGGCGTTGTGGTTTGAATTGGGCGATTGATTCCCTTCAGCCAATCACCCAATTCAGACCACAACGCGCCCTTCAGACCACGACGCACTATATTTTGATCAGCCAACCAATCAGCTGCTTCCATGACGCACTGATGATGTCTCCTCGATTGGTGACGAAACGTTTGCAATACAATTGCCAAGCTCGGAGAACAACCCAGAACCAACTTAGTTGATTATATAAATAAATTTTCCAGAAGTTGAATCAATTCATCTGGACAAAGTTTTGTGGAAGAAACGTTTCGTCACTCATCTAAGTAACTTCTTCAGTCTCGGCTAGTTGGAAAACTTCCCCAATCTTATATACAGTACATTTGCATAATGACCGATACTAGACCCATTACATAACAATGGGACCTGTGATCAGTTCAATATGCAATTTGCTAATTCCATTAATGACTATGGCCACGTATGCCATTCACACAGGATTGATTGATTCAGTCTCACACTAGCTGAGACTGAAGGAGTGACTTAGATGAGTGACGAAACGTTTCTCCCACAAAACCTTATGTCCAGATGAACTGATTCAACTTCTGGGATTTTCTCACCTGGATTATTGAGTATGAATCAAGACATAAATTAGTGTCATTCTTACATTTATCATCTACGCCTCCCAAGGAGGTTGGGTCCCTTTATGAGTCTTGGTCTTCCCAAGGTTTCTTCCTCATCCTCATCAAAGTTGCTTTGAGACAATGCGCCAGTGCAAAAATATATATAAATAAATCTGACTTGACTGATTAATATGTAGCATCCTGACAGTGAATCGTCCATAACTTTGTTTAATGATATTCTGTCCAATAAGGTATCATTTTATTTGTATCTTTTTGTTATCCTGAACGTGTTTATAAGTCGATGCATGCTTGATTTCAGGGGAGCGTCCCGTGTTAATGTATTTTGGTAAGGTAACGAGCTCATTAAAATGGTCATAACAAATAACTGTTGAGCAACTTGTCAGGATGATCTTTGGACTTGTTTCTGAATTTAACAGGTGAAATTTCCACCACAACCTCAAAGCAACGGCTAAGGGCACAATACACATTTACTCTGAAGTACAAGTCTGGTCACTGTGCTCAGTGGTGTCATCCTCCATTTTGATCCTCATTCAGTTGTCATGGGAAAATTGAGCCTACATCAAGGTGGATCTGTCAGCCATTTTATGTATTCCATAGATCAAAACGTGGGTTGATCTGAAGACTGGCAGGCTAAAAGACAGAGATCACAGCAATCCTTCAAAAGTCATGTTAGCGATGCAGAGTGAAGGGCACGGCGCACATCCATTTGCATCCCCCGGCTCATCCATGATGAGAGGCCATTGTAAACATAATTATTCCGGCTAATGATAACGGCAGATAGATGATGAGTTTCTCTCCAGCTCATTTACCTTTGGCAGCCATTGCAGGTGTATTGCCGATTTTTCATTCCTCTCCAAAATAATGCCGATGTGCTATTTTTCTTCGGAATCGTCAAACGAGTCAAGGCACAGCATACTAACCGTCCTGCACCGTTTTCCGGAAGCGCATAGGGACTCGAACGCATATAAAACAATGTACAGTTTGTAAACACAAATAATTTTAATCTAGGACATTAAATCATGAACAAACTCGCAAGAATATCTGCTCGGCAAAAACGAAAATGGATTCCGACACGTCGAATTTATGGGAAGTACTCCCGAGTCTTAAATTCACTGGTCTGTGAGAGTAGAGGGAGAGGCTAAGAGATAAGAATTGCAATCTTTCTGCATGTTATGCCGTATACCCAAGGCAATGCATTATTTGTCACAGCAGTTGTGCTCTCTTACACGTTTTAATATCATCTCCTTTTTTTCATCCCGGACTCGAAATAAAATTTCTTTCTTTTTTCTTTTATGGGATTAACCTCGAGGCTTCGAGAGCGTCTTGTGTTGGTGTCTTGTGTTTGTTTTATTAGTGAATTATTTATTTAGACACTGGTAAAGCAGCAGGCAGAGCAAGCGAGACAGAGCGAGGATTGAAGCCTGCTGGATTTTCCATCCTCCGCTTTCAATCACTTACTTAATTTGGTTTACGACAGTGGAACCGAGAACGTGCGCGAGGAATTCGCTAAAGCCGCGCGTGGCGACGTGCTCGCGGAAGGGTGTGGTGAATGATTTCCCAGAAGGCACAGCATGCTGAATTGGTACATAATGATAAAGAAATATCAAAACATTAGGGTCTAGTGAGATTTGAAAATGGATTTGCAGTGAAAGGGGTGAGGAGCTGGTTTTAACTGAAACGCTTTCACTCAGCATGGGGGTTTTTTATGTTTCCGTCTCCGTACGGTACAATATTACGACTACCTTCTTAACAACGCAGCTCATTTTGGACACTAAGTGATTTATGTCCTATTTATAGGCCCTCATTTTGTTATGAACACTCACATTTTCTGTTCTGCATTGCATAATTCATATTACTTGTCATTTCCAGGCGCTATACTACTCAGTCATTCTATTTGATGCGTTCCTTTTTGCTTTATTGGAATCCCTTATCTCACTGCTCATTATTGTGTGGTTCTAAAATATTGCTTCCTCATGTTAATCATATAGATATTTGTGTTTTTCTATTCATTTTGAGATGAATATGGCCTAAAGCATGTTCCTAAGCAAAAAAATGTCCTAATTCCTGTTCAAAAGGTCATGCCAATGAGTTATTGGGGAATAAGCACCTGAAACCTATTCCCTTGCTAGATTTGACAGAGAGGCTGTCACTTCTCCCCTTAAAAATAGTGTAAGGTAATAAATGGTCATTTGTGAATGTCTTAGCTGCTGGCAGAAACTGCTCTGAGGCTTCCACTCCCTCCAAAGAGAGATTAGTGTGGTGATGGATTGTCCAGGATCTGAGGGAAGCATCAAGCATTTTTAGGAAGATCAGCAACAACAACACAGAAGACGTCTGCAGTGCTTTGATTAAAAGATTCCGATGCAGTTTGTCTAAAGGTGGTCGCAGTCACCACTGTCACAGTCTTTGATCTGATTTGGGTTGAACTGGGAATGCCAGGTAGCAGTGTTATAACATATAATCCTTTCAGAGTAAATAAGTCGCTTCATTTCACACAATACACATTTCTAGCATTATTGTACCTTAGGCGAATTTTGTGACCGTACTCCTGCACGGGGGATAAGGAGGGGTTTGAGGATCAGGATGACAGTTTCAGGTGGAGGAGTCTATTATTAGTTTACTTCTCCTCCATGGCATTTTATCACTGCTGCAACTGATGGCCTCCCAACTTTAAAAAGAAGGAAGCCGTGTATCTCAATCCGGCCGTTCATATTTCATGGGGCTGGGTGTCATAAATAAAGTGAGCATGGCTGACCCGGGTTATTAGTTACACACCTAAACAAAGCTCTCAGATGCTTTATCTTCAGCCTGCCATCGCCATTCTCTACCTGACTAGAAGAAGGATAGGGGAAATAAAGAAAAAGCAATGACATGCTCGCCACTGGTATTTGTGGTACTGCCAAATTATGCTCATCTTAGATTAGGTTTGGTTTTACAGGTACGTGACCAAATTTTTACAATGTGCGTGCAAATGATATGCAACTGTGCCAGAGATACTGCTGAAAACATGAATGGAACACTACCATCTATGCAGCATCAGAAGCCTACACTCTTATTATATTGTACAGATCACTCCCTCGAGGAAATACACAACTCTGTGGTTCTTTAGTTACAAGCACACATAAAGCACATGCCTCTCTGGCTGCACACAACCAAGAGGGAATGAGTCCACTTGAAGAAACACTCATTTCCAGAACAGGCAATGCAACATAGATACACTTCAACTATGAGAGACAAAATGAGAAAAAAAATCACATATTACGATTTTTAAAGAATTTAATTGTAAATCATGGTGGAAAATAAGTATTTGGTCACCCACAAACAAGCAAGAGTTCTGGCTCTTACAGAACTGTAACCTCTTCTTTATGAAGCTCTTCTATCCTCAACTCATTACTTGTATTAATGGCACCAGCTTGACTTCGTTATCTGTATAAAACACACCTGTCAAAAGCCTCAAACAGTCAGACTCCAAACTCAACCATGGCCAAGACCAAAGAGCTGTTGAAGGACACCAGGAAGAACATTGTAGACCTGCAAAAATCCCAGAACTACATGGAGGGACCTGATGAATGACCTGCAGAGAGCTGGGACCAAAGTAACAAAGGCTACCATCAGTAACACACTACGCCGAGAAGGACTCTGCAGTGCCAGGCGTCCCCCCCTCCTTAAGCCAGTACATGTCCAGGCCCGTCTGAAATTTGCCAGAGAGCATATGGATGATCCAGAAGAGGATTGGGAGAATATCATGTGGTTTAATATCAGAACTTTTTGGTAAAAACTCAACTCGTCGTGTTTGGAGGAAGAAGAATACTGAGTTGCATCCCAAAAACACCATACCTACTGTGAAGCATGGGGGTGGAGGTGGGGTTTTTCTGCAAAGGGGACAGGACGACTGATCCGTGTTAAGGGAAGAATGATCGGGGACAAATGATCGGGGATTTTAAGCCAAAACCTCCTTCCATCAGATGGAATGTGGCTGGGTCTTCCGGCATGACAATGATACCAAACACACCACTCGGGCAACAAAGAAGTGGCTCCGTAAAAAGCATTTCAAGGTCTTGGAGTGGCCTCGCCAGTCTCCAGACCTCAACCCCATAGAAAATTTGTGGAGGGAGTTGAAAGTCCGTGTTGCCCAGCGACAGCCTCAAAACATCACTGCTCTAGAGGAGATCTGCATGGAGGAATGGGCCAAAATACCAGCTACAGTGTGTGCAAACCTGGTGAAGACTTACAGGAAACGTCTGACCTCTTTCAATGCCAACAAAGGTTATGTTACAAAGTATTGAGTTGAACTTTTGTTATTGACCAAATACTTATTTTCCACCATAATTTACAATTAAAAATAGTTTTTAAAATTCTTTAAAAATCCTACAGTGTGATTTCCTGGATTTTTTTCTCATTGTGACTCTCATAGTTGAAGTGTACCTATGATGAAAATTACAGACCTCTCTCATCTGGCTTTAGACCAGAGTGACATCTCAGAACAACAAAGGCTTGTGGGGTGCTCCCAATCAGCAGTGGTAAGTATCTACTGACAGTGGTACAAGGAGGGACAAACCACCAACCAGCATCAGGGTTCATTGACGTGCAAAGTCAATGAAGGGTGGTTTGAAACGACAGAAAAGCTACTGTGGCACAAGTCACAGAAATCTTCAATACTGGTTAGGCTAAATGTGTCACCACACACAGTGATACACAGTACAGAGCTGCAAAGCCACAGACTGGTCAGAACGTTCAATCTAACACCTGTACAATGAGCATTTGAGCGTCGCCTGGTTCGATGAGCCAGCTTTACTTTTTTTGTTCTGGCAAGTACACTCACCAGTCACTAGGTACACCTGTTCAGCAGCTAATTAGCGCAAACATCTAATCAGTCAATCACACGGTAGAAACTCAATGCTCTTAGGCATGTAGACACAGTCGTGATGACCTGCTGAAGATCAAACCGAGCATCAGATGGGCTACTTCAGCAGAAGGCCACACTGTGCCACTGCTGTCAGCTAAGAACAGGCAACTGAAGCTACAATTCACATGGGCTCACCAAAACTGGACAATAGAAGATCGGAAAAGTTGCCTGGTCTGATGGGCCTCGATTTCTGCCGTGACATTCAGGTAACAGGATCAGAATTAGGTGTAAACAACATGAAATCATGGATCCATCCAACGGTATCAACAGTTCAGGCTGGTGCTGGTGGTGTAATGGTGTTTGAGATGTTTTCTATACACTTTGGGCCCATTAATACCATCTGAGTATTGTTGCTGAATATGTGCTTCCCTTTATGACCACTTCTACATGCCATGTCACAAAGCTCAAATCATTTCATACTGGTTTCTTGAACATGATGCGAGTTCACTGTACTCAAATGGCCTCCACAGTCACCGTGGAATGTAGTGGAACATGAGATTCGCATCACGGATGTACAGCCGACAAATCTACAGCAACTGCGTGATGCTCTCACATCAATATGAACCAAAATCTCTGAGGAATGTTTCCAGCACCTTGTTCAATCTATGCCACAAGGCATTAAGGCAGGTCTGAAGGCAAAAGGGGGTCCAACGGTACTAGCAAAGTGTACCCATTAAAGTGGCCACTGAGTATGTGCGTGCACCATATGCCTGGGGAAGCGATTGCACCAGGATGCACTGTACAAAAAAGACAAGCCAGTGGAAGAAATGTGATGCTCCGGGCAAGGTTCTGAGTCCAGGCATTGATGTAGAGGCTAATGTTATATGTATCACCAACTAAACATGGAGTACGTTTTTTTTCAGGTTTAGCTCCACTCTTACTGGTCAGGGTGACCCACCAGGACCAAAAAGTTTAGCAAGTAAGAGTAAAACTGGAAAAATATTCAGGGTCAAAAATATCTAGACAATGCACATGTCTGGCCTATAAGAAATGTATCAGACTATCACCTGCAGCTGTAGCTGTCCTCATTCCAGTCACTTGGAGAGAATAACTCACACATACAACTATGTACAATAGACACTCCATCTGACATCACTTTAGAGTTTAGCCTACTTTTAAGGTAAAAAGGCCTAATTTCATGACACATAATACTCTACGCAGCTAACTAAGCTTTGCGTGCAAATACACGCCAAGGCCTAGCCACAGGTTTGGAAGAAAAACCACAGAATACCAACAACAGTTAAAAGTGACCCACTGTAAACAACAAATCAATTCAACCTGCAAAGGCTGAAAACTTGAGCTAGTAAATTACCAGGACTGGGCAATGTACAAAATAAACAATTGTGTGTTAGGTCAAGTAAATCCCTTTAAATCTGTTTAGTGTACAGTGGTGCCTCAGTTCTCGACCACCTCGGAACACGTCAAATTTGGTTCTCGACACATTTTGACTAGAAAAAATTGTCTCTGTTCTTGTCATTAGGTCAGTACACGGAGAACTTGCTTAAACTTGTACAAGTTGAGCCGCGTGACTTGTTTCAGCCGAAACTCAATTCACAACAGGCATTGCTCCGCTGTGTTCATCGAGTTTTCTTTTTTTTTTTTACATCTACAGTATTGTATTCTTGGTGCAAACAAGTTTCCATGGGTCCTAAAAAGGTTAATATTGACACCCAGCCAAACGGGAAACAGGAACTGACTCATCCAGAACACAGGCTGCAGTCGGCATTAGCAGCTATGCTATCACCTTGAGTTCACCAATAGAGTAAGTGTTTTGCTTTTTCCTTTTCACTTCAATCCATTACTCACTAAATTACATGAGATTTTCAAAACTTTATTATATAATAAGCTTTGTGCTAATGATTTTGGCCAACTGTAGGTTAATGTAAGTGTTTTAAACACTAAATTACCTATCATAGGCTCTGCTATGATACACTATAGACCGCTGAATCAAGCACTCGTTAAACCACTCGGTTCATGATAAATTTAATGATGGATTTGTTGGAATGTATTCCCTTTGTACATCAGGGAGCACCTGTACAACGCAACTCCATTACTGCATATAATACCTTAGACGGTGTGGATTTTCTGGGGATCTATAACAGATTAATTCAATTTAAATGATTTATTATGGGAAACATTTGCTCGGTACGTCGTTTTCGGTACTCGGCAAGCCTTCTGGAACAAATTAAAGACGAGAACCAAGGTACCACTGTATATTCAAAACCTCACCTAGCCTCATTGATATCAGCACAACATAATTACACAGGGGACTAACTGGTCCTCCTACGTTCTTTTTATCTGAGCAGGGCTTTGCCTGTCTAAAGTATCTCTTTTATCACATGTAGTACCACATAACCTAACTAACCATTGCCTTATAAATAACCTCTTAGATAAACAAATCTCAGACCGCCATTTACTGTGGAACCTCGGTTCTCGTTGAATTCAGTTCTCGATGCATTTTGACTAGAAAATTTGTCTCTTGTCGTTTGCTCAGTACTTGGCGCACTTGCCGAGTCTTGTATGAGTCAAGCCATGTGACTCATTTCAGCCAAAACGTGATTCATGATTCAGTACACAGTGATTCAGTCACAGAGTCAGTGTGATGGTGTTTGTCGTGTTTTTCTTTATTTTTACATCTACAGTACTGTATTCATAGTGCAAATAAGTCTTAAGTCCTAAAAAGTGTAGTTTAGAAGAGCCAACCAAAACAGGAATTGAATGCTCCAGAACACAGGCTGCATTTACCTTAGCAGCTTTGCTAGTGCCCTGCGATCACCAATAGAGTAAGTGTTTTTTTGCTTTTACTTTTCATTTTCATTCCATTACTCACTAAATTACATGAGATTTTTCAACACTTGATTATATAATAAGCTGTGTGTTAATGAGTTTGGCCAATTGTAAGTTAATTTAAGTGTTAAAGTGTAATAGGCTCCACTATGATTCAGTATAGACTACATTAAACTCATATACAACTCCATTAATGCATATAATGCCTTATACAGTGTGGATTTTCTGGATTTTATTCAATTTACATTATTCCTTATGGGAAAAATTTGCTCGGTACTCCAATACTCCAATGTACTACTTTGTTCCTTCTGTGTCCGTGTTGGATTCTTATGTGTTGTCCAATTTCAGGAGGTGGAATAATTACTCTTTGGTTCCCAAAGGTGCCAGTTAATGTAAATGACTAAGTGAATACTTGTTTCATGCACTGCTGCCTTGCATGTACTGTAGTGTTTCTAGAATGTTTTTTACCTCCCAAGACCTCTAGAAGGACCTTTCTAAAGGTTTTGAAAGAGCTTTCTGACACTGAATGAAACAATAACTTGAATTATAATTATGTGGAGACTGTTTAGCTGAAAGAGAAGCAGCTGAGTAGAGGTAATAAAGCTAGGTGATGGACAACCATCCAAAAAAAACAAGACTGTGAAAGACTGTAGCAGTTTAACCTTAAAATATTACATCATGGCAAGAGTGAGTAGAGAAACAAGATACAAGGTGATTATCTTGCATGAGCAAGCACCCTATCAAGGGCAAATTTCACGAACTAAACAAACACGCAAAGGTGAAGATAAGAAACGCACGGAAATCAAATCAAGTGCCGACCATTGAGGTCTTGAAGTCTTTCCCTCAGGCTTACTTCTCTTTAAAATTGGAAGACGTCCAACACCACTCTCAGCTCAGAACTAGCAAAAACCTTTAGGATTCTGGTATAACTAGTCTGGAGAATTCTTGTTAAAAGTGGTGTTGCACCTAAAAAGCGATAAATCAGAAGGAGAAACAAATCCAAGTGACTCACCTATGCACAAAAACACAAGGAATGAGGTGCAGTACAATGGCAGCAGGTGCTCTGGACTGATGAGGCAAAATCTGAGATTTTTGGCTCCAACAGAAGGCTGCCGAAGGGCTGGAGACCACTGCATGGACCAGTGTCTGTATTCAACAGTGTGGCACAATGGAGGGTCCCTGCAGGTTCCAGGCAGTATTCCTGCAAATAGAGTTGGTGATTTGGTCAAAATTAATGGTCCCTCACTGCTGAGAAGTACAGGCAGGCTGGAATCTATTGAAAATACATCATTGTCAAGTCAAATTATTTTTATGGCACTGTTAATAATAGAAAATGGTCTGAAAACAATGTGGTCCTTTACTTAATAGAAAAAAGCCTGGTTAGCACTTCATGCTGTCCATTACAATGTGCTTTGCTCACTATCACATAGTAGATGTCATAATCTCCATAGGTTCTACATCTGCTGACATTTGATGTGCATACAAAGGCCTTCAGCTCATAACAGTTTTACCTCTGCAGAAATATATTTAAAATGCAAATGTCACATGACTCACCTGACAAGAAATGCAGTTTGCCTTAAGGTGCTAGCAAAAAAATAAAGCTTTAAAATGCTTTCCATGCTCCACCAAAATAATCAATCAATGGAAAATGAATTATTATAATTAAATCAACACACAGAAACCAAAATGTCATCTGGCAAAAATTGATCTAATCAGAAATCACTATTACAACTCCATGTAGGTCTACAGTAATGCCATGCAATTTGCCAGCATTACGATTTTTAACCTGATTGAAAACTAAGGCTTGCAATCAACCACACCACCAACCACCAACAACCACCATCAACCAAACACCACCACTCTTAAACAATAATGCAAAAAGTAGGGGGCTGAGGATGCTGTAGAACCCCCTACTATTAAGACTATGTAACTGCAACTGCCAAGTAATATGTACTGCTGAAGATAAATTTAGATTATTTCATTTCCTGTATACACAACCAGCATTACATAATGTTTTATAAAGATATCAGATTATTATTATTTTTCAAACTGTACTACCATACAGTGAACAATATCTAATCTACACGTCTATCTTTGTGAGGTACAACACTGTCCAAAAGACTTATTTGTACTTGTTTTAGCAATGTCATAATGACCATATAGAACATATTGTCAACGAATTGACCCAAAAACTTGGCTATGTCACTCTATAATACTCTCTTCCACTCATCTTCATCTGGCAATTTAGGCATACATTAGACATGGTTAGCTAAAAGATAATTTTAGCCCTTCACTGGAGACAGGGAAATACTATCGTTGCAGTTTCCATACTCCCATACTCCCATAAACTGACTCACAATGAGTGCACAGAAAGCGTCAGAGCAGCCAAGTACATGACCAAGCTTAATATTTCAAAAGGCTACTGGCAAGTAATCTTAAAATTAAGATTTAACACTTAAGATTTAAGGAAATATCTGCATTCATTACACCATATTAATTAATTTAATGTATGGTAATGATGTTCAGCTTCATTTCAAAAGCCCATAAATGCAAGTCATAGTAGATGTGCCAAACTGTATTGCTTGCTAGATTTACAGGGTAGATAGATGAATGTTCAGTATCACTGGACAGGAGTTTTTTCTAAAGTTTTGCAACCTGAAACTGCTTTAAGCATGTCAATCAGCTCAATGGAGTTTGGTACTTTTTACCGATAAAATTCTCCACAACATCCTTAAATGCCTTCCATGTTATTTTCTCTGGCCCCACTCACAAATCTTCAAACTCCCTTTCATTGAAGATCTGTCTGATTTGTGGGCCAACAAAAATGCCTTCCTTGGTCTTGGCATCAGATTTTCTTTATTCAGTTTATTCTGTCTCAAATAGTAAAATTCATCACCTCGTTTGTTCATTTCCTTCTCAAAATTTTTCATCAATCCCAGTTTTACACAAAGAGGAGACAGAACTATCTTCGTTGTATTAACAAGTGGTTTCTGTGCCAAACTTTTGTTTCCCTGGATCAAAATGCTTTCAGAACTCTTTTTATTGTAATGTGACACTTTAGCACGATTATCCCACACAACTGACAAACCAGAATTTTATGCATCTGAGCTGCATAATAGCAGTGCAAATACTTTTAGATTACCACAGATATTCCAGTTACAATTGTTGTACTCTGCATTTCTACAACAGTTCCATGTATTGTAGGTTTCATTCATGTGTACTGTATAGCCAATGGATATCGAAGAGTGGACATTGCCATTGTGTAGCAGGACAGCTTTCAGGCTTAACTTTGACAAAATATATTAAAAAAGATGCCATTTGATTGGAGGTCATGCAACAAATCCAAAACCATGAACAATCCATTAGTGCCAGTGCAGAAATAGAGGTTGTCAACCTGCATATGTCAGTCCCGAACTTGACAGTTCCAAAAGCCAAAAAATTTTGTACCTGGTGACAGCAGACACCATCCTTTCAATCTTGAATCAAATAGTTCTGATTTAGCTTTTGACCAATAGGTAATTTAATTCTGGCTGGTTTATCGGATGAGGAAAAAAAGGCATTAAAGGAGTGCCATTTGCACATCTGATTCATGCATTGTGTCATCTACATTTGCCTCATCTAGGTTCCATGTCTCTGGTGGCAGTACTGGCAAACTGTCATCATGGTGCACTGGTCTCATTGCTTAAGGCAGACCAGGGCTATTCAACAGATGTATTTTTTTCTAAGTAGACTTAAAATATGATGGGAATTTAAAAATAGTCTATATCTACAAAATGGTAAGTAACACAAATTATTAAGGTGGTTTTCATGATCAGCAGCCGAAAATCCACCCAAAAATATACCCAAAATAATTCAGAAAGCAAAATGTTTGCTGTCCTGTTTATTTAGACAGTGATTTTGGATGTTCACAGAAAGTTTCCCTGAAATTGAACCCGAGTTTGTAGAGGGTACAGTAACACATTTAGGCCATTGAACATGTCCAACAAGTTAAGGCTAAAATCTAGGTTATATTACAATTCCCAGGCTCAATATTATGTTTTTGTGTTTGTAAGAATTAATCACCTATTGAACTAAAAAAAAAACGTTTAACTTCTGTTTTAGCTGCTCCAGATTTTCCGATTGGTTGCCAGCGCAGTCAGCACGAGGACCGTTACTCTGCAAATGATATTCATCCCATATGCTACTTTAAATCTTACCAGTTGTTATATTTCTTGTACAGTATGTGGCATCTTTCACCACAAGATCTCAATAAAACTATACACCAACCACAAACCATTTGTTTTTCTGATCACCTAGGGCAGAGATAAATCTAGTTGCTTAAAAGCAACCGCAGGTGTGGGTTCCTGATATAAAAATAGAAAGCTTTCTGAGTTAACTCTGCATGTTGAACCTCTGCACTGTTTGTAAATGTATAAGTACACTATATAGCCAAAAGTATATGGTCAGGCTAAAATTGCATCATGGTTAGTAGTATGGAGTTTGTCACCCATTTGCTTTTACAACACCCTTCCCTCTTCTGATAAGGCTTTCTGCTAGATTGTGTAACTTGTCTATGAGGTCTGGCACTAACTCAAAAATTCTTAAGACCTCAGATGTTAAAGTAAATGGACATTGCTTGGATAATCGTTATACCACAGATACCTATACTACTTTTAGATATTTCACTTGAGCATGCCTGTGAATGGCACTAGCATAGTTTGTTTTTAGCTTATAGCTAGCTTGAGATTCTACTGGCACCAAAGGATTTTTTTTAAATAAGACAATCTACTGGCTGTGTAGACTGTTCCCAGCTGTCTCAGAGGACTGCTGAACATCTCTACTCAACTTCACCAGATAAAGAAGGATTAGGAGCTGTTGGACTCAGTGCTGGCTCTTCCATGCCTGGGCTAAATCTGTTCTGAGAAACCGCCCCCTTCAGTTAGAGGACACTTGGTCTTGGCTAGGGGCCACCAGCCACTGAGCCACTTCCATGCAGGTAACTGGTGTCACCAAGAACATCAGAAGAGGCTCCACTGTAACCCACTCATTTCAATAGCATCATAGGTCCCCATGGGGGATGGACAAACGTGACATACCCCAGCATGTCACAAATTTATCTAAACCTTAGATCTGGTGCTCACAATATCCAGAGAAAATGCCAGATCTGACCATCACCATATCTGTTTTGAACTGGAAATAACTATGGGTTATTAGACAAGATGATTGAAAATTAACATTTTTGCTTAAGGTCTACCCTGGACAAGATTGCATTGTTTCATCTAAGAAAAAGAGCTCTAAAAATATGTTCCCTGTTACACCGAGCTTGTACACAGCATTAACCACATTTCTAGATAGTTGGAATACAATGGTGACAGCATAAGCTGGAGGTTTATTAAAAAGCATGGAGAGTTTCTCTCCATAAATATCATGAAGCCCTATTTTGAGCGAGAGGTACTTACTGTATATTTCTGGATTAATTTCTAAAAACCAAAACCATAGCAGGTTCCTGATTAACACCATATCCAAACTAATAAATACCAATCCCATCCTTGAAGCACAAATTCCTATAGATATCAGTTTTGCAGACTTCTTCAGTCAGAAAACAGAAGACATTTGAGTTAAAGACAGAGTTATCAGCAGGTCTGCAGTACTACTGTGCAGTCACAAAATTCATGAACGATTCTACAAATTTAGTCTCATTCGCCATCGTGGAGTTGCACTCCCTGATGTTTTCATCCAAATCAGCACCCTGTGTACTTAACCAAACACCAAAGCTGTTTTTAGATCTATTACCACCAACCAGAGACCCTGTTGTGAATATCATTAACTCGTCACTAGACTTGGGGTCAACCTGAGTCTTATATAAGTATCAATAATACAGTATACATGATGTCTTCCAGTCAGGGTTCTGGAAACATCACAGTATAGAATCTGCACTAAAGTGATTAATTATTTATTCTAGGGCTCAGATTCTAGTTCAGTTTTAGTCTTAGTTCTTTTGGACTTGTGCAGCATCAACCATAAAATCTTAACCGACAAAAAACATGGCTATTTTAGATGGGAAAAGTCTAGCTTGGCTTAGATCCTATTTGACAGGCCAGGATCAGTTTGTTAGTGTAAATGGAGACCTTTCACAGTCTAAAAAGGCTATGGTTCCCCACATGGTTCTGTTGTAGGTCCCTTGCTGTTCTCACTACATATGAATCATTCCGCTGAATGGCTGCCAGTTACTGTTGTAACTCTTAAATATTAAACTTAATTTTCTAGTTTTCCAACACTTAATCTAACAACACATATTTAACTATTCATAATGAATACTGCTCAATCTCAGGAAAATTTATTTTATTTTTTACATTGCTTCTCCCATTACTGTTACTCGAGTGAAAACCTGAGGACATGACTATAATATGTAGTTTAAAGAAAATTATTTTGGAATTCTTTGCTTTTGGAAAAAATGCTATTTTTCAGTGCTCTAGGTAGTTTTTATTCATGTTTTATATTACATACCTTAAATTTGCAATACATTTTTTGATACCTTGCTTAATAATAAAATGTTTCTTACAGTTTATTATTATTATTATTAATTATTGATACGTGTAATGTCCTGCGGACAGAAATGGCAACCCATTTGGTGGAATGGCTCTTATTCAACCCCTAGAACATGTAATTCATAAGCAAAATATTAGTTTCAGTTCCATTCCAACAACACCTACTGTTTATTTTTCAGTTAAACCGGATTCTGGAGCTCAACTACATAAAACAGAATACTGGGCTAGAAACATAAAAGCTTGTATGAGTAGAAATTTCCTTCAAAACGTACTATTGTTGGGTAGTAAATATGTATGTGACAAACTCTGATCCCACTCTTTACTTAAAAATTCTGCACTAAAGCTAAGATCCTCTTGATGCAGGATTCACATATAAACATCTCAAAAATGCATATTTACACTTGAGGAACATATCCAAGGCATATGTTGGGTCCTCAGGATGTTGAGAAGCTAGGCTATGCATTTATAACTTCTAGACTGGATTACTGTAATGGATTGTTGACTGGTTGGTAACTCTTTCACTATACATGCTTCAGTTGGTCCAGAATGCTACTGATCAGATCCTAATCAGGAAGAGAAAGTCAGGTCATAATTCCCTGGTCTTATACACTGCTTGGCCAAAAAAAACCATCACACACTAATATTTTGTTGGACCACCTTTAGCTTTCATTACAGCACACATTCGCTGTGGGATCGTTTCCACATGCTTCTGCAATGCAATGACATTTATTTCTGTTCAGACATGCATTAATTTTTCCCCACGGTCTTGTATTGATGATGAGAGATTTGGACCACTGCCTTGTCTTCTCCAGCACATCCCAAAGATTCCCAAATTGGTTCAGGTCTGAACTCTGTGGTGGCCAATCCATGTGTGAAAATGATCTCATGCTCCCTGAACCACTCTTTCACAATTTGACCCGGCTGAAACAGATGAACATCTTTTCCACGACCACAGGACATGTCTTTCGACATAGTTGTTTAACAAATGAGAAGCTACTCACTGCATCAGTTAGGGTTAAAGAACTTGTTGCCAGCAGAAACACCATCACTAATGCAGGAATTACCCGATGGGAGGCTCTTTTTTTAAAACTACTTAACTATTTGCTTAGTTAAATCCAGATGGTGACACTTTTTTGTCCGGGCAGTGTATACTGTAGTTACTTTAGCTGCCTGTCAATTCTCACACTGAATTCTCACACTAAATACCTGCTACTGTAGCCTATATAAGCTGTTTTTTCTTATTTTTTCTTCAGATTTTTAATGCGGCACAAATTTCCTGTATTTTCTGGTTGTATTCTAATAAAGAGAATGAAAAATAATTATATATAGTCATTATACCACTGCTAAAACAATGGTATATCTAAGTTAATGGTGGACTTGTGCACAGCACTGTTTAAAGCATTAAAAGGTTTAGTCATACTATATCTCACTGACCTCGTTAAGCAGCACGGACTGCTTTATTCAGCAGGTTTACTATTAAACCCAATCATTTTCTAACATTGCTCCAAAACTCTAGTATAGTGTTCCAGTGGATATTACAGAACATTTTTAAATTAAAACAATTTTTTATGAAACCAAACATGTTTGTTCTTATTCTTATACCATCACATTTATTTGATTATAGCAAACTGTCAAATGTAGATGGTTGTACAAATTGTTTTTATCATAATCATAATACTATCTCAGAGTTTTATTAGTAATTTCTTTGTTGGTCTTAATTATTTTATAATCTCAGTGGAGAGTTTATGTATATGTACACTGTTCCAACTGCATAATTAACTCATACTGTTGATCATCTTTGATATTGGTTTTATGTTATTTTTATATCAGATTTTGTGACTTAATTGGCATTTTAAAGTTTAACTAAAGCATTTTGGACTCAAATGAAACTTGCTATATAAATAAAATCCTTATAATTATTTGTAGTAATTTATCTATTATCATTATTTAATATTGTTAGTTATGATATGTCTGTATTATTATTGCTGTTGTTGTTTTTACTATTACATGGTAAGTACTACTAAGAAAAATAGTATAATGCATTTCAGCTACTTGTAATACTTCAATGTACTTGTAAAAACATAAATGCAATGCAAGACTTAATATTTAATGAATGAACAGGTGGACCTTCAGTCACATTTAAAGACTCATTCCACCACATAAACCCCAGTATAGAGAAGAATCTTGACTTTTGCTTTTTGTCTTTATAGTAGAGGTCAAGCCATGCTTAAAGGGGCATCTCTTTAGCGGTACCTCTCCCACTCACACCTCCCTCCCCTGTGAGCTGATGATAGAGTAAACAGAGGCCTTTCACTATCTCATGCCTCTTCCCTGATCTCTGTCTGTCCTGTTCAATAGATAAGACTAACATTGCTTAGCTTTGTGCCATGTTGTGACTGGAGCCCCAAGTGTTCTGAGGCTAATGCAAAAAGCTTCAGCAAAGAGACAAATACTGTGTAGGGCGTAGAATAGGACGACAATTAATCCCTGAATACACTGCTAGTTAGTGTGTCCTGGTCTGGCTGCTGCCTGTGTGGGGTTTGCATGTGCTCCCAGTGACAGTATGTATATGAAAAGTATTGATCAGCCACTGATTGTAGGCAAGTTCTCCAACTTAGAAAGATGAGAGAGGTCTGTAATTTTCATCATAGGTTACACTTCAACTATGAGAGACAAAAATAAAATAAAAAAAATCCAGGAAATCACATTGTAGGATTTTAAAATAAAAGAATTTAAATGTAAATTATGGTGGAAAATAAGTATTTGGTCTATAAATTTGGTTCAACTCAATACTTTGTAACATAACCTTTGTTAGCAATGACAGAGGTCAAATGTTTCCTGTAAGTCTTCACTAGGTTTTGCACACACTGTAGCTGGTGTGTTTTGGCCCATTCCTCCATGCAGATCTCCTCTAGAGCAGTGATGTTTTGGGGCAACACGGACTTTCAACTCCCTCCACAAATTTTCTATGGGGCTGAGGTCTGGGGAGACTGGCTAGGCCAGGACTCCAGGACCCTTGAAATGTTTTTTACGGAGTCACTCCTTTGTTGCCCGAGCAGTGTGTTTGGGAATCATTGTCATGCTGGACCAGCCATGTTCCATCTTCAATACTCTCACTGATGGAAGGCAGGTTTTGGCTTAAAATCTCATGATACATGGCCCCATTCCATTTGTTCCCTTAAGACAGATCAGTTCGTTCTGTCCCCTCTGCAGAAAACAGCCCCAAAGCATGATGTTTCCACCCCCATGCTTCACAGTAAAGGTATTGTGCAACTCAGAATTCTTCTTCCTCCAAACACAAGGAGTTGAGTTTTTAACCAAAAAGTTTCTATTTTAGTTTCATCTGACCACATATTTTCCCAGACCTCTTTTGGATCATCCATATCCAAGCAAACTTCAGATGGGCCACTGGACATGTAACTGGCTTAAGCAGGGGGACACACCTGGCACTGCAAGATCGGAGTGCCCTCTTGGCGTAGTGTGCTACTGATGGTAGCTTTGTTATTTTGGTCCCAGCTCTCTGCAGGTTCATTCATCAAGTCCTTCATGTAGTTTCTGGGATTTTTGCTCACCGTTCTCATGATCATTTTGACCCCACAGGATGAGATCTTGTGTGGAGCCCCAGATCAAGGGAGATTATCAATGGTCTTGTATGTCTTACAATTGCTCCCACAGTTGATTTATTCACAACAACCTGCTTGCCTATTGTAGATTCACTCTTCCCAGCCTGGTGCAAGGTCTCCAATTTCTTCCTAGTGTCCTTCGACAGCTCTTTGGTCTTGGCCATGGTTGAGTTTGGAGTCTGACTGTTTGAGGCTGTGGACAGGTGTCTTTTATACAGATAACGAGGTCAAACAGGTGCCATTAATACGGTAATGAGTGGAGGGACAGAGAACAGCTTCTTAAAGAAGAGACTTACAGGTCTGTGAGAGCCAGAAATCTTGCTTGTTTGTGGGTGACCAAATACTTATTTTCCTCCATGATTTACAATTAAATTCTTTAAAAATCCTACAATGTGATTTCCTGGATTTTTTTTTCCTCATTTTGTCTCTCATAGTTGAAGTGTACCTATGACGAAAATTACAGACCTCTCGCATCTTTCTAAGTTGGATAACTTGCACAATCAGTGACTGACTAAATACTTTTTTGATTACGTGGGTATAGAAAGTGAATGATTTTGATGCTTATTTGTCTCTCTTGCAGCGTTCCGAGATCTAAATGCCAAACTATACCCCTCACCTCTGACTTAGTGGATTTAAGAGGCATCACACTTTAAAACGTGTTACAGTGGTACCTCGGTTCTCGTCGCTGATTCGTTCCAGAAGGCTTGTCGAGAACCAGAAACAATGGTACCAAGCAAAGTTTTCCTATAAGGAATAATGTAAATTGAATGAATCCGTTCCAGACCCCCAGAAAATCCACACTGTATAAGGCATTATATGCATTAATGGAGTTGTATTGTACAGGTGCTCCCTGATTTATGATGGGGATATGTTCCGGGAAATCCATCATAAGTTAAATGTAACATGAACTGATGACTTTAACAAGTGTTTGGTGGAGTGGTCTATACTGATAAGACCCATGATAAGTAATGATAATTAAGTCCATGTTTAAAACACTTACATCCCAGGTAAAAATATACTGTGAATGTTCATAGTAAAAGTGTGAATTGCTTGACAGTTTTAATGTGAATTTTCACAGTTTGACCATGAAGTTCACAGTTCTACTATGGCTTTTTGATGGTAATTTGGCCACTTCATGTGAAATTTCATAGTACAACTTTAAACTTGGTTGACTATGAACTGACTATGAATTATTTCACAGTTGTACTACGAATTTTAGTGGTAATTTGGCTTCAAGGTGCTACTGTCAAATTTCCCAGCACATTTTTTCCTGAGATTAACCTACAGTTGGCCAAAATCCTTAACAACAACCAATAACAAAGCTTATTTTATAATGAAGTGTTGAAAAATCTCATGTAATTTAGTGAGCAATGGATTGAAAGTGAAAAGTAAAAGCAAAACACTTACTCTTTTGGTGAACTCCGAACACTAGCATAGCTGCTAAGCTAACTGCAGCCTGTGTTCTGGAGCATTCAGTTCATGTTTTGGAATGGATTTCGGTTGGCTCTTATAACCTAACATTTGTAGGACCCATGGAGACTTATTTTCATTAAGAATAGAGTACTGTAGATGCAACAATAAACATCTTCCCTGAGAAAGGGATATTGTGAAGCTGAATCACTCAATCGTGAATCAAGTTTCATCTGAAACGACTCGTACAAGTTTAAGTGAGTGTGCCAAGTACCGAGAATTTATTTATTTTTTGTTAAAATGCACTGAGAACCGAATTTCACAAGTTCCGAGATGGTCGAGAACTGAGGTACTACAGTATTTTAAAAAAACAACAACAGAAAGACATTTACAGATCTTGAAGAAAAGCATTTTTCGTTTCCTCATGGCTCAGCACATGACACATGTCCATGATATCACAAAGATCAAACATCAAGCAGCTCAGCCTGAAATCACCTAACATTAACTATTTTAAAGACAGATTTTAAAAAAGAAAGCACACAAATGTTTTGCCAAACGATATCATTGCGTAGTAAGCGTTGTCGCTCGAGCGAGTACGGGTTTATCGCGACAAGTCGCACGCATCTCAAAGCAATCGCAAACTCATCCCCTATCAATCCGTCTGGCAGCCACCTGAAAATCAGCAATTGACATTTCTTCTCCGATCTTGTCGTGTCTCTTATTTTTTTTAATTGTGCTCATTCCCTCCTCACTAGTTCCATGGTGGCCGCTGTCATCCGTCTGATCTGACAGCAGGAGGGAGAGAGTGAGAGGACAACAGAGAGAAAAGAAAGAGAGAGAGAGAGAGAGAGAGAGAGAGAGAGAGAGAGGCATGACACTAGTTCCAACCCTAGTGCTGATGTGTCAGGCTTATCACACAGCTGAGCGCTCCTGAGGTGACATCCTCCACTGAATCAGTGACATTTCACGGACGGTGCAAATCTATCCGTCATTGTCACTGGTCCTAACCCCCCTTCGCACCGGCCCCCACGTGCACTCACACTGCTTTAGCGTTCCAGGAGTTAGCATATTGATTACAGTGAAGCCAGTGGACTGTGCCAGGTTTTTTTTTTTTTTTTTTTTTTTTTGGGCCAAAGTGGACTGCAGTCACTGTCCGGTCAGTGTCACTTTCTGCTCAGAGTTGGGTTTTAATCCTGAACAGATACCAGGTTAAAGAGAATTTCTACAACATCAGATTTGTTTTAGAAAGATTTGTCTAAAACAGATCGTTGACACGGTATGGCCTCAAAGACTAAGCACAAAAAAGTCTTTTAATTTCTTTGAATTGCAGCATACTAAAGATTCTTCTCATTTACATTTTTTGAATTGTTGTACTTCAGAAAGTAAAATGAAACGTTTTCATTCGGTTACTTAAGATATGGTGAAGCTACACTACAGCATTTTGTTTGCAATTTTAAACCTCTGTTTCTTTTCATCTTTTTCACTAAAGATTGTGTTTAAAAATTATACAGGAAAACGTGCATTGCTTTGCATTGTTTACACCGGTCTAAAAAAATCGTTGACACAGCATGGCCTCAAAGACTAACACACTAATGCCTGTGTTTAGTTTACCATTATCCGTGGAGAATCTGACTTGGGTACAACATAACTGGAAAAAATTGAATTCACTTTCCATAACAGACCACAGAGTATTTGGCAGGTGAATTGTTTCAGTGGCTCTGTTGTATGCAAGACGAGCACACACTACAAGCCTGGACTTGCTTAATGCATCACATTTTTTCAATTACTGTTATTTTCAAGTCTTTACCTGCTTATTTATATTTTTGACCCATGTGTATAAGTCTATCTAGGTGTTCTGTTTTGCCGTGTTATTACCTGTTAAACTGATTCATTACCTTTCCTGCTTGTGCTTGTGTACCCTATTTTATCGAATACAAAGTTTGTTGGAGTCCACAGTGTCTATAACAAATTAACAAACCCTGTCAAACTCCTTATCTTGTCAGATTATACCATGAAAATTAAAACAAATCCCATTTACCCACTGTACCCATCAACGCCAAAGTGAAAATAACATTTAATCAATTCATATTCAAATTGATTTGGTAATATACCTGATTTGGAGTCAGCATAATTAGAGGTGTAATGATGTATCATGGCATGATGTATCGCAGCACAGAAAAAGGACGATACATCTTGTTTATGGCATCTAATGCAACTGCATTTTTGAACATCAGAGGGCGCAATCATTCATTGTGCTCACAGACCCATATCCTGCTCTCAGTGAGACTCCTAGTTTCTTTTATTTGCAGCAGACGTAACCATTATTTTGAATTGGTTATTCTTCAAAAATGACAAAAAAATGTTTTCACAGTTAAAGATATGGTGAAGCTATACTATGGCATTTTGCTTAAACTTTTTAACCTCTGTTTCTTTTAATTGCAGGGGACTAATGATTTTGTTTAAATGAAAAAAGAAATGTACAATGTGCATTGTTTTGCACTGTTTACACTTATATAAAATAATATACACTAAAAATAATATATTAGTGTACATTTAGTGTAATAAAATATTACACTAAAAAGAAAAAAGAAATGTCTTTTACTGGCAAACCTCAGAAAAGTTTGTTTTATTTAATGTCGCCATCAGCATCAATGGCCATTTTAACAACAGACACAAAGTTATATCGATACACAACGTTACTTCAAAGCTAGTCATATATATACACTCAGATTGGGCCAATTTAGAGTAAGCAATTAACATAATGCATATCTTTGGTCTGTGGGAGGAAACTGGAGTTCCTGGATTAACCCACAGGCAGGACATGCAAACTAATCACAGAAAGGACCCAGGTCACTCCACCAACCCAAAACCTTCTCGCTGTGAGGCAACAGTGTTACCCACTGAGCCACTGTGCCACCACCCTTGAAGCAAGACAACAACCCTAAACATACCAACAAACAACAGCGTTCAATACAATACAAATGTACCTGAGCGGCCAAATCAGAGCCCTGACCTAGATTCAATAGAAAATCTGAGAGCAGTTCATTGGCACTTCACTGAGCATGAACAATATAGGTAGGTAGAGATGTACATTGGTAAGTTTGTGAACCCTTTAGAATGTTCCACATTTCTGCATAAATATGACCTAAAACATCATAAGATTTTCACACAAGTCCTAAAAGTAGATAAAGAGAACCCAGTTAAACAAATGAGACAAAAATATTATACTTGGTCATTTATTTATTGAGGAAAATGATCCCATATTACATATTAGTGAGTGGCAAAAGTATGTGCAAAAAACTGCAAGTAAACGTTTCCTGTAACTGTTGATCAGTCCTCCACACCGGCTTGGAGGAATTTTAGCCCATTTCTCCGTACAGAACAGCTTCAGCTCTGGGATGTTGGTGGGTTTCCTCACATTAGCTGCTCGCTTCAGGTCCGTCCACAGCATTTCGATTGGATTAAGGTCAGGACTTTGACTTGGTCATTCCAAAACATTACCTTTATTCTTCTTTAACCATTCTTTGGTAGAACGGCTTGTGTGCTTAGGGTTGTTGTCTTGCTGCATGACCCACCTTCTCTTGAGATTCAGTTCATGGACAGATGTCCTGACATTTTCCTTTAGAATTCTCTGATATTAGAATTCTGAAATCAAAATTCACTGTTCCATCAATGATGGCAAAACAGATGCCCAGATGCAGCAAAACAGGCCCAAACCATGACACTACCACCATCATGTTTCACAGACGGGATAAGGTTCTTATGCTGGAATGCAGTGTTTTCCTTTCTCCAAACATAACACTTTTCTTTTAAACCAGAAAATTCTATTTTGGTCTCATGCATCCACAAAACATTCTTCCAATCGCCTTCTGGCTTGTCCACGTGATCTTTAGCAAACTGCAGACGAGCAGCAATGTTCTTTTTGGAGAGCAGTGGCTTTCTCCTTGCAACCCTGCCATGCACACCATTGTTGTTCAGGGTTCTTCTGATGGTGGACTCATGAACATTATCATTAGCCAATGTGAGAGAGGTCTTCAGTTGCTTAGAAGTTACCCTGGGGTCTTTTGTGACCTCACCAACTATTACACGCCTTGCTGTTGGAGTGATCTTTGTTGGTCGACCACTCCTGGGGAGGGTAACAATGGTCTTGAATTTCCTCCATTTGTACACAATCTGTCTGACTGTGGATTGGTGGAGTAAAAACTCTGTTTTTGAGATGTTTTTGTAACCTTTTACAGCCTGATGAGCATCAACAGCTCTTTTTCTGAGGTCCTCAGAAATGTCCTTTGTTCGTGCCATGATACACTTCCACAAACGTGTTATGAAGAGCAGACTTTGATAGATCCCTGTTCTTTAAATAAAACATGGTGCCCACTGACAACCGATTGTCATCCTATTGACTGAAAACACCTGACTAATTTCACCTTTAAATTAACTGCTAATCCTAGAGGTTCACATACTTTTGGCACTCACTAATATGTAATATTGGATCATGTTCCTCAATAAATAAATGACCAAGTATAATATGTGTGTCTCATTTGTTTAACTGGGTTCTCTTCATCTCCTTACAGGACTTGTGTGAAAATCTGATGATGTTTTAGGTCATATTTATGCAGATATATAGAAAATTTAAAGTGTTCACAAACTTTCAAGCACCACTGTATCCAAACAGACTGATGACAGCAAATAAAGAATGGTTCTACTAAGTATTCAATCAGAGGGTTGATCACTTGTCCATCCCAGCTATTCTAGTTTGTGATTTTTATTAACATTCAGAACTGTTGCCCTTTTTTTAAATTGCTTTCATTACCTTTTGTAAGGTAAAAGGTACCAATAAAGCTGGAAAAATATCTTTATTTTTATGGGTACTGTACGGGTACTGAAACTCAATATCTGAAGCAGTATATATATTAGTGTATATATTAGTGTGTGCATTATGAGTGACGTAATAAGAACTATTCATTAGAATTCCAAACGATAACACAAAATGAAACCTGGAAAACAACATCATGCAAATCTAAATGTGCTAATTGTTTTTGATAAGCGTGGCACGTTTAGATCTCCGAGAGAGCAGGCCGTCATACCGTCAGTGTGGGAGGGAGTGAGGCATAAAGACTGGAGAAATCCATCAAACATGCCAACACATTAATGGATAGAATTAAATACATATGGAGTCAGCGAGGCATCCATGTCTGCCGAAGATGAATCGCTAAGAGGGGAATACAGAACATTAAATGTACATAAAAGTTAGATGTGGCATTGGAACGCAATGCATTGTAGTAGCCTCTGGAAAGTAGGATCATATTTTCGAGTGGGATGCGAGTTGTGAAATTTCTTCATTATTTCGCACTCTGCCTTTTGCCAAGTCTTGGTAGTTGAGGAAAAAAAGTTTTTGAAGTCTATATTTACTCCTTAATCTACTTAGCAGAAACTGTGCATCAGAATATACCTGCCCTTCAATTATATTATTTTAAACACTCATTGTCAGACTTGACAAAGTACACTGTGGGAGCTAAATGTATGTATTTGGTACAGACTCTGCTCTGTATTTTGCATCCTTAAGTAGAAATACCACAAGGTACATAATCATTAAGGGTTAAAAAAAGGCATAAATGACATCTAAGGCCCTATTTTTCCAAGAATTATCAAATTTGCACAGATGTCTCCCACATTGACCATAGTAAATCAGAGAGAAAAGAACACAACCCATAAAAAACATGTATTACCAAACTAGAGCACCTGAATTTTAGTGCAAAAGGTACAGAGTTCAACATTTCAAGCAACATGAAGAACAACTGAATCAGATGTATGATGTCCAGACTTTGGGGCTTCCAGTGATACTAAGGATATTCCTTTCATTCCTTTTCAATAATGTATTGAAAGTGAAAAACAAACTATTATTGTCCGACCATGGCTTTTCCTCACTACATTTCCCAGCGGTCAACACTCCCGCCATGTGACTCTCTATGTCACGCACTGCCGACGTTCTCATTTAGCATTGGAGAGTGCAGGAAAGTATCGTACTGCATATCACTTCCGCAGGGAAAAATCTAAATTAAAAATTCAGAGTACGGTTTCTGTTGAACGCGTATTTATGTGTATTATCGGATTTCAATCGTAAGTTGGACCGACCTCGGAGTGCCCGCATTACAAACAGTGAGCTGACTTAACATGGCGCAATTTACATTTACAGCATTTAGCAGACGCCCTTATCCAGAGCGACTTACAATTGGTACAATCTTACAATCCAAGCAATTGTGGGTTAAGGGTCTTGCTCAAGGCCCCAACAGTGGCAGCTTGGCAGAGGTGGGATTTGAACCCTGGACCTTTTGGTCCATAGTCCTGCACCTTAACCACTAGGCTACCACAGTCCACCGCAATCCACCTTATACACTATTATTACGCATTCATATTAAATCAGCATCTGTGCGTGGATTGAACTGTCAGTTTGGATTGAGGCATCTGTGAAAAGATCACATTTCAATCTATGACATACAAGACAACGATGATGAAGAGGCCGTCGCATCTGATCTGGTGCCATTCTCTTTCAAATTTGTTTTCTGTTCACCTTGACAGATCATTTGTTTTAGTCAGATTAATGAGCCGATCATTTTCGAGTCTGTTTAATAATTTAAATGCTATAATACCTCTGAGGCTTGATTTCATGTCCATGTACCAGATATAGGTACTCTCCGTGGCTTCTAACAGAGGAGCACCATATTGATTAGTTATTCTGTTAATTAAAGTCTGTCTCAAGAGGGAGGATCCGTTCCAGAATTAGACCTGCTGTAGTGGAGGGCAGGAGCACCAGGGATTACAACACCTGTACTATGCATCGTCAGGGTTAAGCTTGTCCTGCGCGGGTGCATGTAAACTCCAAGAGCAGGTGTTACACTGACATTGTGCTGTCTCTCTCTCTCTCCCCCTGCCCCCCCCACTCTCTCTCACACACACACACACACACACACACACACACACACACACACACACCTTGGCAATCCTATATTTATGTGGATTTTCCATTGACGTAATGATTACTGTGGCCTAATAATGCTACATCTAACCCTAACCTCAGTAACCAAAAGCAAATATTTTGTCTCATTTGTTTTTTTCAAAACAAACTTGCCGTTTTTGCCAAAAGCGGACTGTGGTGGCCTAGCGGTTAAGGTACTGGACTATGGACCAAAAGGTCCAGAGTTCAAATCCCACCTCTGCCAAGCTGCCACGGTTGGGTCCTTGAGCAAGGCTCTTAACCCACAATTGCTTGGATTGTAAAACTGTATCAATTGTAAGTCGCTCTGGATAAGGGCGTCTGCTAAATGCTGTAAATGTAAATGTTTTCCTTGTGGGGATCAGCATAATGTCCCCACAATAACTGCGTTTACATTCACTTAATAATCTGATAACTGTAAAAAATCCGATTTTGCCAGGAATCCGATATAATATGTGACTTATCCTTCAAACTTTAATATTAAATATTCAAATTCTTCATTTTCTCGAGTATATACTGCATTTCAGAGTCTCCACAAAGAGCTCGACAGCCATTCTGCCGGTTTCAATTCCGTGGGCAGTTTTAATTCCGGGTTGCCAAATCCCGCGAGAAAAACCCTTTCACTTTCAATGGAAAAACGAGGGCGGATAGAGCAGAATCTTAATAATAAGCAGACCTGGCAACCATGCCGGGTTAAACTAGCATAGCACATGCGCGGACTGAGAAAAACGATTAGAAATCGAGTAACTGGTATAGCCTATAGTATCAATGAAAAGTTTGGACACACGTTCTTACCCAGTGTTTTTCCTTATTTTTTTATGTTTTATACAGGGAGGGAATACATATGGAATCATGTACTAAACACAAAAGTGCTAAACGAACCAGACTAAGTTTAATGCTTTAGACTCTGTGTTTCAACCATACCTCTGCACAACAAAGCTGATGGTTGAAAACACATTAAGAAGGCATGGAAGTCCTCACGTTACCTCTTGACAATGCCCACCTGTTAACTGAAGCCCTTTCCAGGTGATTACCTTGTAAAGCTGATTTGAGAGAATTCCAAGAGTGTACAAAGCTGTCATCAAAGCTAAAGGTGGCTACTTTGAAAAAAAAAACTTTTTTATACTTTGAAGTATAAAATAAACTGTAGTTCATTTAACACTTATGTACTACATAATTCCACACGTGGACCTTCATAGTTTCGAAATAATAAAATTAAGGAAAAAAACATAAATGAGTCCAACTTGTGTCCAAACTTTTGACAGGTACTGTACATGCCAAAAGTACTCTGATTATTGGGGTAAAATCCAGCTCTTTTTATTCGATTTCTTAATCTGATTTCTAGATCGGAGTATGCTGCATACATGACCACTTGAATAATCAGATAACTGCAGAAATTCGAAAGTGATCAGATTATTAAGTGCATTTAAAACCACTTCATCACGGGGGCCAGCTAAATGTCCCCTGCAAATAAAAGTTTGTCTGTAAAAAAACAAAAAAACAAAACAAAACAAGCTGTTTAACTTGTGGGAACCAACAACATGTCCCCACAATGTCAAAATGTCAGATCTTTCTATCAATTGGTCCCCCCCATTGTACTCCCCATCCCCCACATTTGTATTGCTATCCTAGGAAAAGTATAAAAGGCAATGTAACTTTCGGAAAGCAAATGATGGTGATGATCCTGTTTCCCTTCTTCTGTCAAACTTAATCTGAAGTCACCACATAAAGTCACCTGAATATAGCCAACAACAACATACTATAATATCCAGCCACTACACCAAGTACGGTGAGCAGGTGAAAATACACACTTGCAGTCTTTATGACGGATGTCAAAACGTGTTAATTGAGTGGATGTGAGAAGAGCAGTAACTAGTTTTTTTGTTTTTTTAACCATTCTGAGTGAAGATTTTACTTCGACATGTTGAGAAAGCACAGATTTATTCTGTTTGAATGAATTGTTTTTATTCAGTAATGATTCAGAAAAAGTTCAGTTTATAATTAGCTTTATCTCAGACAGACATATTTGAAACGGCTGGTCTCAACAACACTTTCTGAGTCCAAATGAGATTGAGACTTTATTTCGACTTTATACATGTTTATGGTCTTGAGACTGGTCTCGAGAGTGAGATCAGACTCGAGTACTACGTTATCTAACCCTAGCCTCAGTAACCTAAAGCAAATCTTTTGGCATTTTTGATATTTGAAATAAAAATTGCTGTTTTAGAATTTGAAATGAGAACTGACAAAACAGTCCTCACAAGTAAAAACTGCCAGGTGTTCCTATCTCTGTGAATACATTTGTCTTCACAAATACAGTGGGGCAAAAAAGTATTTAGTCAGCCACTGATTGTGCAAGTTCTCCTACTTAGAGAGATGAGAGAGGTCTGTAATTTTCATCATAGGTACACTTCAACTATGAGAGACAAAATGAGAAAAATAAAATCCAGAAAATCAAATTGTAGGATTTTTAGAGAATTTAATTGTATATCATGGTAGAAAATAAGTATTTGGTCACCCACAAACAAGATTTCTGACCTGTAACGTCTCCTTTAGGAAGCTCTTCTGTCCTCCACTCGTTACCTATATTAATGGCAGCTGTTTGACCTGGTTATCTGTATAAAACACACCTGTCCACAGCCTCAAACAGTCAGACTCCAAACTCACCCATGGCCAAGACCAAAGAGATGTTGAAGGACACCACGAAGAAAACTGTAGACCTGCACCAGGCTGGGAAGAGTGAATCTACAATAGGCAAGCAGGTTGGTGTGAATAAATCAACTGTAGGAGCAATTGTAAGAAAATGGAAGACATACAAGACCATTGATAATCTCTCTCGATCTGGGGCCCCATGCAAGATCTCATCCCGTGGGGTCAAAATGATCATGAGAACAGTAAGCAAAAATTCCAGAACTACACGGAGGGACCTGATGAATGACCTGCAGAGAGCTGGGACCAAAGTAACAAAGCTACCATCAGTAACACACTACGCCGATAGGGACTCAGATCCTGCAGTGCGATGCATGTCCCCCTGCTTAAGCCAGTACATCTCCAGGCCCATCTGAAGTTTGCCAGAGAGCATATGGATGATCCAGAAGAGGATTGGGAGAATATCATGTGGTCAGATGAAACCAAAATAGAACTTTCTGGTAAAAACTCAACTTGAGGAAGAAGAATGCTGAGTTGCATCCCAAGAACACCATACCTACTGTGAAGCATGGGGGTGGAAACATCATGCTTTGGGGCTGTTTTTCTGCAGAGGAGACAGGACTACTGATCCGTGCTAAGTGAAGAATGAACGGGGCCATGTATCGTGAGATTTTAAGCCAAAACCTCCTTCCATCAGTGAGAGCATTGAAGATGGAACATACCTGGGTCTTCCAACATGACAATGATCCCAAACACACCCCTCGGGCAACGAAGGAGTGGCTCCATAAAAAGCATTTCAAGGTTCTGGAGTGGCCTAGCCAGTCTCCAGACCTCAACCCGACCGAAAATTTGTGGAGGGAGCTGAAAGTCCGTGTTTCCCAGCAACAGCCCCAATACATCCCTGCTCTAGAGGAGATCTGCATGGAGGAATGGGCCAAAACACCAACTACAGTGTGTGGAAACCTTGTGAAGACTTACAGGAAACATTTGACCTCTGTCATTGCCAACAAAGGTTATGTTACAAAGTACTGAGTAGAACTTTTGTTATTGACCAAATACTTATTTTCCACCATAATTTACAATTAAATTCTTTAAAAATCCTACAATGTGATTTCCTGGATTTTTTCCCCTCATTTTGTTTCTCATACTTGAAGTGTAACTATGATGAAAATTACAGACCTCTCTCAATTTTCTAAGTAGGAGAACTTGCACAATCAGTGGTTGACTAAATACTTTTTTGCTCCACTGTATATGAAGACAAGGTACACACACAGACAGAGAGAAAATGTGAGAAAATAAGATGGTGCATAAACAGCTCTTCCTCAGCCGTATGTTGGGAGCGAAAAAAGCCATGAATCAGAAGCCTACAAATCAATGGGGACAGGAGCTGTGGCGTCTGGCAAATCCAGTGGTGACTGACATGTTCTCCGTGTAATCTTCCACATTGTGCTTGCGTTGGAAAGATTATCCTCCAGTGACGGGCTGCTAAAAGGTTGCCTCGGGAAAGGGCAAGTGATACTACCCCTCCTCCCCTGTCAAATTCCAGATTAGGCTGGGAAATTATCCCTTTTTCCCACTCCTTCCCGCTCAGCCTTTTTTATTCGCTTCCCCCCTCCTTTGCATGCGACATCCCTGAATCGGTGACACCGGATCCCTACTTGGATTCAGCGTTAATTCTGACAGGTTGCTAGCGGGATTACCGGGCCTCTCCACGGGCCTCTGCCATTGTACGCCACGCTGCATTGTGGTCTAGTTATCAGCAGAGGAATAGCCCGAGGGCTGCAGTTGCCAAAAGCATGGCGCATTTGCATTCAAATCTCCGTCTTCACGATCAGCGCCATGCCGCTGTGAGGGAAATGCTGCGTTTGATTTGTTTTCAGCCTTTTTGCCCCCCGTTCTCTAGCTACTCGTCTGCTATCTGACAGGGTCCAGTGTAATGGAGCAGTAATGACCCGTGCTGATGAAGTGGTGGGAAAGCTGTAATCTGTCCATGGCAGAACGGCCGCCGCCTTCTGTGACTCAATCGAAACTTAACTCCATGCAGCGATTTGCCTAAGCATAACAGCGAGCAGCTGAGCACAGTCTTGTAAAAGGGCGGCACGCTGTAAAACCTAATGAAATACAGGGATGACTTTGCATTGCTCATGAAGAAAGTTCAAACGTTTCCTACACTTGACCAGAGATTATAACAATTAGATTTAATTATTGTTGAAAGGGTAGTGGTTTTGCGGCGGTGGTATGTACAGGTGGCTGGGAGTTTATGAGGGCACACATGCAATGGTCTAGCAGATCCAAGAGGCAGACGGTCACCTTCACAAAAGCTTTTGTGTCTGGAACTGAATGGTACTGTGAGTGCAAGTAAGTAGCATGGGATGAGAATCTCTAAGTTTGTTTGTTTGTTTTTATTTAACGCCGCTATCAGCATGAATGGCAATTTCAGTGACATACACACAAGATTACATAAAGACTACTCATATATACAGTGGGGCAAAAAAGTATTTAGTCAGCCACTGATTGTGCAAGTTCTCCTACGTAGAAAAGTGAGAGAGGTCTGTAATTTTCATCATAACTACACTTCAACTATGAGAGACAAAATGAAAAAAAAAAAATCCATTGTAGGATTTTTAAATAATTTAATTGTAAATCATGGTGGAAGATAAGTATTTGGTCACCCACAAACAAGCAAGATTTCTGGCTCTCACAGACCTGCAAGTTCTTCTTTAAGAAGCTCTTCTGTCCTCCACTCGTTACCTGTATTAATGGCACCTGTTTGACCTCGTTATCTGTATAAAACACACCTGTCCACAGCCTCAAACAGTCAGACTCCAAACTCAATCATGGCCAAGACCAAAGAGCTGTTGAAGGACACAAGAAAGAAAATTGTAGACCTGCACCACTCTGGGAAGAATGAATCTACAATAAGAAAGCAGGTTGGTGTGAATAAATCAACTGTGGGAGCAATTGTAAGAAAATAGAAGACATACAAGACCATTGATAATCTCCCTCGATCTGGGGCCCCATGCAAGATCTCATCATGTGGGGTCAAAATGATCATGAGAACGGTGAGCAAAAATCCCAGAACTACTTGGAGGGGCCTGATGAATGACCTGCAGAGACCTGGGACCAAAGTAACAAAGGCTACCATCAGTAACACACTATGCCGAGAGGGACTCAGATCCTGCAGTTCCAGGTGTGTCTCCCTGCTTAAGCCAGTACATGTCCAGACCTGTCTGAAGTTTGCCAGAGAGCATATGGATGATCCAGAAGAGGATTGGGAGAATATCATGTGGTCAGATGAAACCAAAATAGAACTTTTTGGTAAAAACTCAACTCGTAGTGTTAGGAGGAACAAAAATGCTGATTTGCATCCCACAAACACCATACCGACTGTGAAGCATGGGGGAGGAAACATCATGCTTTGGGGCTGTTTTTCTGCAAGGGGGACAGGAAAACTGATCTGTGTAAGGGAATAATAAACGGGGCCATGTATCATGAGATTTTAAGCCAAAACCTCCTTCCATCAGTGAGAACATTGAAGATGGAACATGGCTGGGTCTTCCAGCATAACAATGAACCCAAACACACCGCTCCGGGAATGAAGTAGTGGCTCCGTAAAAAGCATTTCAAGGTCTTGGAGTGGCCTAGCCAGTCTCCAGACCTCAACCCCATAGAAAATTTGTTTAAGGAGTTGAAAGTCCGTGTTGCCCAGTGACAGCCCCAAAACATCACTGCTCTAGAGGAGATCTGCATGGAGGAATGGGCCAAAATACCAGCTACAGTGTGTGCAAACCTGGTGAAGACTTACAGGAAAGGTTTGACCTCTGTCATTGCCAACAAAGGTTATGTTACAAAGTATTGAGTTGAACTTTTGTTATTGACCAAATACTTATTTCCACCATAATTTACAAAGAAGTGTACCTATGATGAAAATTATAGACCTCTCATCTTTCTAAGTAGGAGAACTTGCACAATCAGTGGCTGACTAAATACTTTTTTTCCCCCACTGTACATGCAGACTCAGACCCAAGCCGCTCCATCCTGGGATTGAACCGAGGACTTTCTTGCCGTGAGGCGGCAATTCAATTAAAGGCAGATGGCTGCGATGCGATTATAAAACACTTACTGATGCATCTTTTTTTCTACACAGGATTTCTTTTTTCTTTTTTTACTTTAACCTACAGTTGTCCAAAATCCTTAACACAAAGCTTTTTTTATAATACAGTGTTGAAAAATCTCATGCAATTTAGTGAGAAATGGATTGAAAGTGCCAAACACTTACTCTATTGGTTAACTAACTGTATACGTTTCAAATTCGGAACTAAAGCATACTACCCTCAAGTCTGGTTTATAGTGTGTTCATAATGTATGCCTTTGAAACATGGGTGCCACAAATAAATAATCAGAACAAAAAAAGTTCCAATCTAATAACCTCACCACACCGAATATGAACACGGAAATGAACATCAGAAAAACACAAGCTTACCTTGTGACTAACGTACAAGATCTAGCGACCAATATGTGTCTGAGGGCTCGGCTGTCTTTTGACTGCTCTATTGGTGCTTTAAGTAGGTAAATCCAGTGCATGAAGCAGAAATTTGGAGGGTTGCATTTTTTAAATACCGTCACCATTGTTGAATACCGTGGTATCCCGAAATACCATCATACCACCCCGACCCATCATGTCGGCCTTACAACAACTGAACGAGACCCATTGACGACAACCAAAAGGTGAGCTATCTCCAGCACCAAACGGGACATTCCATGTGTATCTGGGTGGTACAGGTAAAGGTGATTTTTACAGTTCAGCACTGCAGACCTACAGGTATCAAACCAAATAATGAAAGCAATATATTGTGCTACATTTATTTCTAAATTGATTTGGGCTATTTGCTATTTTGTATCTTTGTCAGAGTTCTATGCAAATTACTGCACTTCAAAGTGCAAGAGAAATTATAAAAAAAAATGTAAAATTAAAGTATTGAGAGACATAATACTGTACATAAAATACTGAAGTGGTGCTTTCATTATTATCTTAACATATTATTACAGTACAGTACTTACTTACACCCTGACAATGCTGTTTTTATTTACAGATTGACTATTTGTAGATCTTTTCAGAGTCTCTCCAAAGGCATCTTGTGTATGGTTAGCATGAAATGTCTTCAAGGTGGGACGCTGTATGTCGGCTCCAAAGTGCGCACACTGTCAACGACTGAATATGGACTCTGGTGGCCTAGCAGTTAAGGTACTGAACTATGGACCAGAAAGTCTTGGGTTCAAATTCCACCTCTGCCAGTCTGCCACTGTTTGGTCCTTAAGCATGGTCTTTAAGCCACAATGGCTTGAACTGTAAGATTGTATTAATTGTATGTTCTGGGTAAGGGTGTCTGCTAAATGGCATAAAATGTAATGTAATGTAATGTAAATCCCTGGGTTTGTAATTCGCTTCGGTCTTTCTGAATTGGGTGGAAGCTTTTGTGTCTCTGTTGTGTCTCTTATGTGCACACCACAGACTGTCCGGGTGCTGCACTTCCGAGTTCCACCTTTTGCGTTCATTTTAAAAATCGATTTTTCACACTTGTGAATTGATTTAGAATCATTCACGTCCACATCGCATGTAAGATTTTTTTCCACAGCTTTTCATATGCTAAATCAAGGTGGGAATTGTCCCATAAGGAATAACAGAACTAGAACTCCTTCCATCTGAATATTCGCTGTCCAAACCATTTTCTAGAAAATGGTACACTTGTATAAAGGGTTTCAATGGCATATAATTTTCATACACTGTATCACTGTACATGTACAGACATAGCACCTGCTTGGCAGAATATACTCTATGATGGTCCAGGGATCAGTTATGGCCTTTAATTATAACACAAATTATAAAAATGGCGAGTGTCTGCTCTGAAAACTGGCCATGGCGAGTTAATAAAGCCAGGACCAGTTCACCGGGTGTGCCCTTGGAGATTGCTTACATCAAAGCACCAATCAAAAACTGGTGCAGATATAATTTGTCATCAGGGATTTCCTGCAGGAGAATTATAGAGAAGATACAGGGACAGATCAATACTATGGATTTTTGCTGCAGTGGCTGATTGTCCAATTGCCGTGAAGCATGTGGCGAGAGAGAAGGGCCATTCTGAAGCAGACTGCCGACTCAGCATAAGCCATGTCAGATACTTATAGGCTGGCCCGCAACAGAAAATTATCATGCTGCAGTGGCCGAGTACTACTTAACCCGTTCTCTCGCCCCATGTATGCCATGTGATTCATTGGATCCTGTCCACCACAGAGAGAGAGGGAGAGAGAGAGAGAGAGAGAGAGAGATTGGGTAGCACTGCACATAATCCCTCTTTTTCCCTAGATGTCAGTGTGAATTAGCCAGAAGATGCGCTGAACCGCTAAATCCCCAAGTAAAACTGACCCCGAGATTTAGCTCACACTTCAGAAACCCTATAAACATTTATGCCAAAACAAATTCCAGTGCACATGAGACATGACATTTTATACATTTGTTTGGATGTGCTAGACATAAGCAGCAGAAACATTTCACTTTTCCACGGATATGCCGGGTCTTTTGAAGGACCTTTTCCGTTTATACTGTACTTCTGTTGAATCACTGTCACTGTTACAAGGGTATGAAACAATAAATTGAAATGTCAGGCATGCTCACCTGACGTACTTACGCTTTATTTAAAGCTCCTAAACTTTAAGCGAGATGTGACTATTCAGGCCATTCAATTACGACAGCTGCATTCACAGTTCAGAATGGAATTTGAGGTCTAATATCTGTCCAAAGCTCTATTATTAGCAAAGTTTCCTAGATGGGACAGTATAGAGAGAGACAGAGGAAAAACGCTGCTTGTTTTACATTTACTTTAACTTTTATTTAATTGCACACATTATACAACCAAGATATTTCACGTTCCTGTCTGGTCAACTTCATTTAATTTGTTAATAAAGAGCCAAAAAAAGTTGGGACGGAGCAATTTAGGGCTAGTAATGAGGGAAAAAACAAAATAATGATGTGATTTCAAGTAGGTTATCATATTCATGATTTGATACAAAAGCAGTATCCACGAAAGGCTGAGTCTTTGAGGGGCAAAGATGGGCAGAGGATCTCCAGTTTGACACACATGCTTGTGAAAATCATTCAAATGTTTAAAAACAATGTTTTTCAAAGAAAGATTGGAAGGGATTGACATATTTCTCCCTCTACAATGCATAATATCATTATATGATTCAAGGAATCTGAGAATTTCAGTGCATAAAGGGCAAGGGCACTTAAGCCTAAACTGAATGCCTGTGATTTCCAATCCTTCAGGTGGCACTGCATCAAGAAGCGTCATTCATCAATAGCTGACAGAACAACATGGACAAGGGATTACTTTGGCAATCCTTTGTCAAGTACTAAAATATGGAATTACATTCACAAATGCTACTTAAAACGTTACTGTGCAAAAAAGAAGCCTTATTTTAACTACATCCAGAAGCAGCTTTCATTCTGGGCTCTGAGGCATCTGGGATGGACCATCACAGTAGAAATGTGCATTGTGGTCAGACGAATCAGTATTTCAGAAATTTTTTGGAAGAAGTAGACGCCGTGTGCTCCGGACAAAAGACGAAAAGGACTGTGGGACTGTGGTAGCCTAGTGGTTAAGTTACTAGACTCTGGACCAGAAGGTCCAGGGTTCAAATCCTACCTCTGCCAAGCTGCCGCTGTTGGGTACTTGAGCAAGACCCTTAACCCACAATTGCTTGGATTGTAAGATTGTACCAATATTGTCTTGATACCCTTACATTTTTGCCCTTCCCCTAGCAGTGTACATTTTAACTTTGGTGTGATATTAAGAGGAAGCCCACTGCAATAGCAATTGTACTCTATTTTACTACATTTCCTCCACTTGAAGTCAGTTTGTCCTGTTGTGGATTGTTGAACTTTAGAATTGCTTTTGTAGCATTTTCCAGCTCATAAATCTCTTGCTTCATGTGAACTGAACTTTACTGAGATGACATTTATTTATTATTTTCTCGATTTGTGTCTATTTATTAACCAAGCTCTTTTTCAATCTCATTGTCATACTGGGTCACAGATGGGGGAAAATAACATGCTAGAGCTCCCGTCCTGAACCAAGTCTGCATATTAATTTCACTACACCCAGTATGGTGTGTACCAGAATTCAAACGTTTACGCCCTCTTCTCCTCATTGGCTTAGTGGAGTCTCACTCTTTGGAACCAGAGTTATTATACACTATTAAACTTTAGACGTGCACAAAGTGCTAAGTACCACGAAAGAAATATACAGTTATCTCCAGGTGTTGAGTGTATTTCTATTATGAATAGCTGTCATAAGTGAAGTTAAATACTGCTGAAACTGGTAATGATATATACAGCTGGGTTCTTTTTATGAGAATTATGTTCTGTGGAACAAGCAGGTGACCAGTAATCCCAGTATTTAATGCTCTTGATCTCCCCTGAGAATGGAACCTCTGCAAGATTGAATGGCCTGGGTGTGTGTATTCTGGGTAAGCTTCAGTATGTTCTTCCTCAGCCCTAATGAGTACAGGCATGACTGGGGTGGACCTTTCTTTTCAGACCAGCAGTTACATGAAACATCAGGCCAAACTCAACCCGGTTGGAGAAGAACAGGAAAAAACAACACTTAAGTTACACATAAAAATTAAATAATAAATCCTGGTAACCATTTACATATTCACTTACAATACTGTGCAAAAGTCTTAGGCCACCATTAGATTAGATATACCATTGTTTTATATACTGTTGTTTTGTGTGACCTCCCTTTACATTCGTGCAACAACAGCATCAGGATGCCCTTCTACCGTCCAATAAAGCTTTATAAGGAATGTTTTTTTGGAATGGTAGCAGCCAAGACACCATTTTTTCAGAAGGGTGAAAAACCTAAGATAAAGCTCACAAATATTGGAATGAAGATCAGTGGAAATGGGTATTATGGAGTAAAATTTTTGGGTTCAATCGCCAACATTATGTTATATATGGTCATTATACCACTGCTAAAATGACAAATTTAATGGTGACCTAAGACTTTTCCACAGTACTGTATTTCTGTACAGTCCAAATAACTATATTTACCAGCTTTTTATAACAACTTCCAGTTGAGCTGTGCAGTTAAAGATTAGGGATCTTGCTCAAGGGCCCAACAGTGCCAGCTTGGCAGAGATCTGATTTGAACTCACACCTTTCCAATGAGTAGACCATAGCCTTAACCACTTAGCGATCCTTGTAAGCGATACAAGTTAATAGGTTAATATAGAAAAATAAACACTCGGTTCTGAGTCATGGACAAAAGAACATACATCCTATACTTGAGTAAAAGTATTTTCATGTAGTATGGTTATAAAGTTACAATACTATGTTTTTTTCATTGTCTTAACTTCCCTACATCAGTCAATGGAATGGACCATCCAATCAACGTCAGTTCCTTTTAACAACCAAGGTCTTAGAAATGATAATACATTATAAAAGGAATAAAATCTATCCTTTAACTCCGCGATCATAAACAGCTGGATATCACAACAGCCAATCAATGCTGCAGATCCACGAGCACCGGAGAGATTAAAAGAGCGAAATTCGAATTTAAAGTCCGTCAGTCAAGAGCGTGTTTGTGTAACTGCCATAGTTTGGACTGGAGGCTGTTCAACTCGGTTGATGTGACTTTTTTGTACTAGTTACTCGTGTTTGTGTGACTTTCCGTTACATTTGTAACAATTAAGCTGTAAATGGCATTTGTAAGTGTATGTGCCTGTCCTACTGCAAGTACTACTCCTTTGTTTGTCTCCCACTACCTGTATATTTTCTCTAACTATATAAAACTGGTTCACTTTCACTCACTGAGTCTCTGTTTCATCTGGCTGATCTTCCGTGTTGTTCGTAATACTGTCAAATCAGTGCTTTTTTGGCTTCCGTCAAAAAGTGTCAGGTCCATTGTACCAACCTTTTAAACTGTTATGACTTTACACATGGTCATACCAGCACAGTACTGTATTTTCTATAATCATGAGTCATGATTTTCCATAAATGAAAAATGCAGTGGCATGAGGGATGCTGTGCAGATGGCAGCGTTCCACTCGTGTTTTCAGTGACACATTTAGGTATCGTTTGCACACAGCGTTCTTGTGAAAATACCCTTTATATTTACATTACAGCAGCATAAGAGAGACTATGGTAATGTTCGGTCAGTGTCCATTTTGGTCAATGTCCTGTTGTGTGTGTGGGGGTGAGTTGAGTGCCAAAACATTAAAACCATGCACAAAGCAGATATCAAATAACGCTGATTATCTCAGAACAGCAGACCAAGCACTGGGATGTATTAGACAGTAAGTGAACAATTGGTTCTCATAATTGACCTTTGTTTGCTGTGGAGTAATGTCAGGGAGAAGAAACCTGAACAACTGTAAGAAGGGACAAATCAGGCCAATTGTGTAGGTGATGTCCCCAAATGTCATGGATTTAGAGTTTATGTCTAGTGAAATGAAATTGCCCAAGAACATTCAATAGGCCAGGTTAAACATGGATTAATAAACATACCTATAGAGTTTGGGTTCCTAACTCCATTTCAGAATTCAGGGGTTAGAAGTGACTGAGATGTGATTGATCTTGGGGTTCACCACAATTAGGGATAAGTCAAGTCAGATTTATTTCTATAACGCATTTTACAATGGAGCATCGCGTCAAAGCAACTTTCCAATTTTAGATCATCTTCTAATATCTAGGGCCAATCCCAAATTGAGCAAGTGTAGGGTGACAGAGGCAAGGAAAAACTCCCTAAACATTATGAGGAAGAAAGCTTGGGAGGACCAAGACTGAAAAAGGGACCTGCTTTGTTTAAAGTGCTCAGGATGAGCTATACTGATCAGTAAGATATGCTGGAGCTAAATGTAGGGCCCCTATGTAGGGGCTTTATATTGTGTCACCAACAGCGGCGGTCCAGAAGGGGATGGACTTGGCATTCGAATGATTTTCTCTGGGCATTGAACAGTACACTGTAGTTTTAACTCAGAACGTGTTCATGCAGAATAGAAGCATACGGATATGGTAGCTATGATGGCCAATTTTGTTATGTCTGTGTAAAATGAAACCAGCAGAGCTTGTGACAGCCTAAATCTTCACCTGTCTCAGGCAATGCACAAGCTGTTGGGCCTTCATGGTAATTGTGGTGATGTTAGTCTCAAATGATGGCTTCTAGGAATCTGCCTACTTTGTGCCATGTATGACATATTTTTGCTGAGATGCAACTGAGTGGGCTTCCTTCCGAAATTACTAAGTACCTCCACAGTTTATTAAGTGCAAGTCGGTTTCATTGTTGTGCAATTAATTTGTATTGTTGCATTATTACACTCCCCATTTTATCAGTTACACTTAACCATATTGATGCACTTTGTAGTTCTACGATTACAGACTGTAGTCCATTTGTTTCTCCACAAACTTTATTAGTCCCCTTTATAATGGTCAGGACCCTCACAGGACCCCCATAAATCAGATATGTGGGCAGCGGATCATTCTCAGCACTGCACTGACACTGATGTGGTGGTGGTATGTTATTGTCTGTTGTGCTGGTATGATACGATCAGACACAGCAGTGCTGCTGGAGTTTTGGAGAGGTGGGATTTGAACCCTGGACGTTTTGATCCATAGTCCAGTACCTTAACCACTAGCCTACCACACAATGCCTACAGAATGCTGGTGGCTGGACATTTTTGGTTGGTGGCATATTTTTGGTTCAGCAGTGACACTGGGGTGTTTACATCTCCAGCAGCACTGCTGTGTCTGATCCACTCATATCAGCACAACACACACTAACACACCACCATCAGATCAGTGTCACTGCAGTGCTGAGAATGATCCACCACCCAAATAGTATCTGATCTGTGGTGGACCATTAGAGAACAGTTTATCCTATATAAGATGTTTTCCCCAGATTTTTACAACATTTCCTGTATTTTCTGGCTGTATTATATACAGATACATTATATATGCTCATTATACCACACACACATCAATATTTCTCAATAATAGTCCTTGCTCTAGTCACACCTGTTCTCAACCCACCCTCTAGTTAACAAGCCTGGTTTGAACTCTGTGTGTATGGGAGCCCGGAAAATATTCAAATGTTCAGGTCAGGGCCGGGACTGTAAAACATCGCTACATGCCATGTAAATTAATATGCTGGAATATATGAATATAGTCAATCATGTCCCATGGAAAATGAATTTCATACTGTTTTGTAAACATGAAGACTTGGGAGCATGCTTTTGTAATTCTCTCATACTCAAATAAACCAAAAGCTACGAAGTACTGGAGTTAATCCGAAAACTAAAAAAAAAAAAATGTACCAGTATACGTTACAGTGGTACTTTTTTCTGTACTGGATGGACAACCAGAGTGTACATCTGCCAATCCCCAGTGAATTCCAGGTGCCACCTGACCAGGGTATGTGTCCGTAAAATGGGATGCTTTGCTTTTGCTTTGCACTTCCTTAAAAATCGCTGTGGACCAGGTTCATCCCCCTGTAGAAGTGGCCTCTTTCCAGAAGGATGTCACACTGCACCAAAAGTGTGTCACACGGTCTCCAAATTCCCCAGATCTCAATCCAATTGAGCATCTGTGAGAAGCCCTGGAACAAGAAAGCCCCCGTAGCGACTCCACCTCGCAACTTACAAGACATAAAGGATATTCCGCCAATATCTAGGTGCTAGATATCACAGGGGTCTTGTAGAGATCATACCTCAGCTGGTCAGTACTGGTTTGGGAGCATGCACCAACAGTATACTAGGCAGGTGGTCATAATGTTTTGGGTCAACAGTGCATATGTTTCTAGCATAGGTAGAACTTATACATTATATTGTATATGTTAGGAGGAAACAGCCTTATTGTCAAGACAGTGTGGACACAAACCTTATAACGTAATCATTTGGCACATGTGTGATGGATTACAGCATGTGAATAAGGTATTTAGACAGAGATTGTAATCACATTTTCAAATGTGCATAATATCCAGTGTTAACAGTTCATAATGTTTCCATAATGCAAGCAGTCTTCAGATTGCGCATGGGAGTAATTGGTGAGACAACAAAAACACAGACCCTGCTGAACAAATCTGTCAAAATAATTACGGGTATCTTGTGGTTTATGTAGCAGACATCAATTAGTAAGGTACATGGAAGAAAGATCTGTAAAACAAATATGCCTGTAAAGAATAATGAAATGGAAAGCTACATTTACATTCCTAAAACAGCGGTACCATGGTTCTCGTTGTTAATTAATTCCACAGGCTTGTCGAGTACCGAAAATGACAAGTACCGAGCAAATGTTTCCCATAAGGAATAATCTAAATTGAATTAATCTGGTCCAGACCCACAGAAAATCCACACTGTATAAGGCATTATATGCATTAATGGAGTTGTATTGCACAGGTGCGCCCTGATTCACAATGGGGATATGTTCCCACGAATCCATCAAGGTAAATGTATCATGAACCTACAGTTCCCCAAAATCATTAACACAAAGCTTTTTATAATCAAGTGTTGAAAAATCGCATGTAATTTAGTGAGTAATGAGCTGAAAGTGAAAAGTAAAAGCAAAACACTTACTCTATTGGTTGAACTCAGAGCTAATGCTAACTGCAGCCTGTGTTCTGGAGGATTCAGTTCCTGTTTTCAGATAAATCTAAATAACGAACCTTTTTAGGACCCATGACGACTTTTTTGTACTACGAATACAGTACTGTAGCGGAGATGTTCTCTGGGCAAGGGCTATTGTGAATCTGAATCACTGTGTACTGAATCGTGAATCGAGTTTCGGCGATTCGCATGGGTCGACTCATACAAGCTTAAGCAAGTGCACCAAGCACCGGACAAACGACGAGAGCAGAGACAAATTTTTCTAGTCAAAATGTGTTGAGAACTGAATTCGACGAGTTCTGAGGTGGTTGAGGTACTATAAAAAGCAGTAAGTAACAAAATCGAATCACTATTTGTCAGGACCTCTTCAATGCACTGTGGCGCATTTAAAAGAATGAACTCATCTGGTAGGTTTTTCCAAGCGGTTTGGAGAAATTGTTCTCTTTGTTCAATAATGCTTTGGATTATATTCCTACAAGTAATCAAGTTTTCATCTGAAACGTGGTAAATTTCTTAAAGGGGTGCAATATGTATAGTCCGTGATAATATCTTAATTGTTGTTTTAACAATGTGAGAGCTGATATTATAGAGTATGCCACTCACTTTGAAAAAAAACAGTCAAAAAACACACCTTCACATATGGATTCACATATTCACTGTATCATATGGCCAGGCAGGATAGACTACTGCGCATACACACTGAGTGCATGCAGCAAGCACAGGCCAAGTTAATGCTCTACCTAATAGCACATGACAGTTAAAAATGAGTGAACCAACTGTGCCAGGAGACAAAATACAGACACCACCAGCCGCACAGTCTACGCCATAGGGGTTAATCTGCATAGAGGTGGTTTGGATTTGAAAAGAAAGATTTTGCTCAATAGATGGCAAACTATGGCAGAACTTGGCTGCCGTTAAAGACAGCTCAACAACTAACTTGTGTCACCATCCACAAACTAACCACCGTGCAGAAGATGAAGATTATGACAAACTTCGGGAGTCAGCTGTTCACCATAGGCGAACGTACCAGCACAAAAACACACTCAGCAAAGCTTAGTGGAATCAGTCTAGAAAAAAAGTGCCTTATGAGAAGAAAAGCAACAGAAATACATAACAAATGGTGTCAAAATTACATTGGAAAAGACATAGTGCCAATTCAGGTGGGTGACAGAAATGGGCTCAAATACCTTTTGAATACTTTAGACCCAAGATATACACTACTAAAGTTTCGTCTAATTATTGTGACAATTGCGACAAATATCAAGGTAGCATTGTTTGTCCAATAACGCACAATAACGTATCTTATGTGGATACCAAATCCATACAGTATTTCTATTGTGTCACTAACTGGGGAAAAAAAAACAAGAGTGCCAAATGCCATGTTATTTTTACTGTAAGCCCTCAATGGGGATTTCATGCAGTTTGTTGTCAGTCTTATAGTCTATGATGAGGCGAGTACAGTGACTACTGCCAAACCCAGAGAGAGACTGGATGACTAACAAGTACAACTGCACAAACCAATAGCTTGCGCTGGTGTACTCTTGATACATCTTTAAAAAAAACCCTCAAACAAAGCATTATCCTTTGACTAAATGAGGGTAGTTTGTTGTAGAAAAAGTGCAGCGTCATTACGCTAACATTAAAACTGACTTCAATCTCAAGATCAAAACAAAAATACTTCACAGAATGAGAATAACAACAGCAGAAAAACACATGACATACATGCCAAGGTGCAATTGTGCACTTTTAAATGATGAAAAAGTTCACTGAGCAAGAAAGCATCATGTAATGTAGGTTCTGCATATTTCCCATAAATAGTACACTGCAAATTAATCAATGTAATGTCCACCTGCCATTCTATAGCTGCAGGCCATCAAACTAACTGCTAATAAAATACAGTGGTTTATATGTCTTGCTCATTTAGCTTATGCGTCGTGACTTTCCAGTTAATATTAACATATGGTTATATTTGGAAATCCTGTGACTACATTAACATTTATTATATGCTATCTATTTGTGGGGCGGATGTCTCAACAAACATCCATCACTTTGGCTGCCTACCAAACCATGTAACTGTCAAATTAGTACGCTGCCAGTGGTTTTGCTGCTCTTCTCGCGACCTATGTTGTATTCAGTAAGCAATTTGTAGCAGCCTGTGTTTAAAAAGCAGACTTTTTGTAGCTCTACACAGACAGGACAAAACTTTACTGGGGGTCCTGGGATAATTTCCCCTTTTACAAGTGCTACTCTATGATTTGATTTCTGTCCGGATCAGCCATGCCAGTTTCTTTTTCCCTTTTCCCCTGAGAAAATTACAGACCAGAGTTTTTTCGCACCACTCAGTGGTGCTCTGATAATTCCAGACCAATCTCCAAACAGTCACTGCACTATTTAACTGGACTGGATGTTGGGGGAACTATATTGTGTGCTCGTTCTAACAGAGATTACAGAGGGAGAAATAAAGCAAAAAAATGAAACGCCAGATACTACCGGTCGATTAAAGGGAAGCTTTTAATGCCATCTATAGGCATAGAGCATTACTTTCCATTCAAATATGGGCAATATACTCTCACTTTGTTAGGTACACCTCCTCATTTCTACACTCACTGTCCATTTTATCAGTTCCACTTACCATAAAGAAGCACTTTGTAGTTCTATAATTACAGACTGTAGTCCATCTTTCTCTCTATATACTTTGTTAATCCTCTAATGATCAGTGCTGGTATGAGTGGATCAGACACAGCAGTGCTGCTGGAGTTTTTATGCACTGTGTTCATTTATTGTGAACCCTACCATATTGTTCCACCTTGTTTAGTACATTTTTGGTTGGTGGACTATTTTCAGTCCAAAAGTGACACTGAGGTTTTTAAAACCCCCAGCAGCACTGGTGTATCTGGTAAGGTGGCAAGAAAGAATCTGTGCAAAAAAACACTTTGAAGATTCTGCTGCCATGTGGCAAAACGTGTAGTGGTCATATGAGACAGCTGTATTTAATTCCAGGGTTGCCAGATCCCACAAGAGAAATTAGCAACCAGGGGCCGTATCCATAAAGATTCTTAGTGCTAAGAGTAGCTCCTAGTCACGAAATTCTAAGAAAAATCTTAGAATTGTGGGCGTTCCCCTCTTAAAGTAATGAGTGGATCCTAGTAAACATAAAAGTTATTCATAAAGCATTTTTAGCCCCTTAAGGTGCTTCTAAGGTGAAAAACTGTCTGGAGTAGGGAGGAGAATTTTTAGGAGGCTTAGGACTTCTCTTAAACAGAAAAGAAACCAGAGGAAAGACGACGAGACAGGTTCTCTAAACACTGAATAACAGTGAGTTAATAACACACTACCGATTAGATTGTGTGGTTTGTGATTGACCTTATTAGAGATGCGCTCACATCTCCTACCCAGTGCAACAATGGTGTAACTCCTGAAATGAATATTAGCCTACATACAGACCAACACCACCAGTCAAATAGATTAGACACGGCAATCATGCCTGAAAGAGCGAGGCCGCATTTCCTCCAGTTCATAAGTTATAACAGATTAGGCTACAAAAAGATTGTATTGTAAATATTGTACACTATTGTGAATACACTGTTAATAAAATAAAGCAAATGAACGCGTATGTGTGATTAGCCTATACCTGTTATTTCAAAGGTTAATAAGAGGCTATACAGTATTTCCCGAATCAACAGTGCATTTGTGTGTGCACGTTTCTGTGTGTGAGAGAGAGAGTGTGAGACCGGGGTGACAACCAATCACAATCTTCAAAAGAATGCGTCATACCTAGCAATCGGCTCAACCCTGCGTCCTCACTGAGATAAAAGTTTTTTCCTCTTTGCTCAGAGTTACTCTGAGATCACTAAGTTAGGAGCTCTATAAGAGTATTCTTAGAATCTTTATAAATACAGCCCTAGGTCTATAGAAACAAGATGCAAAGAAATTAAGTAACTCAAAATAAGCAGACCTGGCAACCATGTTTGATTCTGCTTGCTGCGGCCGGGCTGTGTTTGCGTGCATGCACAGACTGAGAAAACAGATTGAAATCACAGTAAGGGTATACATGCACTGAGAAATCTGATTACTGAACTAAAATCCAGCTCTCTGTGTCAGATTTCTGAAGGCTTTATCACACGATTTTTATGCAAGAAAAAAACGGATGCGATATTTATCATGGTGGGACCTTCAAGTCTGATGCGTTTCTGTCTAAACACTCTCCACTTTTGCTTTCTTTATTTTCCCTTCTCTTAATATGTAAAGTTTTGTCTTGTCTCGGGGTGAAAAGGGCCTTTAATCTGTTTTCTAGGTATGCGAGTATGCTATTTACTTGACCACTTGAATAATCCGACAACTGCAGAAATCAGATTATGATCGGATTATTAAGTGCATGTAAACACACTTTTTGTGGATCCCCTAACAAAGTGCATGTCAATGCTCCTGTAGTTTAACAGTGACTTAAATATTTAAACTGAAATGTCACACTCCCTGAATCTTTTTTTCTGAAGTGAATAATGTGACATTTCTGCTGTAGTAACAAATTTGATTCTGGCTAACTCCCAGCATAAAAGGTTTCTAATCTCCCTACTGTACTGGCGGTCTCAAAGATGATGGTTTTCTGTCAGAAAGTCTTGGTGTGTTGTGGAAGGGAAACTTGACAATAACAATGTAAGAGAGCTCATACAGAAGAGTCTAATTTGACATCTGGTTGACTAGGTGATTCTTGAAGCTTTTGTAGGACTTGAAGTTTTTGCATAGTGCCTGAGCTTCACTATTAGAGAGATGGAGGTGATGGAATCGAGCAGACGATTCTCTACTCAGGACAAAATATTATAACATGTGATACTAATAGCAGAAATGGCTCATATACTATATATATATATATATATATATATATATATATATATATATATATATATATAAAGGGAACACTCAAATAACACATCCTAGATCTGAATGAATGAAATATTCTCATTGAATAACTTCTGTACAAAGTTGAATGTGCTGACAACAAAATCACACAAAAATCATCAATGGAAAACAAATATATTAACCAATGGAGGCCTGGATTTGGAGTCACACACAAAATTAAAGTGGAAAAACACACTACAGGCTGATCCAACTTTGATGTAATGTCCTTAAAACAAGTCAAAATGAGTCTCAGTATGACCTCCCTACAATGCCTGGGCATGCTCCTGATGAGGTGGCGGATGGTTTCCTGAGGGATCTCCTCTCAGACCTGGACTAAGAGGAATGGGTCTGGGGAATGGGTGGGCCAGTCCATAACTTCAATGCCTTCATCTTGCAGAAACTGCTGACACACTCCAGCCACATGAGGTCTAGCATTGTCCTGCATTAGGAGGAACCCAGGGCCAACCGCACCAGCATATGGTCTCACAAGGGGTTTGAGGATCTCATCTCGGTACCTAATGGCAGTCAGGCTACCTCTGGCGAGCACATGGAGGGCTGTGCGGCCCTCCAAAGAAATGCCACCCCACACCATTACTGACCCACTGCCAAACCGGTCATGCTGAAGGATGTTGCAGGCAGCAGATCGCTCTCCACGGCGTCTCCAGACTCTGTCATGTCTGTTACATGTGCTCAGTGTGAACCTGCTTCCATCTGTGGATGTCGGGCCCTCATACCATACTCATGGAGTCGGTTTCTAACCGTTTGTGCAGACACATGCACATTTGTGGCTTGCTGGAGGTCATTTTGCAGGGCTCTGGCAGTGCTCCTCCTGTTCCTCCTTGAACATTGAACAAAGGGCGGAGGTAGCGGTCCTGCTGCTGGTTTGTTGCCCTCCTACGGCCTCCTCCACGTCTCCTGGTGTACTGGCCTGTCTCCTGGTAGTGCCTCCAGCCTCTGGACACTACACTGACAGACACAGCAAACCTTCTTGCCACAGCTCGCATTGATGTGCCATCATGGATGAGCTGCACTACCTGAGCCACTTGTGTGGGTTGTAGAGTCCGTCTCATGCTACCACGAGTGTGAAAGCCCCACCAACATTCAAAAGTGACCAAAACATCAGCCAGAAAGCATAGGTACTGAGAAGTGGTCTGTGGTCCCCACCTGCAGAACCACTCCTTTATTGAGTGTGTCTTGCTAATTGCCAATAATTTCCACATGTTGTCTATTCCATTTGCACAACAGCATGTGAACTTGATTGTCAATCAGTGTTGCTTCCTAAGTGGACAGTTTGATTTCACAGAAGTTTGATTTACTTGGAGTTATATTGTGTTGTTTAAGTGTTCCCTTTATTTTTTGAGCAGTGTAAATAGATAAAATTATTTTTGCATTGACACTGGTTTGGTCTTTCTATTTCAAATCCAGTAACATGGTGCAGTCATGCAATACTGTAACCTATTTTTCAGTTTCATTTTATCTATAAAATAACATTTTCCAGCCTACCTCCCATCGGATAATTACTGCATTGGTGATTGTTTCAGCTGGTAACAAGTTATTTAACCCTAACTGATGCAGTGAGTAGCTTCTTATTTAAACAACCAGGTCAAAAGACATCCTGTGGTCGTGGAAAAGATGTTCATCTGTTTCTGAAGGGTCAAACTGTGAAAGAGTGGTTCAGGGAGCATGAGACATTTTCACACATGGATTCTCCACCACAGAGTCCAGACCTGAACCCCATTGAGAATCTTTGGGGTGTGCTGGAGAAGACTTTGTGCAGTGGTCCAAATCTACCATCATCAATACAAGATCTTGGGAAAGAAATTAATGCAACTCTGAACAGAAATAAATGTGACATTGCAGAAGCTTGCGGAAACGATACCACAGCAAATGCAGTAATCAAAGCCAAAGGTGGTCCAACGAAATATTAGAGGCCTTTTGTGTGGCCTTTTTTTGGCCAGACAGCGTATGTTTTTTCCTTAAAGGTTCTTACATTTTTTCCTTTTCCATTTCTTCTCTCACTCTTGTACTGCTATAACAGTAATTTCCCTGAGGGGATCAATAAAGTCCTATCTTATCTTGACTTGGTATCCATTGCTCTGGGCGTCGGTCCTGAAGACTGACCATATGTAACATATTTATGCACATCCATATCCATGTGTGTACGTGTGTGTGCTTGCGTGTAACTTCATCTGTGTGATTATGTAGTGCTAGTGGTGATGGGTGAAGAGGCACATGAAGGACTGGTACTCCTAGAGCAGAACAGCACGCACTATATTAGAACAGCTACTCTCTAATGATAGAGATATTGAGTCCTGTAATTGTTATTATTGCCAGAGCCAAATTGAAACTCATAACCTGCCTGACTCCAGCTATCAGTTGTCATTAAGTAAGAAAACAGGCCTCTCTCTGGCGTACACGTACCGCCCCGAGCTGTCTGTTGACACACAAAGTAATTGAGCAGTCAGGCTGTTTTGAACACATGCAAAAAAAAAAGACAGAATGAACATGTGAACTGAGCCTTTTTATGTCTTTGGGGATGATGTTATTTCTCATAATGCCTATTTTATATCTCGCTACACTATTCATTTGCAAGGCGCCAATTCAAAATATGATATTTGTTTAGCCGTTTTCACTAAGTTTGAGCGAACAATTGGCTGGTGTGTGTGTTTTCCGCTTTCAGACTCCACACTGTGTCAAGTCATTATATCATATCTTAACAGAAAGGAATAGACGATGCTGCCACACTTATGTGGCAGGTCACTGAGCGCTTTGACTGTAGATCTAGTGACAGCTTCTGTATGCTGATTGAATGGTCATAAGTGGCTATTTTTAGGAGTGGAAACTGCACAGTTCCAGAGCTTTTGGGAAAAATGCATTACTTACTGTCAAATCCATGCACTTGTAGAAAAACTGGACTAATTGTCTTGTTAAAGTCTACAGTAGAGCTTAGTTGCAAGGAATCAATTCAACATAACAGTACACCATCCAAACACCGGGACTGTGGTGGTGTAGTGGATAAGGTAATAGACTATGGACCAGAAGAAAAAGGGATCAAATCCCACCTCTGAAGAGTGGTCCAAAATTCCAGTTGAAAGGTGCAAGAAGCTTGTTGATGGTTATAGGAAGCAATTGACTTCAGTTATTTTTTCCAAAGGGTGTGCAACCAAATATTAAGTTGAGGGTGCCAATAATTCTGTCCAGACTGAAATTATACCAAATTTGTCTTTTTCGCTCTTTGTTTTGTGTTATTCCAATGCACACAAAGGAAATAAACGTGTGTATAACAAAACGTGTAATTGCAATAATTTTCTTCATTTTCTGCGAAAAAATTCAGGGGTGCCAACACTTTCGGCCATGACTGTATCGTAGCGTAGTGTACTTTAAACATGCTTAAAACAGGACTGCGGACCTGATTTTCTCACTATATTTCCCATCATCACTCCCGCCATATGATTCCCTATGTCATGCACTGCAAGAGAGTACTGTAGTTAGTAGAGTGCCTTCAACAAGCTTAAAAACACTTGCATTAAACTAGAATTGGACAAAAACCATTAACATAGAGCTTATAAGTATTTAATATTGCATGTAATTTATTAAATAATGTCCCAAAAGTGAAAAAACAAAAACAGTTATTGCGAGACCATGGCTTTTCCTCACTACATTTCCCAGCGTTCATCACTCCTGCCACGTGACTCCCTACGTCAAGCATTGCCAAATTCGTCATCAGAGTGTGGGACAGTATTGTTATGACTATAGTTTCTGCTCAATGTGTAAACAAAGGAGTACTATTTACAATAGGACAGGCACATACACTTATGAAATCCATTTAGAGCTTGTTACAAATAAGTAGCGGAAAGTCATCCACACAAACACAAGTAACTTACACAAAAAAGTCTCTAAACACCTCAACCAAGTTAGGAGCAGGGCCTAAATGGCACCATGGGGTGCAAGGCGGGAACCAACCCCAGACCGTGCACCAATTCTTCACAGAGCACATGCATGTGCACACAAAGTTTTTCCTCACTATCCCGGTGGGGACTTTCCATTAACATAATGATTGCTGTAGATAATTTTTTCTAAACCTACACCTAACCTTAATCTTAACCCCAGTAACCTAATGGAGATCTTTTGGGTTTTCAACAGAGGTCAAACGTTTCCTGTAAGTCTTCACCAGGTTTGCACACACTGTAGCTGGTATTTTGGCCCATTCCTCCATGCAGATCTCCTGAAGGTTTCTATTATACAGATAATGAGGTCAAACAGGTGCCATTAATACAGATAACGAGTGGAGGACAGAAGAGCTTCTTAAAGAAGAAGTTACAGGTCTGTGAGAGCCAGAAATCTTGCTTGTTTGTGGGTGACCAAATACTTATTTTCCACCATGATTTACAATTAAATTCTTTAAAAATCCTACAGTGTGATTTCCTGGATTTTTTTTCCTCATTTTGTCTCTCATAGTTGAAGTGTAGCTATGATGATAATTACAGACCTCTCTCATCTTTCTAAGTCGGAGAACTTGCACAATCAGTGGCTGACTAAATACTTTTTTGCCCCACTGTACCTTATTTTTTCTGAACTCTCTTCTTAAGAACAATTCTAAGAATGAGTGGTATTCTTGAACACGTACTGTTCTTAAATGTTTTCCTAACCTTACGATAACCTCACACTTGTCTCAGGCTGTAAGAGTTGAAGGTGAGCATCAAAATTTAATACTTTAAAAAATGTAGCTGGAAATAAGGCTTACATTTCAATTGAAATGCTTAAAAGGCTTGAGTGTAGGTCATCCTTAAAATATAAAAGCCTGCATAAGATACTTTAACTTGGTAAAACTGGCTATTTCTTCCACCATCACTTCTATTTCTTGTCTGCTAAAGTGTTTTGAATGCTTGCTTTGAATTTCCTCCATTTTGCCATACTCAGAGAGGATTAAACTAAAATGGAAATAATGGTCTTAGTATTTGTCTTAGAACCTTCGCAAGTTTTTTCTTAAGAAAGCTTTCATGAATCCGGCCCCAGGTTTGATCAAGCCCCCCATTACCCTACTCCACTATTTTCTGCACCTCACAGATTTACTTCTGACCAAGTGAACGATTACCCCAACTGCTATAAAATCAGGACTGGAGACCTTGATAAAGACATTTTTTATCATCTCTGTCCTACATTTTTTGTTTCATACTGTGAAACCAAATTGCAGGCTCTTTATCAGATGCCTCATGGACGACATCTAGAGCAATGAGACAGCGGCTCCTTAACGATTCGGATCTGTTACCTGCTGTTTATGCAATCTATGTGTTGCATAATGTAGTGGAGCCATTCCTTAATGCACAAACAATGCGATTGAAGCTTGCAACGCAGGATTTATAATTACTTCTGGTGGACTTCTCTGTAGTAACTTTAGTAGTTTGTACAATGCTTTTGACATGCTATTTTAAACCAATACTCTGTTGGCTTAGACTCAGTTAGGTGAGTAGAATTAGTTGATCATGTATACTTATCTATTTTTTAAAAAGAAACATTTTCCTGTAAGGAATAATACAAATTGAATTAATCCGTTCCAGAAAAATCCACATTGTAAGACATTATATGCGTTCTGTTATATAGGTGTTCCCTGATTTATGAAGGGGATATGTTTCGATAAATCCAAAAAAGTTTAATATATACTGTCTATATCATAGCGGAGCCTAACTTATGCATGCTTAAACACTTACAATAACCTACAGTTGGTCAAAATCATTAACACAAAGCTTATTTTCTAATAAAGTCATGCATATCTCGTTGAAAGTCAAAAACAACATCCAAAACGTTTAGTTCACTGGCAAACTCGGGGCACTGCTGCATTGGGAACTGAATTTTCCAAGTTGTGAGGAGGTCGAGTGCTGAGGTATGACTGTACAATGGTACCTCGGTTCTCGTCGTTAATTAGTTCCAGAATGTTTGTTGAGTACCAAGCAAATTTTTTCCATAAGGAGTAATGTAAATTGACTTAATCTACTCCAGATCCCCAGAAAATCCACACTGTATAAGGCATTATGTGCATTAATGGAGTTGTATTGTACTCCTTGATTTAGGAAGGGATTATGTTCCAGACAAACTGGTCGTAAGTTAAATGTATCATGAACTGAGGAGTTTAATGAGTGTTTGGTAGAGCGTCTATACTGTATCATAGTGGACCCTATATAAGTAATAAGTATGTTAATGGCCAAAATCATTAACACAAAGCTTATTTTATAATAAAGTGTTAGAAAATCTCATGTAATTTAGTGAGTAATGGATTGAAAATGAAAAGTAAAACAAAACACTTACTCTATTGATGAACTCCGAGCGCTAGCATAGCTGCTAAGCTAACTACAGCCTGTGATCTGGAGGATTCAGTTGCTTTCGGTTGGCTCTTATAAACTAACCTTTTTAGGACCCAATGACACTTATTTACTCGATAAACACAGCGGAGATCTTCACTGAGCACGGACTATTGTGAACCCGAATCACTCTAAGGCTGATATAAGTCATGGGGCTCAACTCATACAAGTTTAGGCAAATGTGCCGAGTACCAAGCAAGCCCCGAGAGCATTTTTTTGTTAGTCAAAATGTGTCGAGAACTGAATGGGACAAATTCCGAGGTGGTCGAGAACCGAGGTACCACAGTGCTAAGTAACATGCATTCGAGAAGCCTAAACAGACTATGTGATTATGGTCTGGTCAGCATCCGTTTCGATCAACGTCCTGTTTAACAAAATAATATGGATGTTAAATGCCTGTAATAATACTAATAATTCTTATTAGTACACACCACTCAGTGCCCAGTCGACAGTAGCTTTAGGCCCTCTACAGCTGACACTGCGCAGTCAAGCTGAAAAAGATGACTGGAGGGAGAGTGTGTGTGAGGGAGAACGAATTGAAGGCCCTTTGCACCCCTCCATGATCCAGAGCCGAACAGCAGTGCTTAAGGTGAAAGGGCCGAGGCAGCAGCGGAGTAATTTAATCGGAGGCTTTACCCAATTCCCCGGGTGGCTGAGTTTAAGAAAGGTCACGAGCAGAAACAGGCCTGACTGACCCCTCTCCCAATTACGAGGGGCGCAGTGGAACATAGCGGAGCGAGTGACAGTCATTTAGCAGCACCTCATCTGAGGGGAAGGAAGTCGCAGATGGATGATAAGGGAGTAAAAAATGATTTGCCAGGACCTGTTAGCACGGCCTAGAGCCTCGAGCCCCCCATCAGAACTCCTGTCTCTTATAGACACACTCTCACTCTCTCTCTCCGTCTCACATTCTCGCTAGCCAGCTCCCTCTCATGGCTCGTAGGCAGTCCTTCCTGTCTCCACACACTCCATCTGTCTGTCCCACTCTTACTTTCTCTTTCTTCTCTCTCCTGTTACCCCTCCTTCCTCTCCTGCTGGCCCTCTCCTCTCTCTATTTCTCTCTCTCTCTCGCCTGCCCTGGGGCCACGTGACGGCCCTGCATGATTATTGGCGCAATCACTCATGTAACAGGCTGCCCAGCTTTCCGTGGGGCCTCACGTATTTGTCACTGTCACTTCCCCCAAGTGCTCCGCCATTGTCTTGGAAATTGTATGTGTAAGGCAAGAGATGCCTGTGACCCACTTCGACAAGGGAGCCAGCAATGTGAGGGCGCTCATCACCGCGAAGGAAAAAAGAATTGTGTATGTGTGTGCGTGTTGGGGGGTGGGTTGGTGTTGGGGGGGTGGGTTGAACGGAAAGAGGGAGAGAGAGAGCGAAAAAAACAGCAGTTTGATGTGTCCTATTATGTGCCTCGGCTCGAGCCATAAATAATTGTGACAAGTTTTTTGTTACGCGTGAAAGTCCTTGACTCTGCCTCCTGTTCCAGCGCCTCCTCTCTGGCACAGAGACACTGCCAACCCCAACCCCCCCCCCCAAACGCACACACACCTCCCCAGATGATAGATGGCACAGCGCAGCAAATGACAACAGGATAGATTTTTAGTTTGTGCTTTGGAAGAGATCAGTAATGGTGCTTTGCTGTACAAAGCAATAAATAGGAAGGACGAGTAAAGAAAAAAGAGAGGTGGGGTAAGCGGGGGGACAGTGAAGATTCATGTTTTCAGCGTACGGGAGGTGCGATGATCGCTGATGTGAATCACTAAATTTGTGCATTCTACTGAGTTTTTGTTTCCGAAACGGATAGGGCAGAACGAACGTGCCAGAAATAAGACTCCCGATTCACGTGACCTCTCCAAATCTTGTGAAACAATCCACTTTTAAGTATTTCCCCCCCCCTTTCAGCACGCCTTCATATCATACCAAACCAAATTGACATTTCAACTGTTAGGTCATTCACAAGTCACATTTTGTCTCGCCGTGCCACGTCAAAGACAAATCTGTTTGGGCCGACTTTGAATATTCATCAACGTGATTACAATACGCGTGCATATGCATTGAACTTTACGTAATGAGAACGGACAGGGAGTGAAATCGCACCCCCTTCTCATTACAAATGGATGTGACTTTTACCTGGTTAGCTGTGTGGTAATGAAGTGCCATCGACTCGTCTGCTGCCAAGTGATGGATCTCCGAGCTTGGTTAAAATACCCACTGTAGATCCTCATTGCCAATTAGACGACTGATAGATGACATTATCAGTCACGTTAATGAGCACACCCCGACTTGTGGTCACCAGACCTTTGGTGTCCCTGCCTTCCATACGGCTCCAGTAAGCCAAATCTGGAGCCTTTTAACTCAAATATTAGCCCATCCGAGGTTTTTCCATTAGATATGAAGATACTATAATGAATGATCTATACAGCGTCGACGTGTAGCGTCAATTTCCAGGCAATCCTATTACCTGGGGATTGCATCAGTGAACTGGAATAGGTCTGTCTTTTAGCTCTAGTGAATTAAACACCCACTTAGGGGTAATAAGGCAGGATTTAGTGCTGCCAGTCAATCCTTTTTCAGACATCCCTGATGAATTCACTTCACTCACACGCTGTGAAATTAGTTACTAGACATACTTCCTGAGCTCCTGATGACTGGAATCAAGTACAGATTTGGGGGAACTCGCTCACTCGGGTACACCCATACGTGTGTGTGAATGAAGATGGCCCAGCATGAACAGGACATCTTTTGCTTTAACAGTTAAATGTTGGCAAGGTCCTCTGCTTGACTTGAGTTGGTTTGCATAAATCTGCAAAATAATACAGATATATACCATTTAACAACGATCTGGTCAATGTCCATCCAGGGCGAGGTCTTAAGAGTTATAGTATGGAATAAAAATCTGTCTTAAATCAATCCTATGCACGTCTGAATGACGGAAAACTGGTACGAGTGAAACTCTACTTCCGTTTTCGATAAAAGCCAAAGATTCTTTTCTATTGTGCTTTTTACAGTGGAGCACTGTCTGAAAGCAGCTGTCATGGTCTGACAGTGGCAAGGAAAAAACTCCCTAACCGTTAAAGGGCAGAAACCTCGCCAGGACCAAGACTCAAAAAGGGACCCATACGTAAGACTTAAACTAAGTTATATAATTAATAAGATTATAGTAATAGTTTAAATAAACAGAGAACATATTTAAATCATTTAAAAATATATAATAATATGCAGGCTAATAAACTGGAGATAATGCAATATTATGAAGACTACAATAAAACAGAGAATATAAACCAACAGCATATAAGAACATACAAGATATTGCAACAATGTAAAAATATTGCATATCTGCATTTAGTCCAGTGCACAGACTCACAAAGGTACAAAAATATGAAATACTGTATTGTACAGTACTGTACTAAATGTTTTCACAATGTATTTCAATTAATATTAAAATAAAACCATATGAGCAAAGTATCTAAACTACTATGTGACTATAGTATCGTTTCGCTCAACATCCTGGTTCACAGAATGTAATTTGGATGTTAAATGGTGCATTAGCTGTAAATGTAAAAATAAATGCCCCCATGATAAACATCTAACGGAATGTAACATTCAGCAAGAAATGAGACCAAATAATAAAGAGAGACAGACAGACAGACAGAGACAGGTAGATAGATAGATGGATAGATAGATAAACAGACAGACAAACTTTATTAATCCTGAGGAAAACTGAATAATACAATTTAAATAATAACTGAAATAATACAGACAATAGTACTTCATTGTTATTCACCGAAATCCTAAAGTGAATGGTTAATGCACACAGTCTAATTGGCATTTCCTGCGCAATCCTAGCGACGCTCAGGCGCTTCCTCTGGTGGACATCCTAATTAAGAAAACTCACATGAGCATTATGGCCAAGGTGATAATTTATGGCATTGCCTCAGATAGTTAAAGTTGGCTTCCGTAAAAATCCATCATGTACATCACCGGACATTACCGCCCTAATTAAACACCCAAATGCCTGCAGACATCATAAAACTGCAGAAAAGGAAAATTACACCTGCATAAAGTACTAGATCTGCAAGATCAGAGTGGAAAGGGGGCAACGGGGGTACAGGAAAGAGGAAGTTAGCCCTGCACAAGTGTGTATGTAATTTATCTATATAAGGGCAAAATATTTCTCACAATGTAGAACTGATTAATTATTTGAAATATACTGATTACTACCAGGCGAGAAAGTGGCATTAAAATAATGACTCCTGAGCCTTCTGCAAGATTGTACATTTAGCACTGCAACAACAATTAGGAATAATCTGTCCAATTAAAGGTTGTGCAATTAATTAAGTGCACGTTCTGTGAGAGCGAGTAGAAGGGAGAATTTATCAAGCCGCTGAAATATGACCTATCTTGTCCAAAAGACTAATATGTTTAAACAAAAGATGAAAATTGATGACAACATTATTTGGAACAAAGTGCTCACTGTGCAACTGTGATGCATTTGTACTCGCTTTCAGCATCTTCGCATTGTCCTTACATCGTGATGTATTACCCCAGGCAGACTGGCAATAACTTTAGATAGAGGACGGCTTGCTTGGTTCGCAGACTGGAGGATCTGGCTGTAGCCTACGTGATATCTAATGGATTTACAGAATTGTCTATTAAAGGCTGAATTAGAACTAAGACATCATCTTACAGATTGCCGTCATGTGCCAGAAACATGTTAATTAACTGCAGACACCCACAACCAGAGCGACTCGCTATCGAACTGAGCAGCTGAAAGTTAGGTCCTGATCAAGAACTTAACAGTGGCAGCTTGGTAGTTTCTGGGATTTGAACTCACAAATACACTGCCCGGCCGAAAAAAGGTCACCACCTGGATTTAACTAAGCAAATAATTAAATAGTTAAAAAAAGAGCCTCCCATCGGATAATTACTGCATTGGTGATTAAGTTTCAGCTGGCAACAAGTTATTTAACCCTAACTGATGCAGTGAGTAGCTTCTCATTTGTTAAACAACCATGTCAAAAGACATGGATAAAAACATGTGGTCGTGGAAAAGATGTTGATCTGTTTCAGAAGGTTCAAGCTGTGAAAGAGTGGTTCAGGGAGCATGAGCCATCATTTTCACACATGGATTGGCCACCACAGAGTCCAGACTTGAACCCCATTGAGAATCTTTGGGATGTGCTGGAGAAGACTTTGTGCAGTGGTCCAAATCCCCCATCATCAGTACAAGGTCTTGGGGAAAAATGTATGCAGCTCTGGACAGAAATAAATGTAACATTGCAGAAGCAGCTCTGTCCAGAGTTGCATTAATGGTACATTTACAGCATTTAGCTGTAGCCCTTATCCAGAGCGACTTACAATTGGTACAATCTTACAATCCAAGCAATTGTGGATTAAGGGCCTTGCTCAAGGATCCAACAGTGGCAGCTTGGCAGAGGTGGGATTTGAACCCTGGACCTTCTGATCTATAGTCCAGTACCTTAACCGCTAGGCTACCACAGTCCCAAGTATGGTAGCCGAAACAATCACCAATGCAGTAATTATACGATGGGAGGCTCTTTTTAGTGTGACTGCCTATAGAGTCCTACATTTTCCCAAAGGAAATAAATGGGCCCAAAGGTAACAAAACGTAAGTCAGTTTTCGACCTACAGCCACAAAATTCGGCAGGCTTGGTCCCGGGTGCTCTCTGAGGTGACCTGTGATGCTCTTGAGGTCCCTGACATGCCGGGCTGGGCACTGGGGCCCCTGGCAGAGCACTGACCATAACTCAGTCAGGTTTTGACCTACGGCCACGAAATGTGGCAGGCTTGGTCCCGGGTGCACCCTGAGGAGACATGTGATGCCCTTCGGGCCCCTTTGGTACGCTCAGGGACGACCGTTGCAGAGTGGCAATCACACTCGGATTTAATTCAGGAAATGCACCTCTCTAGTTTTAACTATTTGCTTAGTTAAATCCAGGTGGTGCCATTTTTTTGGCCGGGCAGTGTATTTGAGCTACTGCTATCACCTAAAATGGGCGTTTAACGATCACATTACTTTCTGTGAAATAGGACGTTGACTGAAACGGACATTGACTGGACATTACCATAGTCACATAGTTTTTTATGCTACTGCAATGTAAATATAAAGGGTATTTTCGCAAGAAAATCATAAATGCATCAGAGATACCGCTGAAAACATGAGTGGAACGCTACCATCTACACAGCATCCCTACCACAACCACATTTTTAATTCATGGAAATTCTCAATAATTATAGAAAATACAGTAATGTACTGTTACCCTACCCTACCCTGTGTAGAGGACACAGACGAGCAGCAATGGTCTTTTTGGAGAGCAGTGGCTTTCTCCTTGCAACCCTGCCATGCACACCATTGTTGTTCAGTGTTCTTCTGATGATGGACTCAAGAACAATAACATTAGCCAATGTGAGAAAGGCCTTCAGTTGCTTAGAAGTTACACTGGAGTCTTTTGTGACTATTACACGCCTTGCTCTTGGAGTGATCTTTGTTGGTTGATCACTCCTGGGGAGGGTAACAATGGTCTTGAATTTCCTCCATTTGTACACAATCTGTCTGACTGTGGATTGGTAGAGTCCAAAAAAAATTAGAGATGGTTTTGTAACCTTTTCCAGCCTGATGAGCATCAACAACTCTTTTTCGGAGGTCCTCAGCAATCTGCTTTGTTCGTGCCATGATACACTTCCTCAAACATGTTGTGAAGAGCAGACTTTGATAGATCCCTGTTCTTTAAATAAAACAGGGTGCCCACTCACACTTGATTGCCATCCCATTGATTGAAAACACCTGACTCTAATTTCACCTTCAAATGAACTGCTATGTGAATCCTAGAGATTCACATACTTTTGCCACTCACTAATATTGGATCATTTTCCTCAATAAATAAATGACCATGAATAATATTTTTGTCTCATTTGTTTAACTGGGTTCTCTTTGACTAATTTTAGGACTTGCGTGAAAATCTGATGATGTTTTACGTTATATTTATGCAGAAATATAGAAAATTAAAGGGTTCACAAACTTTCAAGCACCACTGTACAGGTCGTGGGTGGAGTACTTCCAATAGGACAGGCATATACACGCAATTTACAGCTTGTTACAAATAAGTAGTGGAAAGTCAACCACACAAACACAGGTAACTTGCACAAAGCGGTCTTCAAACACATCAACCAAGTTAGAACAGTCTATAGTCCAAAGGTGAGCTCACGAGCAAGTGAGAATATGACGAATGACAAACTTCTGCTCTTTAACTCCCGCCTCTACTCATGGATCCCCTGCATTGACTGGCTGTTGAGGTGAAAAGCTGACTATGGCCAGAATGTTCAGAGTTAGACAAATTTTTATTTCCTATTATAATTTATTATCATTTTTAAGACCACAGTCATTAAAGTGAACAGCCGTTGATTGCATGGTCCTTAAATGGTGCAAACACAACCCATAAGGATGACCATGGGTGCTTGGACTATGCAACGGTCTGAGTAAAAATTCTGCATTTTTGTCTTCATGGTTCCTCCTCTGAACTACAGAGCCATTTCACATGCTTATAAATGGTTATTTTCAGGTTCGGGATGATATTAATAGAAATGATAGTAAAATTATTAATAATTAATAATACATTACAGTGGTACCTCGGTTCTCAACCACCTCAGAACACGTTGAATTCGGTTCTTGACGCATTTTGACTAGAAAAATGGGTTTCAGTTCTCATCGTTTGCTTGGTACTCAGTGCACTTGCTGCACAACTAGTTTCAACCAAAACTCGAATCACGATTCAGTACAGACAGAATGATCGAGTGATTCACAATAGCCCGTCCTTAGTTAAGATCTCTGCTTTTTATCGTGCTTTTCTTTATTTTTACATCTACAGTACTGCATTCCTAATACAAATAAGTCTCCATAGATCCTATAAAGTTTACTTATAAAAACCAACCGAAAGTAAGTGCTATTTTTTACTTTTCACTTTCAATCCATTATTCAGTAAACTGAGATTTTTCAACACTTTATTATAAAATAAGCTTTGTGTTAATGATTTTGGCCAACTGTAATTTAATATGGTTTAAACATTAACTTGCTTATCATTACTTATGATGGGCCCCAGTGTGGATTTTATGGGGGTCTGGAACAGATTCATTCAATTTACATTATTCCTTATGGGAAACATTTGTTCGGTACTCATTGTTTTCAGTTCTTGACAAGGCTTCTGGAACGAATTAATGATGAGAACCAAGGTACAACCGTAAATGAGAAAAAGCTTAAATTTGATGTGTAACTGGATATATCTCCTAAATCAAATGAAGGTGTTCAGCTCGTTTAAGGCGGTGAAACAGTTCGTACTCTTTTCTTTCTTCCAAAACCGGATGTACGCAATAAGTTTGCATTAGTGTCTGTGGGCAGCAAAAGGATGCCTTCATCACTTGAAGACAATTTGTTCGTCTTGTCCATTTTTACTTTTGCTGCAATGAAAATACAGTGGGGCAAAAAAATAACAGTCAGACTCCAATCTCAACCACGGCCAAGACCAAAGAGCTGTCGAAGGACACCAGGAAGAAAACTGTAGACCTGCACCAGGCTGGGAAGAGTGAATCTACAATAGGCAAGCAGATTGGTGTGAATAAATCAACTGTGGGAGCAATTGTAAGAAAATGGAAGACACATAAGACCATTGATAATTTCCCTCGATCAGGAGCCCCACGCAAGCTCTCATCCCGTGGGGTCCCGGAGGGACCTGATGAATGACCTGCAGAGAACTGGGACCAAAGTAACAAAGGCTACCATCAGTAACACACTACGCCGAGAGGGACTCAGATCCTGCAGTGCCAGGCGTGTCCCCTGCTTAAGCCAGTACATGTCCAGGCCCGTCTGAAGTTTGCCAGAGAGCATATGGATGATCCAGAAGAAGATTGGAAGAATATCATGTGGTCAGATGAAACCAAAATAGAACTTTTTGGTAAAACCTCAACTGGAGGAAACAGGATGCTGAGTTGCATCTCAAGAACACCATACCTACTGTGAAGCATGGGGGTGGAAACATCATGCTTTGGGGCTGTTTTTCTGCAAAGGGGACAGGACGAGTGATCTGTGTTAAAGGAAGAATGAACAGGGCCATGTATCATGAGATTTTAAGCCAAAACCTCCTTCCTGGTCTTGGGTCTTCCAGCATAACAATGATCTCAAACACACCGCTCGGGCATCAAAGGAGCGTAAAAAGCATTTCAAGGTCCTGGAGTGGCCTAGCCAGTCTCCAGACCTCAAGGAGGAATGGGCCAAAATACCAGCTACAGTGTGTGCAAACCTGGTGAAGATTTACAGGAAACATTTGACCTCTGTCATTGTCAACAAAGGTTATGTTACTAAGTATTGAGTTGAACTTTTGTTATTGACCAAATACTTATTTTCCACCATAATTTACAGTTAAATCCTTAAAAAATCCTACAATGTGATTTCCTGGATTTTTTTTCTCATTTTGTCTCTCAAAGTTGAAGTGTACCTATGATGAAAACTACAGACCTCTCTCATCTTTCTAAGTCGGAGAACTTGCACAATCAGTGGCTGACTAAATACTTTTTTGCCCAACTGTACGAACCATACATAAATACGTCAGAGATACTGCTGAAAACACGAGTGGAACGCTACCATCTACACAGCATCTGAAGTCTAAACTGATACACCTATCACTCAATTGCACGGTCATTAACGCCACCATCGAACTGTTCTAATGTATGAAAATGTACAGAACAAGCACACATTAACAATCACACACACTGTAGAGTCAATGTAACGTGAAAGATGGAATGTAGACATAAACATACCTCGCTGGCTGCACACAACCAACAGGTAATGAGTCCACATGAAGAAACACTATTTTAATTTTGCTGCGATAAAAATATGAACCAGGTGGTGGAATTTTATTAAAAAACGCATTGCGTTCGGTGCTTACAGTTTTGAGGCAAAGAAATCGTTTGGTGTGTAATGGCCTAAAGGAGGGAATATACTGTACATGACAACAGGCTTACAGAGAACATAACGGAAGAGAACATATTCGAAAGGCAAGTGAACTTGGCATGATAAGTGTGATAGCTTGACATTAGTCACTACACAGAAGAGAACAGGAAAGCCTCCTGGTGAAACTGCAAAACCTGTGATCTCTCTTCCACTGCATTGATGCCAAGGCCCAGTGTGTGTGTGGGCCTTTTGCTCCGAGTGGGCATGTGGCTGTGTGTAGGTGTGTGTTGATGGAGTGACAGGCATAGGGCGAGCGTCTGAATGTTGCCATGTGTGCGGAAGCGTCCTGGCGTGTTTTCGGTCCAACCAGGTGAGGCTGCTTTTTCGTAACTCAACTTTGCATGAAATCAAATTCCTTCACGTGTAGATCTGTGATTCAGCTCAGCATGCTCAGCAGAGTTTTGCCGCACTGTCACTCCGAGCCAGCATCCCATATGGCCGTCACGAGCTGGCCAGAACAGCGCAGCGTCCCATTCCAACACAGGAACACATGTCGGTCAGCGCTCCCAACAGGATGCAGCTCGGAGGACATATTGCGGGGAGGCGCGCTGTAAAAAAGCAGAGGCCTCATAAATCAGCAGCGCAATCCTGACGTGCCACCCACGCTACTCACGTTAAACAGACATACCATTGTTCCGCTTCAGATCTCTGAGCATTGACGTGTCCTCGTTCCTCACCAAGTTGAGCAATGAACTCGCAATATTAGCTGTGCTGTGGGAACTGAGGGGCAGGTATCAAGAAATCCAAATGGAAATCATATATACACCCTCGTCCATGTTCACACCGCATTTTTTGCTCAGGGTATTAACTGTGCTTATAAATGAATCAACTATCCTTTCAGAACAGGAGTATCTTTATGGTAAATGAACAGCTTGGAGATTAATACAGCTATGTGCCATTTAATGACCGCAATACCTTCTGTGAAAGAGGTCATTGACCGAAATGGTCATTGATTGGACATTACCATAGTCACAGTCTTTTTACGTTACTGTAATGTAAATATAAAGGGTATTTTGGCAAGAAAACTGCATGCGAACGATACAAAAATGCATCAGAGATGCAGCTGAAAACATGATTAAAACACTACCATCTACACATCCGAAGCCTAAACTGATATACCTATTACTCTCTCGGACAGTCATCACACACACTGTAGTTCCAAAATATATACAGTGGGGGAAAAAGTATTTAGTCAGCCACTGATTGTGCAAGTTCTCCGACTTAGAAAGATGAGAGAGGTCTGTAATTTTCATCATAGCTACACTTCAACTATGAGAGACAAAATGAGGAAAAAAAATCCAGGAAATCACATTGTAGGATTTTTAAAGAATTTAATTGTAAATTATGGTGGAATATGGTGAAAGTATTTGATCAATAACAAAAGTTCAACTCAATACTTTAACATTACCTTAGTTGGCAATGACAGAGGTCAAACGTTTCCTGTAAGTCTTCACCAGGTTTGCTGGTATTTTGACCCATTCCTCCATGCAGATCTCCTGTAGAGCAGTGATGTTTTGGGGAAACACGTACTTTCAACTCCCTTCACACATTTTCTATGGGGTGAGGTCTGGAGACTGGCTAGGCCACTCCAGGACCTTGAAATGCTTTTTACGGAGCCACTCCTTCATTGCCCGAGTGATGTGTTTGGGATCAATGTCATGCTGGAAGACTCAGCCACGTTCCATCTTCAATGCTCTCACTGATGGAAGGAGGTTTTGGCTTAAAATCTCATGATACATGGCCCCGTTCATTCTTCCCTTAACACGGATCAGTCGTCCTGTCCCCTTTGCAGAAAAACAGCCCCAAAGCATGATGTTTTCACCCCCATGCTTCACAGTAGGTATGGTGTTCTTGGGATGTGACCCAGGATCCTTCTTCCTCCAGTTGAGTTTTTACCAAAAAAATCTATTTTGGTTTCATCTGATCACATGATATTCTCCCAATCATCTTCTGGATCATCCATACGTTCTCTGGCAAACTTCAGATGGACCTGGACATGTACTGGCTTAATCAGGGGGACACGCCTGGCACTGCAGGATCCGAGTCCCTCTCGGCGTAGTGTGTTACTGCTGGTAGCCTTTGTTACTTTGGTCCCAGCTCTCTGCAGGTCATTCATCAGGTCCCTCCTTGTAGTTCTGGGATTTTTGCTCATCGTTCTCATAATCAGTTTGACCCCACGTCATGAGATCTTGCGTGGGGCCCCAGATCGAGGGAGATTATCAATGGTCTTGTATGTCTTCCATTTTCTTACAATTGCTCCCACAGTTGGTTTATTCACACCAACCTGCTTGCCTATTGTAGATTCACTCTTCCCAGCCTGGTGCAGGTCTACAATTTTCTTCCTGGTGTCCTTCAACAGCTCTTTGGTCTTGGCCATGGGTGAGTTTGGAGTCTGACTGTTTGAGGCTGTGGACAGGTGTCTTTTATACAGATAACGAGGTCAAAAAGGTGCCATTAATACAGGTCTGTGAGAGCCAGAAATCTTGCTTGTTTGTGGGTGAACAAATACTTATTTTCCACCATGATTTACTACTCAATTCTTTAAAAATCCTACAATGTGATTTCCTGGATTTTTTTTCCCTTTTTGTCTCTCATAGTTGAAGTGTACTTATGATGAAAATTACAGACCTCTCTCATCTTTCTAAGTAGGAGAACTTGCACAGTCAGTGGCTGACTAAATACTTTTTTGCCCCACTGTACACACAATGGAATAGAAACATACCACATTGGGTGCACACAACCAAGACGCAACAACATCTATGCAACACCTAAGGAGTCCGTGCACAATATAACTGCAATGTAGTCCCTAGTTATGCATGTAGTTAATGCAAAGTAAATCAATATTCATGAAAGTAAATAAAAAATGTAAACAAAAACATCATGTTTATGGCAGTCAGAATGCTAAATCTTTTCTAGATAGACCAGCTGTTTAGTTAAAACATGTTTTTTTCATATTATAATTTGTTAGAATTGTTAAGACCTCTTTCATTAAAGCAAATGGACTGTATATCTAAAGTGAGCTTAAAAAGAGTGACAGATTAATGTTACATTTGTGGTGCACAGCACATAGTGTTGGTGACCTACAACTATGGGGACCTGGATTCAATCCTTCCCTGTAACCTCCTGTGTGGAATTTGCCACATTCTCTGTTTGATTTTCCTCTGGCTACTCTATTTCCCTTTCCTCAAAGACATTACCAGTAGATAGGCTACTCTCAATCGCCTCGTGTGTCCAGGGTGTATTCCCTCCTTGCACCTAGTGTTTCCAGGATAGCCTCCTGACCTACTGCGACACTCATCATGTGAAAGTGAATGAATGCTACATACACAAACCGATAACTTTATTAGCCACTTCGTTTCTACACTCACTGTCCATGTATCACTTATCATATAGATGTACATTGTAGTTCTACAATTACAGACTTGTAGTCCATGCATTTCTCTACATACTTTGTTAGTCCTCTTTCTTCTGTTGTCTAATGGTCAGGACCCCTACAGGACCACCACAGATCAGATACTATTTGGGTGCTGGAGCATTCTCAGTATTGCAGTAACAGTTTGGATTAGTGTGTGTTGCGCTGGTATGATTGGATCAGTCACAGCAGTGCTGCTGGAGTTTTTAAATATTGTGTTTACTAACTGTGCACTTTTTTTGGAGACACCCTCACCATATTGCTCCACGTTGTAGATGTAAGGTCAGACACAGTAGCTCATCTGTTATTTCACAGTTGGTGTTAGCCAACTATTCCTTCATCAGTGCTCACAGGATACCGGTAGCTGGATATTTTTGGTCGGTGGATTATTTTATGTCCGACAGAGACACTGAGGTGTCTAAAACCTCCGACGCCTGCTGTGACTGATCCAATACCACCACATCAGTGTCACTGCAGTCATGAGAATGATCCACCAAACAAATAGTACCTGATCTGTGGGGGTCCTGATCATTAGAGGACAGGGTAAAGGGGGCTAAAGTAGGTAGAGAAACAGATGGACTACAGACTGTAATTGTAGAACTACAAAGTGCTTCTTTATGGTAAGTGCAACTAAGAAAATGGACAATGGGTGTAGAAACACACTTAAAGTGTACTTAAAGTGATTGGTGAGTGTATAGCATTCGTATATTCCAAGTGCACGTATTTAAAGCAGCCATATTGGATGAACACAGCTATACAGATAACAAAAAAATTGAATTTGTCACAAAGGCCTAAAAGCTTACTTTTACGGACCTTAAAAGTACCAACATACACTTAGTTTGATGCTTTTCTCTTTCCTTCAGGATCTTTCATAATGGAATGTGAATCCAATGAGTCGGTTTAGTCACTGTCATCCACTGTCAAAACACTTTCCTTGTCACAACAATGCAGCAGTGCTAAGACAGGCTGTATCAAGGGGAACAGCATTTGCACCCGCCCTTACAAATCAACCACTAATCCACCTCCAACATACACAATGTCAGAGTTTTGAATATTATTCATAAAGTTGGATCTATATTCTCTATCATTTGTGCCCGAAAAGCCCTCTTGGCCTTTTAGTTGTAGAGGATAGATGAGCACACGTGTAGCATTCCAACTATGTCCCATCAAAAAAAGAGGCGGTATGACAGCTACTAGTCTTGAGACGGATAAAGACAAAGAGAGAGGAATAATTGAGTGCCGATGAAACGGAGAGACAGAGAGAGGGTGGCATAAATCCTTTGTCCTATATAAAAAGAAATACTATCCATGTCAAGGAAAGGTGGGATGCCCTAAAATGAATGATAACAGACTCATTAAAAATAACGGCCACCTAAATGATAAATGACCTGCCTCGTGAGGAGAGCGGCGCAAGGCGGCCTCTACAAATTAAGACCGCAGTGCACTGTTAAAGGTGTTATTTCCCCTGCCCCTCCACCGCCAAAATATCAAGCAGCCATGACATTATTCCCCCTTTATTACCACCCAGCCAGCGAGCCCGTGGAGATTTAAAGCCCAGTCCCACATTATCAGCCTCTGTTATTTTGTTAATTATCCCAATCCCTGATTTATGTGGCATTGTGGCTTAATTAAAAAAGTGGACTTGGATCAAATTGTTATGGGTTTTTATAAGCTTCGTGTTTGTGCGAAGGAGTGTTCATTTGATTACGGAGATAATGAGACTGACTACAGTGGGTTTGGTCAGGTCATCTTGAATTGTTTAGTGTATACATATGTGCAAAAGTATGGGACATCTGCAAAATGGGTCTGGTCAAAAATACCAGCAATATAAATAGTAGAGGTCTTTCAAAATGATTTTGTAGCCATTCCAGGTTCACAGAGCTCTGCTTTGATCAGGACATGGGGAAACATGAATAGACGTTTCATGAGAAAAGTAGACTCTGGCACTAATCAGATGCCTGATGTCTCTACTTCCAACCAGTCCAATCTCCTATAACACCTAATACCAATTAGAGGTGCACCGATCGATCGGCCAAGTGACCGGAATCGGACGGTTTTTAGCGTGATCACATATAACCGATTATGTATTGACCACATTTACACTTGCACAGAGCACAACGGCGACAGTGGTGCGCACACAGCCACCGGTTGGTTTATGAGATGGTTGCTGATGAAGGTTCATGATGAGGAAGTATTCAAATTCAGTTGTGTTTTAATTGCTACCGAGTCAACTAACCTTTCTCTCTAAACTAACCTTTCTCTTAATCCTGGTCAGGGTCGCAGGAAAGCCGATGCCTAGCCGGCACCACAGGGTGCAATGCAAGAACAACCTTAGACAGGGTGCCAATCCATTGAAGGGGCCAATCCTTTGAAGGACACTCGCACCCCCACACTAAGAGCACTTCAGACACAGTAGGTTTCAGTTGTGTTTTAATTGCTACCTAGTAAACTATACTCTATAGAGCACATAACTAAGGAGGAAGTAGGGAGACTAAAGAGAGAGCAAGAATTTATTTCAGACACAGGCATGTCTTTAACTCTTCAGAGTGTGCTGTTGGCAATAAATGCTTCACGAAAAGAAGTTCGGAACAACTACACGAAAACGTTCAGAACAACGAATTCACACCAGTTAGCTGATGGTATAGCTGAGCATATCAAAACAAAACTACATGATGACGTATGTGATCACATGACACACCGGTCCGGGCAGATAGATGCTTCCTTAATACTGACATAATTTTACTGCAACTGTGCAAATGCGTTAGTATAAACCAAAAAGTAAAATTGAAATTCTATTTTCATAGCGAGTACCCGGTTCCGGAAGCAAGTTGATACCCAATGCTAACCTTCTTTATTTTTTCAGTGAAAATTTGTGAACCCTTTAGAATTTTCTATACAAGTCCTAAAATTAGATAACGAGAACCCACTTAAACAAATGAGACAAAAATACTATACTTAGGTATTTATTTCTTGAGGAAAATGATCCAATATTACATATTAGTGAGTGGCAAAAGTATGTGAACCTTTAGGATTAGCAGTTAATTTGAAGGTGAAATTATAGTCAGATGTTTTCAATCAATGGGATGACAATCAGATGTGAGTGGGCACCCTGTTTTATTTAAAGTCTGCTCTTCACAAAATGTTTGTGGAAGTGTATCATGGCATGAACAAAGGAGATTTCTGAGGAGCTCAGAAAAAGAGTTGTTGATGCTCATCAGGCTGGAAAAGGTTACAAAACCATCTCTAAAGAGTTTGGACTCCACCAATCCACAGTCAGACAGATTGTGTACAAATGGAGGAAATTCAAGACCATTGTTACCCTCCCCAGGAGTGGTCGACCAACAAAGATCAACTCCAAGACAAGGCGGTAATAGTTTGGGCGGGTCACAAAAGACCCCAGGGTAAACTTCCTCATCAACGAATGCCCTCCTCTCACTTGGCTAATGTTAATGTTCAATGAGCTCCACCATCATAATAACAGTGAACAACAATTGTTGTGCATGGCAGGCTGAAAGGAGAAAGCCACTGCTCTCCAAAAAGAACATTGTCTTGCTGCTGCGCGTTTGGCAGTTTGCTAAGATCACGATGAACAGCCGAAGCTATTGGGAAGAATGTTTTGTGGATAAATGAACCAATAGAACTTTTTTGGTTTAAAAGAAAGTGTTCTGTTTGGAGAAAGGAAAAAACACTGATTCAAGCATAAGAAAGCCTTATCCCATGTGATGTGTGAAACAGGCGGTGGTAGGAATCAATGGTTTGGGCCTGTTTTTGCTGCACATCTGCCAATCTGGGCCTGACACGGCTTGCTATCATGATTTAAAATGAATTCTGAATTATAATCAGAGAATTCTAAAGGCAAATGTCAGGACAAAAGAAAAATTCTTTCCATGAACTGATCTCAAGATAAGGTGGGGGTCATTCAGCAGACACCGACCCTAAGCACCCAGAATCCGTTCTATTCTAGCCAAAGAATGTTAAGAAGAATACGTAATGTTTTGGAATGACCAAGTCAAAGTCAACCTTAATCCATCGAGAATTTGTGGAAGGGGAAACCAGAAGTGAGCAGTTAATGTGAGGAACCCCACCAACACATCCGAGAGCTTGACGCTGTCTGTACGGAGGAATGGGCTAAAATTCCTCCAAGCCGGTGTGCAGGACTGATCAACAGTTACAGGAAACGTTTAGTTGCAGTTATTGCTGCACAGGGGGGGTCACAGCAGATACTGAAAGCAAAGGCTCACATACTTTGCCACTCACTAATACGTAATATTGGGATCATTTTCCTCAATAAATAAATCACCAAGTATAATATTTTTGTTTTATTTGTTTAATTGGGTTCTCTTTATCTATGTTTAGGACTTGAAATAATAAAATCTGATGATATTTTATGTCATATTTATGCAGAAATATAGAAATTTCTAAAGGTTTCACAAATTTTCAAGCACCACTGTATCACAATATGCTTCGTATTGCAGTGTATCGTGATAAAATCGTATTGTGACCCGTGTATTATGACGCAGATCGTATAGTGACCCTTTCCAACACCCACCCCTAGTGTACATGTACCACTTTAGACCTGGGCACCCCAGCAACCTTGAATTGGATAAAGCAGGTATGGAGAGTGAGTGGGTGATAATACAGAACCATTTGTTGCAACTACACAGATGAGCCAAAACATTATGATCAGTCACAGACTGACTAACAAATAACATAAATAACATCTCATTACAACTGCACATGTCATGCTCTGGGATACATTAGACAATAAGTAAACAGTCGCTTCTTGTAGCCATTATGTTGACTGCGGGACCAATATGCGACATAAAGAGCTGAATGACTTTGACAAGGGTCAAACTGTTATAAACAGATGAATGGGTTGGAACGTCTCAAATGGCACTGACAGTGGTAAAAGGAGGGACAAACCACAGACCAACGACACAATGTTAGGTGATCAAGATTTATCAATTCAGGAAGGCAATGAAGGCTATTCAGTCTGGGCCAAATCCACAGATAGGATACATTTTTAATGTTGGTTATAGGAGGGCTGTATCATTGCACCCTGGCCTGTATGGGGCTGTGAAGCCAGAATGTCAATCATAAAAAGTGAACATATGAATGTCTAGACTGCACTTTGGAGCAATGACAGATGGTCCGGTCCACACACATATGAGGCCAAAAGTATTGGGACACGCACAGGACACGGACAGAGTTTTGGGACAAGCCCCCGAACACAGCCAAAAGTATTGGGATGCGGCCAAAGGTATTGAGACATTCCCCCGTACGTGGAAAAGGTATTGGGACAAACCTGCCCGTGGCCAAAAGTATTGGGACACGCAGCTACATGCGGCCAAATATTGGGACACAAGCCACATCCTTTCCGTTTGCATTTCAAGCACTGTTGTAGCTCCTTCAGGAAATCTAGATCTAGTATTTGATTAATATCATGGTCCCCTGTCCAGAGTTGGTTCCCACCGGATAGCCTGCTCCACGTGACTCGGGATTGGATTAAGCAGATATGAAAATCAACGAATGAAGTTATTTTATGCAATGCAGACATCTCAAATATTAGTTTATACTCATTGTCAGTACTGGCAAATAACCTTAAGATATATTTTTACTAATATGTGGGTTGCCCTGACTGACATTTTCTAAGTGATCCATAAAAGACTGCAGAAATATCACATTTCTCGAGGCTGGACTTCACAACACAGGCAAAGCCTATTATGAAGATGTTTACTATAAATGTTTACCTGCTGAGTGAGAATAGAAAAGGATTAGATTGCTGTCTAGCTGTGGAACAGCAGGGCAAACATCCCACCAACCATGTCATTCTCTTGTACTGATGATAGATAGATGTCTAGTCCAGCAGTGGAGTTAGAGGTTAGCAGTCATTTCTTTTATCACTCTCCATTCCTCTCGCTTTATTTTTCTAAACCGGGCCACTTGTCTGTCGTGAGACTATAGCAGCAAAAACACATTTTATTTCTGAATATAAGAATAATTATTTTGGAGTAGTTTTAAATTGCGCATGGGATAATGACGTAGGACGCCCTCTGGTGTTCAAAAAAGAACATGCATTAGATGGTGTAATACGTAACAGACATTTTTGCATTGCAATGCAATGTCTTTTGCGTTTATTTAATTAATAGAAGGTAATAAAAATGCACTCTGTTAAAGCTTATATTGTCCACTTTAAAGAACACACCAAGTTAATTCGCTAATATTACTTCCTATGTTTGTAGAGCATGCAGGAGTTCCTGAGTGAGCCTTCCACAGTAACTCAAATAACCACTTGTTACAACCGAGGTATGCAGAAGAGCATTTCTGAATGCACAACATGTTGAACCTTGAAGCAGATGGGCTACAGTAGCAAAAGTCCACAATGTTTGCCACTCCTATCAGCTAAGAGGAGGCAAACTGAGGCTACAATTCACAAAGGCTCACCAAAAATGCTCTTTTCCGTCTCTTTGGCATGATTGGCCTCATAATTCAGTGTATTATGAGAATATTCTTTGTTAACCATGCTAACAGACTTGTGTTTGCAAGGACAGCGGAAAATTAATAAGGAAATTGGAGATGTACGTAGTGCCTTCACACTGACATCTCCTGCACTGACTGTGCCAACATGGCAAGCCCAACTAGCAGATTTGGATCTTGACTGGAACTAAATCTGAACCCCCAGTCTAAACAACTTGCTTGCTATAAAACTCCCTGTCCCTGAAACAAATGATATACACAACAAAACCTCACGCAGCATTATAAATTATTCTAATTAACACACTTGGAAGTAGATGCAATAAGTCATGATCCAAGAACAGAGCTTGTTCAGCATTGATGCTTGCAACCCTTAGCATGCCCGTGATACAGACTGGCAGCCAGTCAGCCTTCCCACCATTAAGGATGCGTGCATGCATGTCTAGGAGCTTCTTCCAGGCTGCCGATGGCGTTCTTATAGTCGTACCACTCTGATGGTGAGTAATCTCGGAAACTAAGGTTGGTTAGTATTTGGATGGAAGATGTTGTAACGTGTATCTGATGTGAACTGCTAAATTATAGGCCTTCAATTTACAAGATCTTTGAAAACAGATAACGTCTAATCTTTTAAAGGAAATTCATGTAATATTAGTCAGTATTGAGACATTAATACAGCAGGGCTCTAGACTGTGGCTGTGACCGACAGTGGTGTAATGGTATGGGGGATATTTGCTCGGCACACCCTTTATACCAACTGAGCATTGCTTAAATGCCACAGCATACCAGAGCATTGATGCTAAGCACGTTCACCCCTTTTTGACAACAGTGTACCATCTTCTGATGGCTACTTCCAGCAAAATAAACCCATGTCACAAAGCTCTAATAACTGCAAACTGGTTTCTTGACCATGAAAATGAGTTTACTGTACTCACATGGCCTCCACATTCACCACATCTCAATCCAACAGAGCATCTTTGAGATGTAGTGGGACGGGAGATTCGTATTGCAGATGTACAGCCCTACAAATTGCAGTCACTGCGTGTTTACCATGCAAATATGGACCAAAAACTGAGGAACATTTCCAGCACCTCGCTGAATCTAAGTCAGCTTAATAGGTAAAAGGGGTCTAACCCAGTACTGGAGGTTTAAAATTGTAATTAAAAATGCAGAAATGCAATCATTTTTTGAAGGTGTGCGAGTTCCATGCGGTCGCATTGTTGCAAGTGCATGACGTTCTGTTCATTTTGTAACCTCCCTCATTAATGATCACACATAAAGGAACATTGCTGGCTGTACACAACCAAGAGGGAATGTGTCCACTGGAAGAAACACCAATATCCAGAACTGGCAAAGCTTTAAACCTGTACGGAGGTAAATCCAGCACACAGCTCCTAGTAGGATTACTGTATGTGACCTCTTTGTGTGAAGACAAATCACATCAAACAGCTGGCGCTGCTGTCCATGTAGCCCATAGCTTCATCGCTCTAGTTCTCAGCCATCATGTGGTAGTCAGACAATGTAATAATCACTTATCTCAACCAATTTGATGGCGCTTGTGTTGACCAGCTCTCTGTCTTGCATTGGATTTCCTCAGGTCAGCTAACCTATGACAGGCTACATAGGAGGAGATTCAGCTACCAGGACTGCCTAAATCTGTGGGAGAGGTGTCCGCACCTAGAGATGGAGCTCAGATCCAGAAAGGATTGGCCAGTGACAGGTAGATTTCGTTTTCAGTTGCACTTTTCCCTTGTGTAGTTGGGGGACGCTCCAGCCCACAACTGGCTAACCTAATGCCTAACCTTCTCTACAGCTGATCATACACTATGTACAGGATTCACTTTGAAGCAACTACGCTACGCAGTACTGATCATGGCCCAAAGACTGCCAGGGAGAACATGATTTATATAAATCAGACACGATCACTTCAATAAATCGGACAGTTTAAAATTCCAGAGTGCTACGCTGAATTTACATTTAGTCATGGCAGTCACTATTATCAACATACAGTCCAATCAATAGTTGGTTCAGGGCTTTGCTCAAGGGCCAGATAGTAGCACCTTGGTAGTGCTGGGGTTTGAAACCTGGTCCAGTACCTTAACCTCTGCACCACCACCAGTGTATCATCACACAGCAACAAAATACACTCCTTGACAAAAAAGCACCCAGATAGAAATGTCAGATTGCTGCAAAACCTGGCATGCATTTATGCCTCCGGCAGATATGTAAATTATAAAAAGGCTCTCAGAGGCTACTTCTGGGTAGTGTACCTTTTGGTGAGAGATCATTGACTGCTAGACATGTCTCTACAATGCACTAAAAGATATTTTGTCCAGTTGACAGACTTTGAGAGGGGCGCATCATTGGACTGAGAGACGCAGAATGGTTGTTTCTCCTTGTGGTGAGCACTCCAATCCTGCTTTTGCTGACCCAACTGCTGGTGTGATGATCGTGGTAGCCATCGCATATGACAGTCGGAGACCCCTAAGAGTGGCATGAGGGACACTAACAGGTCAGCGATATGTGCAGGACATCCTGCGGACACGTATGTTGCATCTCACGGCAGGGCTTCCAACGGGCATTCTTCAGCAGGATAATTCTCGGGTTACCCAGGAATGTCTCCGCCAGAAAACCAGACAATTCCGGTCACTTGCCTGATCGATCTGCAATCTATATATTTTTTGTAACCGTAGATGGGTCTGAAGATCTAGTCTTACAGAATGTAACACTTACTCCCAGCCTGCAGATATAAGCAAGGGTAAATGGAGAAATCGCTTAAAGTAGGTCAGTCCTCTCTCTCCTGGGTCACACGCCTCTGTATCTAGGCTGTGTTGAAAAAGACATGACGATGTCAGCTGTGACATTGCTCTGCTGCTGCAGGACTGGTGATGTGAGAATATGGTGCGGCGCAGTCCACAGGGTCAGGGGTCAGGAGCGAGAACACCATGGCCGCACGCCAACAGAGGGATTAGGAGACCTTTTAGAGATGGGGGAGCAGAGATACTTACGAGAGTCTGTAGTTTTCCCTTACTGAAATAGTTGCTGAATTGTGTACGCAAGCACATTGATGTCACAATTGATATTCTCACTGATGCAGGTCTACAATTTTCTTCCTGGTGTACTTCTTTGGTCTTGGCCATGGCTGAGTTTGGAGTCTTGACTGTTTGAGGCTGTGGACAGGTGTCTTTTATACAGATAACGAGGTCTGTGAGAGCCAGAAATCTTGCTTGTTTGTGGGTGACCAAATACTTATTTTCCACCATGACTTACAATTAAATTCTGTAAAAATCCTACAATGTGATTTTTTTCTCATTTTATCTCTCATAGTTGAAGTGTACCCATGATGAAAATTATAGACCTCTCTCATCTTTCTAAGTAGGAGAACTTCAGTGGCAATCAGTAGGTGACTGAATACTTTTTTGCCCCACTGTATACCAGTTACCCGATTTCAATCAGTTCTGTTACTCTGTGCATTCTCGCGGCCTAACCAACACACTTGCCAGGTCCACTTATCCTAAAGACTTGGCTTTATTTGGGCTCTTTTTCCATTGACTGTAGATTTTTTTTTTCCTCACAGGACCTGGCAACCCTGTAATTAAACACACCATGTAATTTAAGGCAGCGAAACGGCTATCGAACACTTTGTGGACACTCTGAAATGCAGTATATACTTGAAAAAATTAGTAATTTGATTATTCAATATTAATTTGAAGGTTATGTCACATATTTCTGTCAGATTATTGGCTGGTTGCAAAGTAAAGGAGGTTTCCCGTTATCTTACTACTAAAGTGCACGTATACTTATTGATCTGTTAACGACTAAAATTTTCCACGGATTTTCCACAGTTATCGGATTATTAAGTGTATGTAAATGCACTCACTGATGCATCCGTGCCAGCTTTGAAGGTCATGAATTCTACTTCCCAAGGATTCTGACCGAGACAAAACCATGGAAATTTGTCTGTAATTCGTCTGTGGATTTGCATTTGGGCATCAGGTGCCATGTGCTACTGTGGACTAGAAAGCTGCTGCTCTGTCTTTTAGCTGTTGCTGTAGTGCTGAGAGAAATGACTGAGATGCCATTTCATGTTTGCGTGAAGGGCGGGTAAATGGCCGACCAATGTTGGTGTACAAGAAGGCAGTCCCTGAACACAAAATTCAAATCAATGCAAAAACACACAAATGACTACTGCAGACGGCAAACACCGAATCCCAGACATTTTGAGCAATTTAGAAAACAACCTCGGCCACCCTCCAATCTAAACAACGGCCATTAGAAAACCCATATCAGTCAACCACTACCCTACTGTGGGGTTTAGTTATAAGAAAAATTCCAAGACCAAAAATCAGATATTACAAGTTGTTTATGTGCAGGCCAAACTTCCAACCAACCCACTATGATTATTTTCTTGTATCAAGTGACTCTACTGGACACATTTAAGTCAAAATGACTAGCATTAAGGTTAGGCATTTCATGGACCTGAGGGAATCCAAACAGTTATAGCCCTGTAAAGACATCCACACTCCCAAGTGATAAAACACCATCTACAGTAACTCCCAAGTGATAAACCAACATCTTGATGCAATAAACCAAACTGTCCTGATGGTCATTAAGAGGTCAAAAGCATCACACATTTCTAAAGGCCTCGTAGGAGATAGCAGCCAAGAGCTACAAAACAAACCTGAACCCTACTTCACGCCGTGACTGGTTTCCTCTGACGTAAGTGGAGCGGTTTGTGGATTAGCACCAGTTCCCCTCACCAGTTCTCTCCACTGGAATGTAAAGTACAAATGCAGGCACCATCTCGTGGGACGTGGGGAGCAGTAAATTGTGCACGAGTTTAACACACACTTTTCAAACAGGACTCTTTTTGTCATCACTCAACTTTTCCCAGGTGGACACACACTATCCAGAACTGAACTGATAAGTCACCTTGCAGCTTTGCAGCCTCTACATATAGCAACAGTTCTTCATTAGCCAAGTGCATCATGGCTCTCAGTGTCTGCATTCAGGCTGACATTTAGTGATCTCAAGTGATATCTCTATTTTGTCTGAACGGGGCCCCTTTGGCAGCCAGAACCTCGATGTGTCATCACTTATCTGTGAACTACATTTTTCTGTATCTTCAGTTCACAAATAACACTGGTAAGTCTGGGATTGTCATTTGGTGAGTCGATATGAAGGGATTAGTTCATGTAGATTTCATAAATCATTTACAGCCCCAAATCAGAAAAAGTTGCGACTTGCGCAAATAAAAAAATATATATGCAGTTTTCCTTACATTTCCTTTGACTTTTATTTAATTGCAGACAGTATGAACCTGAGATATTTCAGTTTTTTCTGGTTTTCATTTCATTTGTTAATAATCATCCATTTCTGCATTTCAGGCAACACATTCCAAAAAAAGTTGGGATGGGGCAATTTAGGGCTAGTAATGAGGTAAATCACCTGTTTGTGATTCCAAACATATAATCATGATTGGGTACAAAAGCAGTATCCACAAAAGACTGAGTAAAGATGGGCAGAGGATATCCAGTGAAAACTGTGGGACTGTGGTGGCCTAGTCGTTAAGGTGCTGAACTATGAACCAGAAGGTCCAGGGTTCAAATCCCACCTCAGCCAAAAAGCTGCCACTGTTGGGTCCTTGAGCAAGGCCCTTAACCCAAAATTGCTTGGATTTTAAGACTGTACCAATTGTAAGTCGCTCTGGATAAGGGCGTCTGCTAAATGCTGTAAATGTAAATGAAAAAATATCAAGAAAAAATATTGAAATGTTAAAAACAAAGAAACACTGGAAAGGATTTACATATGTAACTTTTACTGATTTGTCTTGTTCAAAAACGCATGGATGTCCCTGGAAAAAAACATCGTCTTGAAGCAATTACTGTTGCTCTAAAATCTCAATGTACTTTTCTGCATTAATGCTGGCATCACAAAAGTGTAAATGACCTTTGCCAAGTGTACTGACCCGATCCTCTGCCCATCTTCCTCTGACACATGTATGCAGGGTCTAGTTTTTCATGCTTATTACCATGTGGAAACCACTGAATCAAACAGAAACAAAAGTATGGCTGCGAAGTGGATTGTGTAGGTAGATGTAAAAAACATTTCAAACATTGTGGACAACAGATATTCAAAAACGCTATTTGTGCAAGTCCAGTGAGTATCTGTAAAGCTATTTGAAACATCATCCACCTTTGCTATTTTTCATTTAGCCATTTGTTGTAGTCAGAGTTGGTAGTTTGCATAACAAGGTAGTTGTTTAAAATACTCCAAATGTCTTAGTGGGAATTTGGATATTGTACAGCTGAGGTTAAAAAGTATCTCAAGTAACCCAGTCACTTTTGCTGTGTTTATGATTCCCAGGTCATTCACAGTATAGACACGAGTCAAGGGACTGTCACTTCCTGCTTGCAAAAGCAAACATGGACTAGCACCTCCAGGGAAAAACACAGTATGCTGCCAAAGAGTGTAATGATACCAAGAGCGAATTTAAGAGCGGCTTTTCCAAAATTGATTAAGATATGTTGTCATAACATGTCTGGTTGATTTAAGAGTTCAGTAGATCAGTCCATAAGCTTCGGTTAGTCCATTTAGCAAATGTGGCTGGTTCAGGTGCTATCTGGCATACAAACTGTGTTCATGTAATTACGTTCGCTAGTGCAGGCATCCTTCATAAAATATTTATCATATTTAAACTCAAATTTCACATTTGCTAAAATCACTGCTTTCATTGCCGACAAGTTTGCAGCATTTAGCAGACGCCCTTATCCACAGCATGTGTCTAGCAGATGAAGATAAGGGCCTTGCTCAAAAGCCCAACAGTGGCAGCTTGGTGGAGCCAGGATATAAACCCACAATCTTCTGATTAGTAGTCTAAACCATCAAGGTAGGTGAAGCTCATCCCACAAGAGCAACATAGGGTTCTATTCTTTCCCAGTCATTCACTGCCCACTGTCTGTGGCCCACTGGCCAGTTTCAAAAATAGCTTTTCACCTAAATCCCCAAGTCATCTTTTCTGTTGTGGACAACAGATATTCTTCTCAACACAGAGACTCTGATGTTCTTATACATCTTTGCAGTTGTGGATCTGGACCTTGTCCTTTCAAAATAGCAGCAATCAACATTACTTTCTCACTGTGACACTTTTGCGTGATATAGCCTAACACACAGAAAAACCTAACACCCCTGCTACAAAGACCAACATACGCTGTGTTTGGACACTGGTATACTGTTCAATGCTAGAACCAATGAGATCCATGTTTACCAGTTTAACCAGCATTTCATAACTAAAATATAAGTGTTCAAGTCAAGTCAAGACAGATTTATTTATATAGCGCTTTTTACAATTTAGCATTGTCTCAAAGCAAATTTACAATTTTAGATTATCTCCTAATATCTACGTCCAATCCCAAATGAGCAATCCTAGGGCGACAGTGGCAAGGAAAAACTCCCAAAGTTCAAGCAAAAGACACTCTGGTCTTGGCTGTTTTGTTTTTAAGCAGAGATATACAACACCACTAAATATGTTTTTCTGTTGATGTGCTGGAAAAGCAAAGAAACACAAAATTAATTCTCATGTTCTAGCTTTTATTTTTGTATATATTTCAATATAAAATAATACTTAGAACAGAGGGAAGACCTTACTCTACACACACAGCTGTTTTTGAACATGCTAGCTGAGCTAGTTAACCTGCTCTCAAAGCTAGCCAACAGAGCAGCAATAAGCACGTTTAAAACTTACCGAAATAAAAGTGCTGAACTACACAAACATGGAAATGTAGAGGCAGCTGGAAGTAATTCTTTCTGTTTTTTCAAGGTATCCAGTATTGCTGTGTCATGCTAGCTTGTTTGCAGGAAAGCTTGAATGCCTCACAGTAAGGTGGATTTCCCACAAACCACTGTGGTGTGACATCACATTTACAATCCAAAAGCATTTGCATTATTAGGGGGGACTGTGGTAGCCTAGCGGTTAAGGTACTGGACTCTGGACCATCTGCCAAGCTTAGACTGTTGGGTCCTTGAGCAAGGCCCTTAACCCACAATTGCTTGGATTGTAAGATTGTATCAATTGTAAGTCGCTCTGGATAAGGGCGTCTGCTAAATGCTGTAAATGTAAAAGTACAAATTATTACTCAGCAGCTTTTTATTTAAAAAAAAAAAAAAGTTCTCTAGCCCCCCAAATAAATATGCATTATTATTTTAAATCGTCAATCGTTTCTGTCTTTTCAACTGTCTTACCTCTCGCCAAATGGGGACTGTGATAGCCTAGCGGGTAAAGTACTGGACTCTGGACCAGAAGGTCCAGGGTTCAAATCCCACCTCTGTCAAGCTGCCACTGTTCCTTGACGCACAATTGCTTGGATTGTAAGACTGTATCAAGTGTAAGTCGCTCTGGATAATCTGCTAAATGCTGTAAATGTAAATGTAAATGAAATTAAATTTGATGCACTAGGACCTGGGGGAGGCGCTGCTGCCCCATAACATCTCTGAAACTGCACTCTATACCACTTTACTAAAGGGGTTATGTGAACAAATCTCAAATACAAATAATTGTTGGAATGTTATGACTATTCAACCTGCTTCTATTTCTAATTCTTAAAGTTAGATAGATATTGAAATAATTTTCTCATAATGGAAGTTATTTGATGCATTTATTGGACTTTAAAAAAAAGTTTTATTCCTTTTGGTTGGGGTTTTACCAATAGCCCTTTTGTCCTCTGGCTGGTAATGGACTATGGTTTGTTAATAGTTCCTTGTGTGAAAATAAATAAATATTAAATTGAGAAAGTTTTTCTGCTATCAAATGTCATACTCTCCCAAAAATTCAGTCATCCAGGTTATTAAACGTGAACGCAGCTACGGACCAGATGCACTTTTCATTGTACCAGTCTATATTCTCAGTATCTGAGTGGACTATTTAGGACCTGCTACTGCAAGTGATATGATTGTGCCATTGTTTGATCTGCACGTCTTTTAGTAGATGGACAGTAGTTATACAAGTCATAAGATCTGTACCTAAAACAGACTTTGAATGGCATGTCACTTTATAGAAATTTGCTGCTATGAGGCTATTTCTGCAAATAGGTTAAAATGTTATGCCAATTTCATAACGAGGAACTTTTTGGGTCATTTTTATTCTCCTAAGGGACCAACCTCTAGACCCACCTAGCCAAAGCGTAGCCCCACCCATTCATAAATCTAAACATAGACATAGTGACGGCCCTGGGTAAAGTTTTCACAAGCAAACGAAAGGCATATGATTGTAGAAATAAGTTATATGAACTCCACTGATCACTCACTAGATTCTGGGAGAAAGGGTTTTGAGTTTTAGGTGCACCAACAGATGGAACCAGGATCGCAGATCAGCGATAATCCTATCCAAATTATACCTCTTGCACCTTTCCATAAAATTTTCAGGGCCTGGTTAAGCTAAGCTGTCACAGTAGCACACATCCTTATCTGAATCTCTGTGATTTACACAGCACTTTAAAGCAGTCTGGTATATTTATCGTTGGCACAATACGTGTATAACACTAGTCCTGACATGTCTTCCTCATCCTGAATCAAAGATCAATTCCTATTTAAGGAATGTTTACCTTTTCATTTTCACATCAAGCACTGGCTACCGATAAAACAGCATCCCTGAGCCTCCTGGAACCTCTTTTGTATGTGTCATTAGTCACATACGAAGTCTGGCTTTTGCATGTCTTTATACTGCAATCCAAGCAGGTAGTGCGGTGTTTAAACAGTCTCAGAACTCCAGTACCTCGGGGCACCAATAAAACCATGCTATCAGAGGCCATCAGAGTGGGTGTCATTCTGATTTACGTACATGAGACGGGCCTCTTGTTTTGCTGACAGGGAAATTGCAAACATTGTTCCCTGTTTCAGAGGCTTGCCAGCTAGATGGAGCTGAAATCGCTCAAAACGCTGTCAAGGTCGCATGTTCCGGAATTAATGCATGATTGTAAATCATTAAATTCAGACACATTAAGCACTAGGTAGAAAGACAGTGAGGATTCGTTTTGTTTTTTAAAAAGCAATGGATTTATTTAGGAGTGATTCGAAAAACCCGGTTTCGTACATAAAACCCACCAGCGAATGTCGACATATTAGAGCGAGTTAACATAACCCTTATGAAAGACCTAAATTATGGTTTGTGAATTTTACTCTAAATTGTTTATCTGGCAGAACAGCATATTAGATAATAATATGTGCAGTATATAACTGATGTGCGCGAGGATAATTGAGGTTTATAGACTTAATTTCAGTCCTTGTACTGCTTGATTATATGTATTCGAGCTCTGATAAGACTTCATTGAAATTTACAGCAAGTAATCTCCCACCATATGGACTCACCAAATGGAGATCACAGACTGGCAAAAGCAATCAGCTTTTTAATTAACAGAATTAACAGTGCGATGTTAAACTATAATGACAGCAATAAAAACAGTTGATGTGACAATGGCAGCACCGAGAAAACCATCCATAACTGTTATTTTCCTTTCACAAGCAAGACTGACAATAGGCTCGAGCCAGACGCCGCTGCGCTCACAACACTCACCCACGAGTCGCTGCCTGATATTGACATTGTTCGGAGGGGCAATAAAACTAAGACCGAGACATTTTGTTTACACTGATGTTACCAGGCTTTGTTCTGCTTGGACGTTTTGACGTCCTCTTTGTCGCTGTATAATTGCGCTATTGTGAACTTGTTCATCAACTCTCTCCCTTATCATGGTTCTGCCTTCTCCATAATTATCAGACATGCTCATTGTTATTACTGACAGACAAAGAGATTGGCAAATCACCGGCACAGATCATGTTCATAATGTCGCATATACTGTGACAAAAATACATCCATGTCACCTATACAATCATAGTTACAGTACTGTGCACAAGTCTAAGGCCACCGTTAGATTAGGTGTAATTATTTCTCAGTCTCTTTATTAGAATAGTCAAGTCAAGGCAAATGTATTTATATAGCACTTTTCACAACATAGTATTGTCTCGAAGCAGCTTTCCAAAGATATTGGCTCAATGCCATGGTTAAGCGACAGTGGCAAGGAAAATCTCCCCAAACGTTATGGGGAAGAAACCTTGGGAGGACCAAGACTCAAATAGGGACCCCTCCTCCTTGGGCAGCCTGGATGATAAACTTGGATGATAAATGTAAGAATTAAAGAAGATAAGTACAAATATATACTACTTCAAATTAGAATACAATAATATGAAAATATACTATAAAAATAGAGGAAATTGGTAAGCAGTATTAAAAAACTGAAAAGAAAAGGAAAAAAAACGCCTTCTAAGCTACAGTGGCAAGCTTTTTTTCTGCAGGCCGATCAGGAATGGTCTTTTTGGAAAGGCAGCAGCCAAGAAACCACTTTTCAGAAGGGGAACAGGGTGAAAAACATATTAAAGCTCAGAAAGATTGGAATGAAGATCAGTGGAAAAGGATATTATGGAGTGACGAATCAACGTTTGAAATTTTTGGATCCAATCTTCAACGTAGTGTTAGATTTGGTCATCGTACCATTGCTAAAACAGCACATCTAATGGTGGCCTAAGACTTCTGCATAGTAGATATTTCTTTGTTAATCCACAGCACTGAAAAGCACAGGTTACCTACAAGGTTAACTAAATCCCTCTGTTCTTCTATATCATTTATCAGTTAAAACGCAACCTGGCCTGTTTCAAGATGCCATTGAAATCTGACTACAGTACACTGATACACACACACACACATTTCTGACACATACATACTGTATACCACAAAGGGTGATAAACTATAGTCGCTGACCACCATAGCACACAAAAGAAAAGTCGAATTATGAGAAGTAATGAAAAGACATCAATACAAATTCAGCTGAGACTCGTTTCATTCTGTTTTCGACAGCGCTTTTCACTCTGTAATTTTCTGTAAATGTTAACATCGCCCAGCCTGCCTATTGATTCTATTATTTTTGACCTTGCATTAGTGTCGGGCTAATCTTGCATGCCATACAATTTCATTTCATGAAAAGAAATGCTTGCAAACCCTGAGGGTGAGTTAGACACAGGTTGTGGGACCCTTGGGAATCATAAGCACATACAAACTATATATGGCCAAGCAAACTATAGAGCTGATGCTTCTTAGCTGAATAGTTACATTTCTACTTACCGTTTTTTTAGAAGGGCGTTGTGTGAATATGGCATTTAAAGATAAATGTTGTCATCCGCTAACGTTAAATGAACATATAGTAGACAAGGTTAGGAGAACATCCATTTAGAAAAATCCAAAGGCTTCTACCTCTGCTGTGTGATTTAGCATGACCCTTTCTGTGGCCGGTGCCATATTGTACCATTTTCAATGCTATTTCTGCTTGTTAGATTACATTAAGCTTGAAGGCCTATGTGAGGTGAATATGAGAAAAGAAGTACATTTCTTACACTCAAGCACCTTATGGTCATGAGTAAATTATTGTTATTAAGCCACATGTTAGAGCTATAACTGGGGAAAATGTGAGTCATTACTTAAAGTAATCTTTTTTCAAAGTTTCTGGTGTACGGCAGATATGGCTATAGCTTCTATATCAACAAATAAATTACAAGCCTTTTTTTAACAAATAAAAAAGCTGTTTGTCACTGGATCTGCTATTATAAAACTGATTAGTTAGACATAGCCTATGCACAGTGGGGGCCAAAAGTCTGATACTACTAGGAAAAAAAACATACAGCACTGTGCATAAGTCTTAGGACACCATTAGATTTGTTTTAACTATAAATAGCACAGAATACAAAAACCCTACAATTTCAGAACAAAATGGTTTCAGCAGGCAAAGTTCAGTACTTAAAGTGAAAAAGTAGTTTTTTGGCTGCTACCCTTCCAAACAGACCATTCTTGATCTTCAGACTGTAGAAGGATCAGCTTGGCATCCCGATGAAGCTTCCAGATGATTATATTTTTCAAGTGTAAATGATACTTGCCACTGTAGCCTACAGAGGTTTTCATTTTTTTAACACTGCATACACATTTCCTATATTTTCTGTTTTTATTCTAATAAACAGACTGAGAAATAATTCTATATGCCATTATACGATTGCTAAAACAACAAATCTATTTGTAGCAAGGTGACCTAAGACTTTTACACAAGCTTGTGGAGTCCATTTTTGTGCAAAAGTCTTAAGCCACCTTGCCACTATTAGATTTGTTCTGATGATCCATCAGTTTCACAATATTCCAAAGACTGAATGCTCTGTCTTCAAGTGCCTCCATAAATTCTCAATGAGGTTTAGGTCAGGTGACTGTGGATGAAATGTAGATGACAGTCAGCACTCCTTAACTGTCTTCAAATAGTAGTTGTATAGCTCTGAGATGTTTTTGGCCACTGTCCTGTTGTAGTAGGAATCCTTCTCCACAACAATCCAAGCAAGCATTTTTAAAAGTATTCTCACACATTTGGCCTCCACCATGTGTATAAATACTATTTTTGTTACCAATACGGTATCGGTGCCGATACTGACACCTACAGTGGTGCTTAAAAGTTTGTAAATCCTTTCTAATTTTCTATATTTCTGCATAAATATGAGCTAAAACATCATCCTAAAAGTAGATAAAGAGAACCCAGTTAAACTAATGAGACAAAAATATTATACTTGGTCATTCATTTATTTAGGACAAAAGTGGCAAAAGTATGTTTTTTGCCCCCTGGGATGTTGGTGGGTGTCCTCACATTAACTGCTCACTTCAGGTCCTTCCACATTGGATTGGATTAAGGTCTGGACTTGGCCATTCCGAAACATTAACTTTATTCTTCTTTAACCATTCTTTGGTAGAACGACTTGTGTGCTTAGGGTCGTTGTCTTGCTGCATGACCCACCTTCTATTAAGATTCAGTTCATGGACAGATATCCTGACATTTTCCTTTAGAATTCTCTGATATAATTCAGAATTCATTGTTCCATCAATGATGGCAAGCCATCCTGGCCCAGATGCAGCAAAACAGGCCCAAACCATGATACTACCACCACCATGTTTCACAGATGGGATAAGGTTCTTATGCTGGAATGCAGTGCTTTCCTGTCTCCAAACATAATGCTTTTCTTTGAAACGCTTTTCTTTAGAAAGTTCTATGTTGGTCTCATCCGTCAACAAAAAATTCTTCCAATAGCCTTCTGGCTTGTCCACATGATCTTTAGCAAACTGCAAACGAGCAGCAATGTTCTTTTTGGAGAGCAGTGGCCTTCTCCTTGTAACCCTGCCATGCACACCATTGTTGTTCAGTGTTCTTCTGATGGTGGACTCATGAACATTAACATTAGCCAATGTGAGAGAGGCATTCAGTTGCTTAGAAGTTACCCTGGGGTCCTTTGTGACCTCACCAACTATAACACGCCTTGCTCTTGGAGTGATCTTTGTTGGTCGACCACTCCTGGGAAGGTAACAGTGGTCTTGAATTTCTTCAGTTTGTACACAATCTGTCTGGACTGTGGATTGGTGGAGTCCAAACTCTTTAGAGATGGTTTTGTAACCTTTCCAGCCTGATGAGCATGAACAACTCTTTTTCTGAGGTCCTCAGAAATCTCCTTTGTTCGTGCCATGATACACTTGCACAAACATGTGTTGTGAAGAGCAGACTTTGATAGATCCCTGTTCTTTAAATAAAACAGGCTGCCCACTCACAGCTGATTGTCATCCCATTGATTGAAAACACCTGACTCTAATTTCACCTTCAAATTAACTGCTAACTCCTAGAGGTTCACACACATTTGCCACTCACTAATATGTAATATTGGATCATTTTCCTCAGTAAATAAATGACCAAGTATAATATTTTTGTCTTGTTTGTTTAACTGGGTTCTCTTTATCTGCTTTTAGGACTTGTTTTAGGTCATATTTATACAGAAATACAGAAAATTATAAAGGGTTCATAAACGTTCAAGCTCCACTGTAGACAAACAAGTGGCATCGGTGCATCCCTAATAAATTCACACAAGCATTAAATATAATAATAATAATGATAATAATAATAATTTCAAGCATTTTATTACAAGTTTTGGGGAATATTCGTGTAGCTGTGTATTACAACTACATTTTGAAAGGATTTCTCAAAGCCATTTATAATGTAAGACTAGGTACGGTGTAGAGACCAGATGCCAGCCCTCTTCATGAGCTCTTTAATTAGGTGACTGAAAAGGCATTAGAAAAAAATGAATGCTAGAGTTTTCTTTTATCTGAGCCGAACAAACAGGGCGAGGATGTGGGTGACCTGCTTTACCAATCTTGACTCCCACTATAGTGAGTTTCACAATCACAACTGTTTGCTATTGGTATAAACGCATTCATTCAAAGGACATTTGTTGTTTTTTTTAGATTATTTGTTTCCATAATCAGGGCTTGCATTGAGTGTACCCCACACGTTATTATGGATATAAGCATATAAAAACAGAATTTATTTGTGCAATTCTCACACAAGAACTCTGTGTGGCACAATGAAGACAAGCATATAAATAACATTGTGAGACCAGAAGGATCTAGTTAGCGCTACATTTTCAGAAGGATCTGTATCGCCATTATATGCTACATGGACAGAATTTAACAAGGAACTATGCTGGTGCAAGAGCAGTAACCAGGGTGCATGATCAGGTATCACACAAGCCTGACTGGATATATCTGAGGGAGAAATGGCCAGGCAGGGGGGTCACTGAAAGTGACCTCTACTGGGTCCTGCAATGAACAGGCATCTATTCCAGAGTTTACTTCCACTTACACCCAATTACTTCTATAACAGACTTTGGATCCCCCACCATCAAAACCAGGAGACAAAACAGAAAAAAATAACAGTCTTATCCAGAGTGGCTTACAAGTTATACATCAGTTCATCAGTCCACCAGCAACAATGGTGTGCATGGCAGGGCTGCAAGGAGAAAGCCACTGCTCTACAAAAAGAACATTGCTGCCCGTCTGCAGTTTGCTAAAGATCACGTGGACAAGCTAAAAGGCTACTGGAAGAATTTTGTAGACGGATGAGAACAAAATAGAACTTTTTGGTTTAAAAGTAAAGTGTTATGCTTACAGAAAATAAAACACTGCATTCCAGCATAAGAACCCATCTGTGAAACATGGTGGTGGTAGTATCATGGTTTGGGCCTGTTTTGCTGCATCTTGGCCAGGACGGCTTGCCATCATTGATGGAACAACGAATTCTGAATGACATCAGAGAATTCTAAAGGAAAATGTCAGGACATCTGTCCATGAACTGAATCTCAAGAGAAGGTGGGTCATGCAGCAAGACAACGACCCTAAGCACACAAGCCGTTCTACCAAAGAATGGTTAAAGAAGAATAAAGTTCATGTTTTAGAATGGCCAAGTCAAAGTCCAGACCTTAATCCAATCAAATGTTGTGGAAGGACCTGAAGTGAGCAGTTAATGTGAGGAAACCCACCAACATCCCAGAGTTGAAGCTGTTCTGTAGGAGGAATGGGCTAAAATTCCTCCAATGGTTACGATCAACAGTTACAGGAAACGCTTAGTTGCAGTTATTGCTGCACAGGGGGGTCACACCAGATACTGAAAGCAAAGGTTCACATACTTTTGCTTCTCACTAATATGTAACATTAGATCATTTTCCTCAATAAATATATGACCAACTATAATATTTTTGTCTCATTTGTTTAACTGGGTTCTCTTTATCTTGTTTTAGGACTTGTGTGAAAATCTGATGTTGTTTTAGGTCATATTAATTCAGAAATATAGAAAATTCTACAGGGTTCACAAACTTTCAAGCACCCCTGTATAAGGCATTATATGTATTAATGGAGTTGTGTTGTACAGGTGCTCCTTGATTTACGATGGGGATACATTTCGACAAATCCATCATAAGTTAAATGTATCATGAACTGAGGAATTTATCGAGTGTTTGGGTAAATAGCAAAAAACACTGTATCATAGTGGCGATACTATGATAAGTAATGATAAGTAAGTTCATGTTTAAAACACTAACACTAACCTACAGTTGGCCAACATAGTTAACATAAAGCTTATTTTATAATAAAGTGTTGAAAAATCTCAATTTAATGAGTAATAGACTGAAAGTAAAAAGTGAAAGCGTTTTGCTTACATACTCTACTGATGAACTCCAGGCCCTGGCATAGCTGTTCTGGAGCCTTCAATTTCTGTTTCCTTTTGGTTGGCTTTTATAAACTAATCTTTTTATCGATAACACCTCTGCACCACCTCTGTACCATCATTCATTTAACATAAACACATGTTCATATCTTAGATGCTAAAACTTTATTAAATGTTAAAACTTGCCGATTCGTTTTTGGACAAAGAAGACATTAGTACATCAGTAGCATTAGTACAAAAACGCTTGCAGTTCTCCGTAACTCGGATGTGTGCTTTCAGCTTGCCACTTTGTTAATAATCTTCTAACATGACTGCACATTTCAGAAGCTTCAAAGCATGAAAACAGCTGGCTCTGAGCAGCCCAACTGTCAGGGTCTCCTTGGCTGTCCGTGATGGATATATCAAACCAGTGAGCCGGAAGTGGACGTCTCAATCTACACCATCATCCAGCACTCTTCACGTCTCTGCATAATTCATTCACGCTGAGCTCTTACTGCATACTGCTCGCTCTATTTTTTACCCTTTTTCATTTCCTCTTCACATCTCACAAAATATTTATATCTTTCAAACCGTTTTGTAATCGTACATGTGGGCTGGATCAGAGTTCAGAGCTATTTATGCATTTAAGTGGGAAGACAGTTTGGCGTTTCTTATAGCGGCGCGTCTCATTGTGATGCCGCGAACAGGCAGAAGCCTCGTTCGGTGGCCTAACACGTACACAATAGATATCTTCCAACTGTACAGAATTAAAGCTTTGTAATGGAAGCATTAAGAATATGACATTTAATTTGAAAAGTGGTGCACGGTACAAAAAGTGCTCGCTCCATTACTTCTCCAATAATTCGTCTCGTACCAAGTTCAGGACAATCAGCTTAAAACGAAACGCTCATATTCCTATAAATTGTTTACATCTCAAGGATATATGTAGCGCTGCAGTACTTGCAGTTAAATGAATGAAACAGAAATGGATGAGGAATGGAATTGCGAGGCTCAGTGAAAAGCATTCTCTCTGGTGCGAGAGAATGGAGTGACTGACATCCATTTAGTTGATTTGCCGTTGGCAATGAGAAAATGCTTTTGAAATGAAGAGCATCTGTCCAATCCCTTTCAAAAGGCTCATGCATCTCAGCATGCCAGATTCCTGCTTACTGTGCCATGCAATGCAAGCACAGTTCTTCTACTCAAATGGGTTTTCGGTTACTGAAGGGCTTACAGTATTGTCACATTTGATCGCAGAATACAAGGGGCTTGTGGTACAAAATGCTGCCTTCTGACAAGCCAGCAGAATAAACCGTCAGAATTTGGCTTTTAAAAAGGGTATAAACTGGACGTCATGACCTCAAATTCCTACTTGATTTTTGTTTTATGCATGCTGAAATTTTGGGGCTCTTTCTAAAATGGGTATAGACGTTTTTTAAAAGGTTTTATTTTGTGTGAAAAAGCTGAAAAGTCAAAAGTCTTGCATAACACTGTCATTTAAACACCTAGACAGATTTATATTTAGTCCAATGGTTGTCTTCATCAAAGGTTCTACTCCATCAGACAAGGGATCTTTAACTTTTGATTATCGTAGACTATTGATAAAACTCAGATCTACTCAAATGGGTTTCAGTTACTGAAGGGCTTACAGTATTGTCACATTTGATGGAAGAATTCAAGGGGCTTGTGGTAGAAAATGCTGTCTTCTAGCAAGCCATTGCATAAACTGTTGGAATTTGGCTTTAAAAAATGGTATAAACTGGAAGTGATGACCTCAAATTCCTACTTGATTTTTGTTTTATGCATGCTGACATTTGGGCCTCTTTCTAAAATGAATATAAACGTTTTTTGAAAGGTTTTATTTTGTGTTTCAAAAGCTGAAGAGACTTGCTTAACAACGTTATTTAAACAGCTAGACAGATTCATATTTAGCTCAATGTGTGCCTTCAAAAGTTTTATTCTCAGTCAAGGAAACTGGAACTTTCCATTACCGTAGACTATTGATAAAACTCGGATCTGGTGTACGTTCGGATCGAGTACATCACATTCCATGAGGAGCTACAGGATGTCTCAATGGGATGGCTAGTGTGATAAATAAATGAGCAGATGAGTGGGTCCCTGACAAGTGAGGGACATGGTGTACCAGGCACATTTTTTGATCGCGATCTAATTCATCTGGCAGCTGTAGATGTTGATTAAATCAGAACGTCAGCCACTTGACAAGATGAGACACAAGCCGACGTGGTGCTTTGCGACGCTGCATGGCGAGCAGCAAAGCAGAAATGACACGCAGGGAATTTCCGGAACACGTCCATGGAGGATTCTATACCGGCACTGCCTTCTGTCCTCTGTTGGTCCACCTTTGGACCAATAACATCATGCCTTTGACATATATCAAGAGCCTTTTGAATGGCTTCTGCCACTCAGCAGACAGTGTGCGAGTGTGTGTCTGTGTGTGTGTGTGTAAGAACATGGCAGTGTGCCCCATCGCACTCTGTCAGACCTCGTGGCAGACAGAGAAGCTTCGCAAGCACCATCAAGAACACAATTGAAAATAAATACCCCTGTAATTATATGGCAAACAAAGCCTCGCTTTGGAAAGGCAACACAAAAGAGTATCAATGGCAGATCAGACAGAGTGAGAAGACAGGGTGGAGACCCAGCTGAATAGTGCAAGAGAGACATGGTGGAACGAAAATAGCAATCAAGCTGCAGCACGGCAGTAGTTGAGTCATTGGCGTTACCCAATGACTGAATCGGTGCCAGTGAATCAGTGAATCAGGACATGCATTTCTGTCTGCCCTGTTCACATTTGAAATGCCATGGGTTTCAGATTTTAGTCCAAAATGTTCTCCATAAGTTTCTGCTAGGACTGGGTGGTATGACCTAACATTTGTATCACTTGTTTTTTTCCACGATATATCACAGTACTTTATTTATTCATCTATTCACTGGGCATGACTATGCTTTTATATAGGGTTGTGTGTTATTTTTCACATTTTTCACCCAATGTCATTGCCGAACTGAACAAATGCTGCCCTCAGAGCCTGCTTCCTTCAACATCACAATAACTCCAGTGCAATGTTCATTATCAGAAGTGCAATAAATCTGTATGTTTTTTTAGTGCAATACTTCTATTACATGTGTAATAATACTACTGTAAGCAGGGAATAGTCAAAGTGCCTGATTAAGTACCTGAATGTTCTCAATACTTCCATTTTAGGCACCTTGACTTCATATTTTATATTTTTTATATTCCTCCATGCAGATCTCCTCTAGAGCAGTGATGTTTTGGGGCTGTCACTGGGCAACACGGACTTTCAACTCCATCCACAATTTTTCTATGGGGTTGAGGTCTGGAGACTGGCTAGGCCACTCCAGGACCTTGAAATGCTTTTTACGGAGCCACTCCTTCGTTGACTGAGAAGTGTGTTTGGGATCATTCTCATGCTAGGAGACCCAGCCACGTTCCATCTTCAATGATCTCACTGACGGAAGGAGGTTTTGGCTTAAAATCTCACGATACATCTCTGGCAAACTTCAGACGGGCCTGGACATGTACTGGCTTAAGCAGGGGGACAGGCCTGGCACTGCAGGATCAGAGTCCCTCTCAGCGGAGTGTGTTACTGATGGTAACCTTTGTTACTTTGGTCCCAGCTCTCTGCAGGTCATTCATCAGGTCCCTCCGTGTAGATTCACTCTTCCCAGCCCAGTGCAGGTCTACAATTTTCTTCCTGGTGTCCTTCCACAGCTCTTTGGTCTTGGCCATGGTTGAGTTTGGAGTATGACTGTTTGAGGCTGTGGACAGGTGTCTTTTATACAGATAACGAGGTCAAACAGGTGCCATTAATACAGGTAACGAGTGGAGGACAGAAGAGCTTCTTAAAGAAGTTACAGGTTTGTGAGAGCCAGAAATCTTGCTTGTTTGTGGGTGACCAAATACTTATTTTCCACCATGATTTATAATCAAATTCTTTAAAAATCTTACAATGTGATTTCCTGGATTTTTTTTTTCGCAGTTTGTCTCTCATAGTTGAAGTGTACCTATGATGAAAATTACAGACCTCTCTCATCTTTCAAAGTAGGAGAACTTGCACAATCAGTGGCTGACTAAATACTTTTTTGCCCACGTGAACTTGGGGAAACCATGCAGACACCACACAGAAAGGACCCAAGCCACTCCACCCTGGGATTGAACCCAGGACCTTTCTTGCTGTGAGGCGAAGGTTATACCTACGAGCCACCGTACCACCCTATATGGTTTTATTACCCCCACGAAATGACACAACAGATGAAGAAATCGGTATGCATGAAACATTTGCAGAATGTACACAATTTTCATCGTGCAAACTACAAAATAATAAAACCATTCATATTCATTTGTTCACTTTGTTATCTGTGTAATCCTGGACAGGGTCGTGCACGAGCTGGTGCCTAGCTGGCAGCATAGGGCACAAGGCACGAACAACCTATAGAGGGCACCAATCCACTGTAGGGCACATTCACTAAAACTAATACCCACACAAGGGACACTTTAGCATAATCAATTAATCTAAAACATGTCTTTGGACTTTGGGAGGAAACCGGAGTACCCAGAGTACAACCCCACGGACATGGGGAAGACTCGATATTGAAAGGACCCAGACCACTCCACCTGGGAGCGAACCTAAGACCTTCTTGGTCTGAGACGACAGTACTACCCACTGAGCCACCCCGTAGTAAAAACAGAACTTAAAATAAAAGATACATCTTATTCAGCCAAAATATTTTCTAACCGGTAAGACATACCTTGAATCCAGTGTTTCAATCATTGTGCTGAACCCGTCTCCCCGTCTCTCCCGATTGTCTGTAGCACATTGGGTCACAAGGCAAATGAATGAGACAGTCAGACAAGCCAGAAGAATCTCTACAACAGAAGAACAAATTATGATACATAATGCATGTCCATTGTAAAATTTCCAATGTAAAGGTGATTTGTTACTTAGTGTTGTTCAATAAGCAGTTGCAGTTCTGTATGAATTACATTGTTTAAAATAAATTCCAGAAGCAAAAAACCTGAACGTGTGTCGAAGTGGGTGGAGGCTTGAAATTATTCTCGTTCTCTGTTATCTACAAAAGGTGGGGTAGCGCAGAAAAAGTGTTGGAACCACGGCTGTAGTAGGAACATGTCCTTGCATAGACAGTCTGTTATTGCATTTGTAATATGGATCCACTTCTTGCTTTTCCTGGTTATATGCAGTGCCTCAAGAAAAAGCCACTTCAAGCAATGTCTGGGCCTTTGGCTTCCCTGTTTCACTGCCGCTACTGGTTAACATAATTGAATCCGGCGACTAGCCTCACACATACTTGGTATTGCAACATACGTTTTCTGCTGAGGTCATGGAGCAAGTTGTTGGAGTTACCAACAGCGTCTCGACAACATTTGGAACATATAGCCTTTTGGTCTACATAATAAGTTCTTCTTTTGCATCTCTGGTCTCACTTTATCCTCGATCTCCTATCATAGCGACGGAGCCTCTCGCAATGTTCTGCTACCTGGCTAGCTAGCGATGCCGTTCTACGCAGCGCTCCATAGTCGCTTCTAGCGACGAATAATATGACATAATTTGCTAACTGAAGAATTGCAGCTGATGTTTCTGCTATGCTATAGTATGGTTCAATATGAAAAATTCATACTGTATGGGAAATTAAAACCAGTATTCCCCCCAACACCAGTTTCTACTTGAATAGATAAGAATTATTTCGATTTCTTTGTTCATTTTTCCCCCCACAAATATTTTTAAGGACTCTTGAATATTTATGAGGGAGACTTTTAAGCCATCCTCTCCCTGCTCATTATTAGAACACAAATGGTAATCTAAGGCAGACTCATTCAGGTCATTTATATCCATATAGATCAACAAACGACAAGGATATTTCTCTTGCTTCTTCTATCCAGCCTCAAATCACCTTGCTCTCTGCAAGTCCCAGCCCCCCACAGAGGTCATGGTAACATGTACCAAGTTGCTCCACTAATCTTCTTTGTCATTCATAAAAATTACACTACATCTCCCTGTTGGAGGCCTGTCATTTTCTTACTGCCTTTAGCTGTCACTACACATGGGTAATTACTCAGAGGGTTTGAACAGGCTCTTGATTATTTATGGGGTTAGATGTTGGGGGGAAAAAAAAGAAAAAGTATATACACTGCCTTGAATCATGTCACATTTATAATAATGCAAGGAAACGAGGACTTTTCTCCTCCAGAAAGTTCAAGCTGAACTGAAGACTCTCACTCAGGCTATAGTAATGATCAGAAAAGGTTGTCTTCTAATGATTTGAAGGCCTGAGAGAAGATGAATAATGTCAGAGCAGGCCGAGTATGCTAGAAAAGTGGAGGCTTACTTTATTTGCCTGAGATAGAAATGGCATATCTTGAGGACATACTGAGGATTGTGCTGTAAATTGTGAAATGTATAATGTTTCAGAAGCTACATTTCTCATTACTTTTCTACTTCTCACATTTTAACAACGCTTTTTCCCAGTCAGACTAGCGAGAATTCAGGTGCCTATGCCCTCAAAAACCCTACCAATCATCTATATGTGTGATGGCCAAGCTGACTGGAAGGCACCACCAGAACTCTTACCCAAACCCCTACAGTGCTAGGTTAGCACCAGGATTCACCAATAACAATTGCCTGAATGCCCAGGGCAAATAGAACACGACAGTTATGCCTTTTATGTTACGTGGCAGTAGCAGAATGAGGAGCAGGCGAATGCAGGGTTCCAGTTCCAAACAAAAGACAGTTTATTAATAAAGGACTCCCCAGGAAACAAGCATAAACAGCAACATAACTCAGGACACAGAAGCTTGGGTAACAACAACCGCAATAAATAATAATGATAACAATAGCAATGATAATGATATTAATAATGAGAAAATCTGAGTCGAGGGAAACACAGCTAACCAAAAGGTATGGGAACACCGGGAACCTAAGCCCGTACGCAAGGGACACAGAGATAGCGGGAAGCCGCAGGGACCTACAGGAAGCAGTAGAGACAGCGGGAAGTCACGGAGGCTAACGTGCAGACACGAAGGTTAGCGTGAAGTCGTGGAGGCTAACATGAGGACATGGAGGTTAGCATGAAGCCGCGGAGGCTAACGTAAAGCCGTGAGGGGGTAGCAAGAAGCCACAGACGCTAACGAGAAGGCACAGAGGTCAGTGTAAAGCTGCAGAGGCTAACGTGAGGACAAGGAGATTAGCGTGAAGCCGCGGAGGCTAACAGAAGGCAGCGGAGGCTAACAAGTGGACACGGAGGTATTGTAAAGCCGCAGAGGCTAACAAGGGGCCACGGAGGTTAGCGTGAAGCCGCAGAAGCTACCGTGAAGCTACCAAGGTTAGCGGGAAGGCTAACGAGAAGCTACAAAGGCTAGCGGAAAGGCTAACAAGACACTATGAAGGTTAGCGGAAGGGCTAACAAGGCATTACGGAGGTTAGTGGAAGGGCTAACAAGACACCACGAAGGTTAGCGAGAAGGCTAACGAGACTCTACGGAGATTAGCGAGAAGACACTGCAGAGGTTAGCGGGAAGCCGGCGGAAGCTAACATGAAGCCGCAAAAGCCAACATGCAGCTACGGCTAAGGGGCTAGCACTACCGACACAACACAGAGGGGGTCACGAGCCGAAAAAACATAAGGTGCAAATGCAGTCATGAACAGAAAACACCAGGCAGTCGCAGCCGCACGAAGGCAAGGGCGGATGAGGCCACAAACACGACAGTCCAGGGAGCGGACAAGACCACAACGGAAAAGATCCAGTGGACGAGACCGCAACACAAATAATCCAGCAGATGGGACCGCAACGCAAATAATCCAGACAAGTGGAGAAAACAAACAAACATGACCACAGTTCGGGTAACCTGAGCTAATGCTCCTGAGCCGGTGTCTGGGGGAGCAGGGCTTAAAAAGAGTACCACCCAGCTGTACGCAGTTAGCGAGCAACCAATAATGAAAAATATTGAGGTCCTGGTGAGGCCACGGCCATCCTTGCGCACAGGATTGTGGGTGATGTAGTCCCAATCACCCAGTAACGTAAAATCAAAATCCCGAACATAACATTTTAACCACGGAAAGACCATTTAAAGACAGAAAGGTTATGTCTTATAACCACATGGCCCAAGCATTAGTTTAGCAACCTTTGTCAAGCACTACAAGATGGAGTTGCATTCACAAATGCCACTTAAACCTTTACTGTGCAAAAAGAAGCCTTGCGTTAACCATTTCCAGAAGTGGCGTCAACTTGTCTGGACATAGAGGCATCTGGGATGGACCATCACAGAGCGGAAACGTGTATTGTGGTCAGACTAATCAGTATTCCAGATCTTTTATCCAGTAATTCATTTGTAATATTTATTGGATAGCACATGTAGAAATTACAAGCTTACAATGCGCTGTTTAATCATTTGACGAGTTTTTCATATGTTACCGAATACACATGGTGTTAAACCCCTTACAAATCAGATTTTTCAAAATCTATGACATGACGTACTGTATGACATTCGTATGTATCAGCGACTTTAAACATGATTCAAGTGTGAACACACAGATATAAAAAACAGTGGTAAACTGGGGGTATTCCCACTTTCAGACCAGCTTCGCTCCACTCACATCACTTGATGACTCCGTCTCAGAGTCCTGCCTTTGACTGACCTACTCACTTTTTCCTTTGGAGCTATTTCTGAGACTGTCAGTCACAGAGCCACTCACACAATTACACCCATCATCAAAAGTTTAGCTCTCGAGTCAGAACGAAGGTCATGGAAAGAGGCCTTGTATTCCAGGCCCTACCATTTATGGTCAGGCATTTGAAGCAACTCAGATGTAATTTTTTTGCATTTGATGAGGCATTAAAAAAGGATGAAAAAGGAAGTTGTGTGCTATTGGTGGAGTTGGAGCCTTTGAAAAAAAATACACAGTTGCTAATACTTCCTTTGATCATTAGTCATTCTGTCATCCTGGCCTGCTCTGTGTGACTCCTTTAATATATGTATACTTTCATCCACACTAATATTTCCAAGTTCTACGGACTAGACACCAGAATGAATATCAGTTCAATGATGGACAATATGGCCCTATACTATTATGTGAATTGTGATGGCTCATTTGTACGACGCTTATCCTTATCCAGGCCAACAGATGGCCTCGCGCATGTATCGGCGGTGTGACAAAAGCTATCTCCTTTTGATAGGGCTTGAAATAAATGAACCATGTGAAGAGATATACTCTCTCTCTCTTTCACCACTGAACCATTAAACTCTCTCTCTCTTTACAGCCATCTTGCTCTCTCAATTGCTGAAGCAAAATTATAGTTGGGTATCAGGTGATTAGTTTTTTTATTATTTTTTTTAAGTTTCTCTCTGTATCTCTTAGTTTAGTTGTAATCAGTTCCCTGTTGCTAGTGCCACTCCCAGTGAGGATGTCCTCAGGCTTACACAAGCCTCCTCTGATACATCGGAAGCCATCAATTGTTTTTCACAGTAGCAAATTTCTACATGGAGTTCTGTAACGCTTCTTATACACACCTGCCACTCTACTGGTGCTTTGACCAGAGGGTTGAAGCAGCAGGTAGGTAAAGCCTAGCTTGAATTTCCCTCCTTTACAAAATGTGCATTTACATACACTTAATAATCCGATCATAGTCAGATTTCTGCAGTAATTTGATTATTCAATCTAGAAATCAGATTAAGAAATCCGATAGAGCTGGATTTTATTCCTGTCATAGGATTTCTCATAGCATGTACACTAGTTACCTGATTTCAATCAGTTTTCTAAGTCTGCGCATGGACGCAAGCCTAACCAATATGGTTGCCAGGTCTGCATATTCTAAAGAATTGGATTTATTTGGGCTCCTTTTCCATTGACTATGGAGTTTTTTTTCCTAGTAGGATCTGGCAACCCCGGAAAAAGACTTTCAAACACTTTGTGGAGAACTAGATTAGTTGGTATTAATGTTTGAAGTTAACATCACATCTTTCTATGAGATTATTGACTGATTGCAAAGTAAAAATCCAATTAATGCGCAAGTCATGTAAACTCAAAGCTAGTGCCACTCCCACTACATATATTTGGGCTCCTTTTGCCATTGATTATGGAGTTTTTTTTCTCCTAGTAGGATCTGGCAATCACAGAATTAGACGCGCCATGGAATTAAAGGCAGCGAAAAGGCTACAGAACACTTTGTGGAGACTGTGAAACGCAGTATTTACTTGAGAAAATGAAGAATTTGATTATTTAGTATGTTTGAAGTTTACATCACATATTTCTATGAGATTACTGGCTGGCTGCAACAACTCTCTCAAACTTGAGTGTTCGGTGACAGAAATGTTCATGAATACAATAATAATGGAAAAATCATAAGGGTTCATAAGCTTTTGCAACAGCAATGAGCCATACCAGATCTCTGTAGGGGAAATCTTGTAGAAATCATGCAAGGTTCAAAAATAACGTTCCTGAATACCCAGGCCAAGTAACGGGCGACATCAGGACAGCAGAACGAAAAATAAATTGCCTGGTGCACAATGTGTTAACCCCAGAAGTTGAATCAGTTCATCTGGACATTTTGTGGTTTTGTGGTAGAAACGTTTCGTCACTCATCAGAGACTGAAGAAGTCACTTAGACGAATGACGAAACGTTTCTCCCACAAAACCTCATTTCCAGATGACCTGATTCAACTTCTGGGATTTTCTCACCTGGATTATTGAGCATGCATCAAGACAACGTGCTAACAGAACAGCGTAACTGAGGCCAAAGTCAATTCATTTGAATTAAATTCTAAAATTGTTCCATTCGTGCGTCCAGTCAAAACAAACAAATGATATTATCTGTTGACAAATGACGTCAAAGTGAGGTAAAGCATGACTACGAAGCAAAGCAACCTCATTCCCTCACGGAAAACTCAGTTTTCATGGGCCAATTTTGACTCCTCTGGACCCAATAAGTTCTGCAGAGTTTGCAGGGAACATCAGAACAAAGCAGACAAAAGTATCAGAACTACAACTTTTACAAAAGCTCGACAAATCTCTCTGTCACATCGCATTTATAGCAGCTGAAAAAGACGATAGTGCTTCTGGACCACTGGGCATACAACAAATGAACAGTGAAGTCGATTTTAAGTTGACCAAGTATCCACATGGGACAGACATTCAAATAAAAATGGGCTGAAACTTTCTGTACTGCACCGATAAGGTTTGTAGGAGGTAGGCTGATATCCTATAACTTGTGTGTAGGATAACTAATATAATTCATAGCTTTACTGTGAAAGTTTTTTTTTTTAATAAAATAGAAATACAACTCAGTGGCAGGAATTTGAGCAGTTATATTTTAATTTTAAAAACCTTTGCTTATTTGCAACAGAAATAATACATTAAGGTGAAATTATACTGTAAGACTGTGCACTTATTTTAAGAATAAATAACCTTAACTAAATATATTAGCTTGTGTGTGCTTATTTATACATTACATGAATAACATTTTGTTAGAAACAGAATTGTTCAGGACAGTGAATTATCCCGACTGGGCATGTTGGGGGAAAAATTTTTTACGTTGAACCCTGCAAAGGTTCTATCCTGTAAATATAACTCTGACATCCATTTATCAAGCGGTTCACTTGTCCTTATAACTGCAGCTCAAAGCGAGGGGCTAGGCGAGGTAACTCGTTCTCCCTGCAATCCTCAGTGAGCTAGAAAAGGGTTATGAATTTACAATTAGCTCCATCCTAACGACTTCTCAAGGCCGGAGACAGCGTGACAGGGCCCCACCAAAGGTAACGTGTGTGAGACCGTGAATTTTCTGCGACAGCCACTGATACCCATGGAGCTATATTTAGGGAGGATAACTAGTAGTACGTGGTGTAATCTGACATTTGGACCACGAGGGAGTCCTACTGCATGGCTCGCAAATGACAGTGTCACTGTTGGTTTGCGTCCCCAACGGAATAGGTTAAAGAGAACAAAACATGTTTTTGCAGTGGAGTGCCGGCCCGGCAAGACAGATCTAATAAAACACTATTTGATTGCATGGGTATGATCTGACTGGGGCTATCACTGGTGAGCAAGCCCCCTGAGAGAGAGAGGGAGAGGGAGGGAGAGAGAGAGAGAGAGAGAGAGAGAGATGAAGTGGCTGGCCTGGAGAAGGACAAAACACTGAGTGCTCAGAGTGACTCACTTGTTCTTGATGGCTGTTGCTTGCAGATGACATGGCACTTCCCTGCTGCACTCCGAGTGGAGACTCTTGTCTCATACATACCTCACTATGACAGTTCAACAGAAATCTTACTTAGCCATGTTGAGTGTTCACTTTTGGGGAAAAGCATACGTCGTACCATCTTTAGTCTTTATTAGCTCCGAATGATTGTCAGGTCTCGTCTACAAAAACAAACCCTGACGATACCGCGTAACCCTGGGAGACCGTTCATTAGCCTGTCAAACATCGTTCTGTTCGCCGTGCCTCTCTCCCTTTGGTCTTAGGGTGTGCAACCAAGGTGATCAGACCTGCGTCAGTGTGCACCTGCCGGCTCCCCCAGGAGTAAGAGAGGTTGAACAACAAAGACAGGGGAGATCCGCTACGCGAGTTTCACTGGCAGCTCCTTCAATCATGCAATCCTGATGCCTCGGGAAAGCATCAGAAATCCAGGGAGCCAAGGGTGTACTTAACAGCCTTTGAATTTGACTTGCTCGCCCACTATGATTAAAGAGCAAGCAAATGTTGCCCAGTCTTTGCTCACCTGGAGGAGAATAATTCTAAGCTTGGCAGTAAATAACCTCTCAGCAACAACTCTCTTTTTAATCTACTTTCTTGCAAACCGTTTATCTGACTCTTTGCGCTTACTGGTACGAGTGATTTCCCACTTGCGACCCAGGTACAACAGATGCGGTCATTTCACACCACAGCGATGAATTATGTAGAATAATAAATTGTTTATTGTGCTTTTTAACATAGGATATATGATCTACTATATGTATATACAAGAACATGCAGTTTGGAAATGCCCGTTTATCATCCTGTCATCTGATAACAACACACCTTTAAAAAAAAGACGTGAGATTTCCACATGAATCACACGTAGCTCTGAGGGGAATTCAGTATCTACAGGCGTGCTGGAAAGTTCATGAACCCTTTAGACTGTTCTATATTTCTGCATAAAAATGACCTAAAACATCATCAGATCATGATCCAATATTCCATATCTGTGAGGCAAAAGTATGTCAGACTTTGCATCCGGTGTGACCCAATAGCTGCAACTAAACATTCCTGTTAACTGTCAAAACATCCGAGTACATTTATTTGGAGAAATTATAACCCATTCCTCTGTAAAGAACAGCTTCAGCACGGCAATGTTTGGCCAGTTTCCTTACATGAACTGCTTCCACTACATTTCTATTGGATAAGGTCAGAATGGGTTCATGAACTATTGTCCTGACACATTAGAATGTGCTGGTATAATTCAGACGCTGTCCTGGGCAGGATGCAGGAAAATTAGTCCAGACATTTACACCAAAAAGGTATTTGTTGGTCTCCATATACCCAGAGGTTAAAATATTTTTGCCACTCACAGATATGTAATATTGCATCATTTTCATCATAGGTAAATGACCAATATAAAATTTTGTTTAGTTTGTTAAATTGGGTTTTCTTTATTAGGGTAGCGTATCGTTTGCATTTGATCGACTGGTGAAAAAAATGTGCCAAATGTTTAGGAGTACAGAATATCTTTATTTTTTATATTTCAACTTCAAAAGTAATCATTTCTACATTAAGCTTATTTTATGCCCATTTAAACCTATTAAGTAAAAAGCTTAATGTGGCTTAGGATACTAAAACAGTAGCATAGGAAGACCAAAGTTCTCTCAATTACTACTGGTCATAAGTAATCTCTATTGCTGAAATGACTAACCTGTGGTCCTTTATGTTAAGCTTTTTCCTTCACTTTTAAACCCATTATAAGTAAAATGCTTAACATGGCTTAATGTACTAAAGCACTGACCTAGGAACACCATTCTTCTCTCAGTTACTACTGGCCGAGAGCTCTCTGCTGCCGAAATGATGAACATGTGGTCCAAAGGGAAAGTAATCATTTTTACCTTAAGCGTTTTACTTATAATAGGTTTAAACGAGAAGAAAAAAGCTTAACGTAAAATGACTTTCCCTTTGGATCGTGCGTTCATCATTTCAGCAGGTAGAGATTACTTCTGAAATGTAGTAACAGAGAAGTTTAGTGTTCTTAAGTCTTTGTTTTAGGACACATTAAGGGCTAGAATGTTCCGTCTAACGCAGCATTAGTGCCATGTGCCCGCAGTGGATCGACCACGGTACACTGCTGCAGCTCACTGTCATTCTGGTGTTTAGATGTTTTGCCATGTTGGAGGTGCAACCTCTTTTATAACACATCAACTTTCCACACGTAACTGCTTTCTCATACATGGCCTCCCAACTATGGAATAAACTTCCCACTTTCGTTCGAGATTCAGACACTCTCCAAAGTTTTAAGTCTAGGCTAAAGACATACCTATTTACGCAGGCTTTTGACTAGATTTAGACCAGGATGCATGGCTTGGGTCACTGGGGCCGGAGTCTGGAGTCATGTCTGGCCTGCCTGCCTTGTCCGTTAGCCGGGAGTGTCGAGTGGGCGGGGTCTGGCTGAACTGGGCTTTCGGTCATCGTGATCTTGACTCGTGCATCCTTGCCTTAGAATAAGGGCAGAGCTGGGGGTTCATAGTCAAAGAGTCTTATGGTGATCAGAGACGTTGGGTTGCTGTCTTCTGCCTCCCGTGGGGTTGCCAATGTCTCATGTGATCCCTCTGGCTGTGTTTCCTACCATTTCTCCTCTTTCTAGCTATGCTGCTATAGCTAATGCTGCCGGGGTCTCATGCTACACTTGGCATCAGTGATTGTTAATAGACACTGTGCTCTTAATCAATAACTAATTACATTTTCTGTTTTCTCTCAGTTCTTGCCCCCATACATGATGTTCATCTGCTGGAACTCCACTCAAGCTGCTTCCGTCATCAGCTCCAGCCCCATCATAACCCGGGCCACTTAATGTCGATGTGCATACTTCACATTTTATTCGAACTTTGACTCCATGACTTTAGTTTCGCTCTTAGATTTATCATCTACGCCGCCCAAGGAGGTTGGGTCCCTTTTTGAGTCTTGGTCCTCCCAAGGTTTCTTCCTAGAACTAGGGAGTTTTTCCTTGCCACTGTCGCCCTAGGCTTGCTCAATTTGTTATTGGACGTAGTTATTAGGAGATAATCTAAACTTGTAAAGTTGCTTTGAGACAATGCTCCATTGTAAAAAGCGCTATATAAATAAATCTGACTTGACTTGACATTTAAGCCTTTTCCTCCCAAAGTGGAGCCAAACTTTTGAGCGCTTTTTGAGCATCCATGTTCTACTCTCACGTATCACAACAGATAGATGCTTCCTTAATACAGACATACTTTTGCACTAATCACGGTCGTGTATTTAAGCATGAAATGCGTTAGTAGGGACCGATAAGTGGAATTGAAATTGTATTTATGTAATGAGTACCTGGTTCTTGGAATTTTGGAACTGGTTCCAAATCAGAACCTGGGTTTCAGAAAGGTCACCCAACCTTTCCCTCTATCTACTTGTAGGAATTGTGTGAATATCTGATTGTTAGGCTGTATTTATGTAAAAATCTAGAAACTTCTACAAACTTTCAAGCATTCCTGTTGTGCTTTGCCATATTCTGAGAAATGTAAGTCATTTCAGATAAACCTGTCTACTCTCACATTAGTGCCTTACCAGTGTCATCATTTGTATACTAACCCTAACAGGATGATATGTGCAAGCACACACACTTGCTCACTCACTATGGATAACTCTGGAGATGCCTCATGCAGGTCTTTGAAATGTGGGGGAAAACTTGTGTAATCAGAGGAAATCATGCAGAGACAGGAGAGAACATGCAAACTCCACACATGCAGCAGCCAGGCCAACTGCTAAGGCTGATCTTACTCAGAAATGTTTTTTAAAAGACTAAACTTTTAGACATGGTCTCACATCTACAGAGATTTGGTGCAGAGTAGTCACAGACCATGAGTTTGGTCACTAACTGCAAGACTGCAACTAGATTCCTTTGGGAATATTTCCCACCATGCTGATGTAGAACACAGCATGTACTGACGTACTCACCTGCTATATGCATGTTCTACTATACGCATCTATAAAAACAAGCAAATATCAAAAAACACTATTTCAAAGTTCCTTTTGGGGAGACGTTCCTGTACTCGCTTTGCTGATTCCCGATAGGCGCTGGACAGAGCTCACCAATTGGTTGGTGGCTATGCTCAAAATCGCTATGTGCGTGGGCCCAGGCCTGCGACTTGCAATAATGTTAAACAAGGTTGATTTTATAGGAACGTCGAAACTAAAAAAAAAAAAGGTGACTTAAGATAGCTAGAACCTAAGGGTGGGTATTGGAAAGGACCCATCACGATACGACTATATATCAAGATACATTGTGATACGATGCAAACTGCGATACAACCACATAGCTCACTGAAAATATAAAAACAGCTGAAATACAAGTTGCGGTGTACAATTTGAGTCATCTTAAAACATCACATTGATAATTCGGCGAACAAACCCAGTCAAAACACTAAACTGCGCCATCTACAGGAGCGGAGATTGTAGTTTACACCCGTGTTTTTTCTTCCTGCAAAAAAAATTGACATTTTGAGCTGAAAATCGCTGTAATATATCGCGATATACCGCTGTAATGATTTTTTTAGCACAGCCCTAATAATGACAAGCTTACACCTAACAATTGAAATGGTACAATTTCAATGCGATTCCACAAAGACTCTGAAATTTAATCTGCAACTTTGCTGGAAAATTGGTTAGTAAGGCTGTCATGAGAAAATATTTAATTCCCTTTTTCCATAAGCTCGTACACTTATGCCAGAACAACGTAGCGTGCGAGGGTAAAGGTGGCCTGGAGGGGATGCCAGTCCAGTGTGGGACCTTGGTTCAAGTTAAGGAACCTAAAACGTGTATGCAAGTTTTGCCTAGAATAAATCCATATAATTACAAATCACTATTAGAGGACGTGACCATTTAATTTCAGTGGCACTTGGGGAAAAAATGGTATTGATGTTTTTTACGGGTAATAGTGGAATAAAATGCATGTCGTGGGCCTGCGGAAAGTTTAGCGATTTGTAGCCAGCACATTTTGCACTTTATTTCCGTGTTTGAATTATTTCTCATGGGTGAACATAATGGCGATATAAATCTCTCTGTGTGTGCAATTACTAAGACTGGCATGGTCAATTCCCCACCGGGTGATCGCCTGCGAACAGTGACATATTACCGGCCAGCCAGCTATGGTCATTAAGACCTGATATGGAACTTATGGCCAGCCTTTAAACATGAGATGGTAGAGATTTTAATACCGGCAAAAATGGCACACAGGACTCGGTCCTCGCCCGGTGTAATAAAGTGTGATGGAAAGGTAGGGGGGGATGAAGGGTTATTTTTGGCCCTGATCAGTTTAACAATGAGCGGAATGAGTCTCAATTGCTCGCCTAACTGTCACTCTTGTATCTGAGTGTCATCATGGCCTGTTTATAATGGTGCGAGGCAACTATAAGCAGCCAGGCGCAAGATGGCGGGTCTCATCACACTGTTGTGACACATGAGATGTCCAATACGCCACTGTAATTGACATACCTTTCAAATGGCCCCAAGGTTTGACATATTTAAAATAATGTAACAATAAAATAGCCCATTATACAAGATGTCTGGCTTAACTACGCCTGCTTTAAATAGATGTTGTTAGAGAGGGAATCATATTAGCTGCTCTTAGGAAATGCAGGTTTCACTCATTACCATAGAGACTGTCAATCTCCATTTCATACTTACGCTCTTATTAGGACTGTGGCAAACATGATGGAATTATTGCATAAGTTGAGCTCTGTGCAATGTTTTGCGAGTGCTGAATATGACTAAATATGTGGAGACACAACAACATAAATTTGTCAACCCAAAATGCATTATTTAACCTTTACTTCACATTGTGTTTTTCTTTAGGAGGGAGTCCTGGCAAGAGAGAGCGAGCAAATAATCAGGCTGTTAATATGATTCTCCTGTTTTTCTCAAGCATGTGCTACGTTTTCAGATGGCAAGAAGCAATTAAAGATACAATGCATTGTTTTCCTACTTGACTTATGTTGATTTGCCGCTCATTACGTATGGCTCGCCATCTGGCTCGTCACAGAACTGGAACGTAGCTGCCCTGTCCGACTCTTCGGATAAGGACGCGTTTCCGCGGCTTACGTACCATTTGCCGCAGCGGAACATTCTGCATTTTGTATCGAGTAATACAGTCCTTGTCAGATTGAGCGACAAAATCGAATTACTTTATTGCCCATTTAAATTCCACTTAAAATCCCCGTCTAAGTGACAGCCCTCTGAAGAAGGGTTTCTGATCCTCCCCCGATGGAACGAGCTTGGTTTGCAACATGCTAATTTCCGTTGACAATTAGGCCTCTGCTCCCAAATGTACCAGCGAGTGAGACTAAGGAGCTTAAGCAGGAGATGTGTTCATCGGCGAGCTCAAAATAAAGCTTTTGCCTCATCACATTAGCGCCAGTCCCTTAAAGTGACTGTTTATCATGAGGTAGTGCGCAAGGTTTTAATGAGCTCGCTGCCTGTACTAGTATAATTCCAATTAGTCCCTTCTTTTCCGAGACTGACGTGATTGCGCTGTGAAGCCCCTATTGTTTTGCATTCGGCATTAAGAGCGAAGCCTTTGCTGTTTCAATCTGTCCCCCCCCAGCTAGACACCTGACAGAAGCATTACACCATCTCCTGCATAATGGTGCTTACTGGTTCATTAATACAGGGGAGTCATTTCAATTCCCCAGCTTCACACCTTATAATAGATGTGATCGAGAAATCATAGTCGATCCACGACCGCTGACAGCACGAAGACGGGCACATTGAGGTGCGTTCATTGTTCAGGAGGGACGCAGGGCAGTTTTTGTCGAGAAAATTAATTGACATAATGGCTGTTTTTGTAAAGTAACATTTCTACACAGGTATGCGCTGTTTAACATACAATTCTGTGACACAGGTTGTTGAACCAAATGGTAATTGACAGGACGTTACCAGAATCATGTAGTCCTTAAGGTATTTAGGGTATTTACGCTAGAAAACTGTGTGCAAACAATAAGAGATACTGCTGAAATACTGCCTGCCAAATCTTCTGTAATTCATGAAAATTCATAGTAATTCTAAAAAAAGATAATGTTATGACCCTCTCCAGGAGAAACACTTAAGAGGATGGTATCAAGGACTTGATACTTTTGTTTGACAGAAGCCATAAATTCATTGATACACATTACAAACAACACAAGATCAGCCAGATGAAACAGAGACTCAAGTGTGGACCAGTTTATATAGTTATAGGTGAGAGAGAATATACAGGTAGTGGGGGGGGCAGAGAAAGGAGTACATACACTTCCGAATGCCATTTAGAGCATTTTTCTCCACAAATAAGTAGTGGAGAGTCAAACACAAACATGAGTAACTTGCACAAAAATGGTTAAGACATCAATCGAGTTAGAAGAGTCTCTAGCCCAAACTAATGAGCAAGCAAGCACATAGGTCTTTTTTTTTTTTTTACGCAATGCTGAATCTTTGAGCCTCTCAATAGCTCCCAGAACTTATCAGCAAGAAGTGCCCGAGAGCTGCAGAAAAACAGACTGTAGGTGATGCACATTTAAAGAATCAGACTGAATATTATCAGCACATTTTTACTCCGTTCTCTGACCGACCAGAGCATCCCCATGCAGCGCAGCCATCCACAGTACAGACTATATGCAAGACAACAAGGAGCTAAATGTTAGACTCATAAAGCTATATTCTCCAAAAATATAGCAACGTGCACTTCATTTTTAAATTCAATAAATGATGCAGGTCGTTTGAAAATGTTAGCATTTTTTAAAAAAGAACATTTTTGAGGAGGGTTCATGTTTAATATGCTAAAAATTGGTACAAATCTTCTTTTTTCTTTTACTTTGTTTTTTTTTTTGTATATTTATATATTCTATGCTGCATAATATCTTGTAGTTGTGTAGTTTTTGTGTAATAACAATTAAAAAGTAGCATAGGAAAGGGCACAAACTGTTTGATGTAATGTTCATTACAGATTTATTTAACAAATTCATTGAGGTAAAAAAGATGCATATAAAATATAGTGTGTATGCACATACACTGCCCCCCAAGATCTTGTACTGATGATGGGAGATTAGGACAACTGCACAAAGTCTTCTCCTGCACATCCCAAAGATTCTCCATAAGGTTCAGGTCTGGACTCTGTGGTGGCCAATCCATGTGTGATAATGATGTCTCCTGCTCCCTGAACCCTTTCACAATTTGACCCTTTTGAAACATTAAAACACCTTTTCCACGACCACAGGACATGGTTGTTTAACAAATGAGAAGCTCCTCACTGCATCAGTTAGAGTTAAATAACTTGTTGCCAGTTGAAACATAATCACCAATGTAATTGGTAATTAGCCGATGAAAGGATCTTTTTAGTTCTGTATTTAAATTGCCCGCCGAGAACTTCCTGAAACTATCGTAAGTCTACGTGAATAACGTGACCAGCAGGCATTCTGAACTTCTGTTGATGCTACTCTCTCTCACTCTACTGTGAAGGACTTCAGCGAGGTACGACCCTGTTATCTGCTCCTTTTGTCCTCAGCGTACCAGACCCGGACCCTTCTCTGTGCCATCGGGAACGCCGACCCCTATTCCCGCACCGGACCTTTCTCTTGGTTTCTCAGGCATGCCAGATCTGGGGGTGCGTTGTAACTGACAGCCCTCACCTTGCCAGAGGCCATATTTGAACCTGGAAATGACAGCATCGAGAACCACCGCACTACCAATTGAGCTAACCCAGTTTGAATAAGGCCTCTGGCTAGGTCAGGGCTGTCGGTTGTGGTGCATCTTCAGGTCTACTATTACTACTAACTACTATCACTATAGCAATCCAGGTATGTGCCGCTTAACGTCCACATTACATTACGTGACCAAAATGGATGCTGACCGGATGCTGCATTACCATAGATACTTTGCCAAAGGCGTTTCATTTTTGACAGTAATACTTTATTAAAACACAATATGAAAACATTTAGTACAGTATTTGACTGTACAATACAGTAATTCTCGTCTTTGTATATTTATAAAACTTGAAACACAATGAAAACGAAAACCAAAAGAATGCACAATGTTTTCTTCCCTTTCAAGACTGCAAATCTCTTCCTATGAGCATGTGTCGCAAGGATTCCCACGTACTAGTTTTCTGTCATTTAGACGTGAATTAGATGTATATAAGATTTTTATTTAATATTAAAATTCCTAAGACCGTAGACCTATCTCATTAAAGCAAACTGGCGGTGATGGGATGGACATTAAATGGCATGCACCTGCACAGTACTACAATTAAACAGCAAAAAGCCTTTATTGTCATTGCACATATACACTGGTGTACAGTACAAAAATTTTTCTTCATCTTCGCATATCTCGGCTTGTAAACAAAGTTGGCGTTCTGAGCTCAGAAATCACCCAACCTGGAGCAGAGAGGGCTTTGTTCCCCAATGGCCCAACTGTGGTAGAGTTGTGAATCTGAGAACTGAAACCCATGACCAGCACCTCGGCCTTTCATATTTTGATTTATATATATATATATATATATATATATAATATATATATATATATATATATATATATATATATATATATATATAAGCAGTGGTCCAAATCTCCCATCATAAATGCAAGATCTTGTGGAAAAACTAATGCAACTGGGGACAGAAATAAATGTTGTGACATGGCAGAAGCTTGTGGAAACGATACCACAGCGAATGTGTGCTGTAATCAAAGCTACGATCCAACAAAATATTAGAGTGTGTGAGCCTTTTTTTTTTGCCAGGCAGTGTATATACCTGTATCTAAACCTATGACTCACAAAAACCACTCCCCACCCCATTTTGTCAGGCTGAAATATTCTATTTAAACCATTACAGCAATCTGAAGTTCTACTAACACTGATTTTAAAGCAATGCTTGAAACACTTGACACATAAATAATCGCTGGAGATCATCAGATCACCATTACCCCAATGCCATTAGATCTTTTCCCAGACAGTCATTACAGCAATTCTGGCCAGTGCATCTTGATGTGCACGAGCTGTTTCTTGATCAAAAAACATGAAAGAGGGAAATCAGTCATTAGCAAAAGCCATTTCAGCTGTCATCTTGTTTGGACAGCTTGCAGCTCCCACTTCACGACAGCACAACTCTCGAGGTAATGGCTGTGCGTTTCTGTTTGATGTGTTTTACGGGAACGCTCAACAAAGACCAGACTGCTGGCATATACTTGCTCGAGTTTAGTTATATTACCGCTTGTTGTATCTACCTACGTACCCTACCAAGCCACCCATCCATTATAGATGGGGAGTCATAGCTAGGGTACTATGAAATTACACATGATATCATGTGATAGAAGTTGGAAAAAATAAAGTTTGTGAATTACTGGCAATACCTGCTATGATGGTACACCACAGTTCTGTGTCACATGACAGCAGAGTAGGCAGTACACCCCACCCACGAGAAGGCACTAAACCCTCGCACTCTCCTGTGGCTCTATGTGCCATCAGCCCCAGGACCCTTGAATCTTTATCTTGCCCCTATCCTCATACCAAACCCTTCTCAATCTCTCAGATGCCAGACCCTGTTGCTCTATCCTGCATGTCAGACCTGAAGACGCACTTCTGTATCTAACAGACCTCACCTCACCAGAACACAGGTCTTCAATGTCAAGCATTCTGACATGAGGGCTGTCATTTACAGAGCCCATATCCCAGCTGATTATACAGAGATGGGACCAGGTCTGGAGCAGAGCCAATGGACTGGCATCTGAAGCAGTTCTACGTCTCTGCCTTGAGAGGGACCCTCCAAGTTACAGGGCCCACTTATAGTCAGAGGCTGGTCTGCGGTCACATGATGCAAAACAGTTCAAGAGAGGAAACCGAACAACATCCCAGAGTTGAAGCTGTTCTGTACTGAGAAATGCACAAAACTTCCTCCAAGAGCTGGGATGCAGTACTGATCAACTGTTACTAGAAATGCTTAGTTGCAGCTATTGCCAAACAAGAAAGTCACAGAACACTGTAAGAAAAGGTTCACATACTTTTGCCACTCTCAGATATGTAATATTGGACTTTCCTCGATAAATAAATTGCGAAACATAATATTTTGTCTCATTTGTTTAATTGGGTTTCACGTCATCTACTTTTTGTGAAAATCTGATGTTGTTTTAGGTCATATTTATGGAGCAATGTAGAACATTCTAAAGGGTTCACAAACTTTCAATGCGTGGATGTATTTCAATTCTTTTAATAAGATTCTATGAGCTACTAAGCCATCTGTACTATCTAGTACCACCTATCTTGTAATAGTAACCATCTTGTTTCTAGATACTACCATCTACAGAACTGAACATATCAAATTCAATATAGAATTGTAATAATAATAATAATAATAATAATAATAAAACTATTAACTAATTAAATACAATATACTGCTAATAATAATCAGCATCATCCTCATCTTTATAAAAAATTAACTAATATACTATTCAAATAATTCACTAATGTACTATAGTACATAAATTATTATTATTGCTTTACAGTAATTAAAATACATTAAATTTACTACTAATATATTGTACTACTACTAATCATCATCATCATCATCATCATCAGTTGGTTTATAGTAAAGAAAATATATTACATTTATTATTACAAATATTAAATAATACATTTACTAGTAATATAATGTACCATAACATACTTCTACTGTAATAAGTCATTATTTACAGTAATTCAAATACATTTATTTACTACTAACACAATACACTATAATATACTACCACTTCTAACACCAAAAATAAAAATAATACAAACAATAATAAATAATCGTCATTGGTTTATAGCAATTAAAATACATTAAATTACTATTAATATAACATACTATAATATACTACTGTTACTCAAATAAATCATTGTTGTTGTTATTAGTAGTATTATTATTATTCCCACTGGTTCATCCAGTCAGAATCCAATTCCCAAAGTTTCCATTCACATACACACATCCAACCACAATTCAGGAATCAGGTGCTCTGATTTGCCAGCCTATTTACTCTCAAACACCCGTTTCATCATTAGTTCATTTCCAACAGAACTTTAAAACCCTTGTTACACTCCTTGCGATGACACACATGCTACTGTATGTCAATGAGTGTTAATCTATTGTTATTTATCTCTTACACCAGACCTCTGCCTGTTTAACTACATATTTGTCTTGACCTTTTAGATACATTGTTCAGTGTTGCTTCTGGTTTTGACTTTGTTTTTTCAACTATGCTTGTACCTCTGCTGCCTGCCTTCTATTAGTCTGCAGTACACTGGCTTCCTGAGCTCATTTCTGCCCACTACCCACGTGTCACAGTTATTGTCTTTGCTGTTTTTGTTACGTCCACATGGTTTTTCTCTTAGTACTCCTGATTCTGCCCATACTCCAAAGATATACATGTGTTAGGTCATTTGGTTCTCTTTCAATGTCCAGGACTACTGTACACCTTGTGTTCTCTGTGACCCAAAGCAGGACTGTCACAAGGGGGCACCCCTAGTCTGGACATATGACAAACGCAGTGCCAGTCCTCAGCCTGAAAATGGCACCAAACTGTGCAAACAGGGAAGACCTTGAGACTTTGGCCTTTATGTTACCAGTAACCCAGACCCCTGAAACACAACTACCTCTTTTTACCAGAGACTGGGATCAAACCAGAGATGCACAGCATTGGGAACCAGTGCCCTACCACCTGAGCAACCACATTTCAGTAGTCGCCTCTGGAAAAGAGATGCTATCTGCAGGTGGGACTTAACCCTTGACAGGGTGCCAATTCACTGCAGGGTTATTTAGATATTTGATTTCATAACATCTTCTCAGTGAACCCTTTGTTATTACCTGGATTTTTTGCAGTAATTACACAAGTCATAATAGCAGACTTTGCTCTACCCACGAATTAGGTTGGAGCTAAAGTTAAACATTAAAGCGAAATTTGCGACTGACTTGCATTTAATTATGTAGCATTTAATTATTACATTGGATCTCTCAAATACAGCTGCAACCCTCGCATCAGATGCATCCGAATGCTCATGGCTTGTCTTCAATCTAATTCGAAAATCTGTTATTATGACTTGGATGAAGAACAGAATCACATTTTATAAGTAAAATATTGACGAAAATCCAGGTAATAAATGGTTCACTCACATAAAATTAAACACTGATATATATAGACTTACCAGCCAGTATATTAGGTACACCTTGTTATTTCCAGGTTGGACCCCCTGTTGCTTTCAGAACTGCCTTAATTCTTTGTGGGAAACATTCCTCAGACATTTGGTCCATATAGGCATGACCAGAATCATGCAGTTGCCGAAGAATTTGTCATCTGCACATCCATAATGCGTTCTCACGTTTTCTCTTTTTTTTCCGCATGCCCTTTAAACCTCAGATATAGCTGTGCAGATTTCAGTATATCAGCAGTTTCTGAAATACTTCTGAAAGACTATCTAGCACCATCATGCATGAAATCATCAACTTTCCTCCCCCTTCTGATGCTCACTAACACACACACACACACACACACACACACACACACACACACAGATATATATATATATATATATATATATATATATATATATATATATATATATATATATATATACACATATACATATACATACACAGTGGTGCATGAAAATGTGTGAACCCTTTATAATTTTTTATATTTATGCATAAATATCACATAAAACATCAAATTTTCACACAAGTTCTTAAAGTACATAAAGAGAACGCAGTTAAACAAATTAGACAAAAATATTATACTTGATCATTTATTTATTGATGAAAATGAAAACATATTAATTTAAAGATGAAATTAGACTGAACTTTAGCCCATTCCTCCATACAGAACAGCTTCAACTCTGGGATGTTGCTGGGTCTCCTCACATTAACTGCTCGCTTCAGGTCCTTCCACAACATTTCGATTGGATTAAGGTCAGGACTTTGACTTGGCCATTCCAAACCATTAACTTTATTCTTCTTTAACCATTCTTTGGTAGAACGGCTTGTGTGCTTAGGGTCGTTGTCTTGCTGCATGACCCACCTTCTCTTGAGATTCAGTTCATGGACAGATGTCCTGACATTTTCCTTTAGAGTTCTCTGATATCATTCAGAATTCATTGTTCCATCAATGATGACAAGCCATCCTGGCCCAGATGCAGCAAAACAGGCCTAAACCATGATACTACCACCACCATGTTTCACAGATGGGATACGGTTCTTATGCTGAATGCAGAGTTTTCCTTTCTCCAAACATAACGCTTTTCTTTTAAACCAAAACGTTCTATTTTGGTCTCATTCGTCCACAAAACATTCTTCCAATAGCCTTCTGGCTTGTCCATGTGATCTTTAGCAGACTGCAGACGAGCAGGACTAATCTTTTTGGAGAGCAGTGGCTTTCTCCTTGCAGCCCTGCCAAGCACACCATTGTTGTTTAACTGGGTTCTCTGTATCTACATTTAGGATTTGTGTGAAAATCTGATGATGATGTTTTAGGTCATATTTATGCAGAAACATAGAAAATTCTAAAGGGTTCACAAACTTTCAAGCACCACTGTGTATATATGTGTGTGTATATATATATATATATATATATATATATACACACACACACACACACACTCATATAAATATATATAAAGGGAGCATCACAAAATCTAAAAAGGATTTATCTGATAATTCCGAATGCCTGCAGTGTGTATGTATATGTATGTACACATATATACATATACACATATATATACATATATACATACAGTAAATACATTTGTAAATTTGTATTTATACATATATGGGTGCAACTCATCTTCCTCCGGATTCCAATAATAGCAAAGGTATTCAGCCTGCCTCAAATACGCATTCATATCCAGTACATGGAAAAAAAGGAAAAAAAAGGGAGCATCGCAAAATCTAAAAAGGATTTATCTTACAATTCAGAATGCCTGCAGTGGATAGAGAACGAATAAAGAAGGATAATCTAGAAGAATCCCCTTAAAAGAATCAATTTGGCAAGGTGTCTGGAAATTTGACTTTCTCCGTGATTGTGCCTGTCTCGCGGCAGAGTGGGATGACTGTCTTTCTTCCTCCTTGACAGGCAGACCAGGGCCAAATTGACAGTTCTTTAAAGCGCCTGACAAAAAGCAGCATTAATTAAGCCATTGCTGGACTTTAATTGTGTTAAGGAAAAGTAGAAAAAAAATCTAATATGAGAAAAGGTTACCAAGTCCTCTCTGGTGTCAGATTTTCGACTTTCTATGAATATTAATGGGCCTAATGAAGACAATCTCGCCCTCATCTCTCCATTGTTCCATATTCAGGTGCCAGGCGTCAGGATCCCATGATTTGTTGTTGAAATATGTCACGGGGAGAGGACTGTTACACTTTTATCAGCCATTTATTTTTTAAAAATGGGTTCATTAGTGATAGTGAGACAGTACTTCATGAGTGTGTTGTTATTATTAATACTATTTTCCACAAAAAAGGAGTACTGGTTGGTGGTACAAGGGCATCTGGTGCTGCCATTTTGCTATTCAATTCAAAATGGCAAGCGGGCAATCAAAATGGGATTCTAATTTTATCATATCGATTGGAGAGCAATTAGGCAGAGCTCATGCAAATGGCATCTATTATGGGTCATTGAGTCCTTTTTTCATGGGCTGATATTTCATGTCATTGTTGGGGGAAATTGAAGGGGACAAGACACATTTCTGAACAGCAATTCCTGAAGTGCACACCAAATGTATGCCACCAACGCTACTGTTGGATTAAATGTATTTACATCAAGTTAAAAATGGTGGCCGTTGTCACACACGAGGTAATGGAGCGAACCAAATGTGATTTGGTAACAACAGTAAATGTGTTCGGTTGGACTGAGTGATAGAAGTAAAAGAAAATGTTTGACATATTCTTTGTTTGCAAAGTAAGTACTTACTGGAGATCTAAACTCACAGACACACCTTGAAGTTTGTTCCACACGTACTGAGGGATAACGTGTTGGGGTTTGGGAAAGGTAGGCAATGGACCAAACCACTGCAACGCATATGACGGGGGGAGAGATCTTTTGAAGCTTGAAAGTTAAAAACGAATTGTTTTGCGTCAGTAATTAGCACAAGTTCCTTCAGTTCATTTTATTATATTATTTAAAATTACATAGTTATGTTTACAATATTATATCAAGGGGATAACTCTCTATTTCACAGTAATGTCCGACTATGACTGGGCTGATTTTTAAAAATGAAACAATAGCTTATTTCAACTGAGGGCACCTCAATCTAATATTAAGGACTAAAGTGATGTGTAATTATACTTTAGTGTGAAATATATTCATACAGCAAACACATTTCACAGAGGAAATAAAATGGCCCTAAATAAAATGGAGAGAATTATGTCCTGATCCCAGACCTGTCTTGCATTAAGTTTTCCAGGTTTTGTTCTATTAAAATTTGTTTCATGGATAATTTCCTTAAATTGATTATCATGGGATTGTCCAAGCCAGCAGTGTGTGAGTGATTTGTGGTTAACATTTAGAGGAGAATGCTGGCAAGTGCCCAGTACTCTCCCTCAATTCACTCTGCATACTGCTCTATTAAGGCATTACTTGACTATATAAGATAAAAAAAAAGTCAAAACACAAAAAATCCTGTATATCACTGACTATGCACTACACTGTCTACACTCACTCAGCACTTTATTGCGATTATCTAAGCTGCCAATGATGTGGCATCATTGCCATGCACAAAATCTCACACATACAGGCCAGTAACTTCAGGTAATGTTTACTTCAACGTTCAAAAAGTGGAAAAATGTGACCGCAGCGATTTTGACAATGGCATGACAGTCTCCAGAGTTTACTTGGAATGGTGCATTTAAGAAAAAACATCCCATGTTGGGTTCCACTTTTGTCAGCCAAGAACTGAAAGCTCATCCAGTAGTGGGCACAGCTCCACCAAAACTAGACAGTTGTCACCTGGTCTGATGAATCTTGATTTCTGCTGAGGCACGCTGATGGTAGGTGCAGAATCCGGTGCCAACATCGTGAATCCATGGACCCAACTTTCTTGTGTCTACAGTCTAAGCTGGTGGAGGTGGTTTAATGCCTTGTGGTGAATGTGTTCTTGGCACACTTTTAACAGGTTAATGGTAAATTAATCAATCAATTGAATGCCACAGCCCGTTACACACACACACACACACACACACACACACACACACACACACACTCTTTAGAATTTTCTATATTTCTGCATAAACATGACCTAAAACATAATCAGATTTTCACACAAGTCCTAAAAATACAGAAAGAGAACCTAATTCAACAAATGAGACAAAATTATTATACTTCGTCATTTATTTATTGAGGAAAATTATCCAATATTACATATTAGTATACTTATATGAGTGGCAAAAGTATGTGAACCTCTAGGATTAGTAGTTAATTTGAAGGTTAAATTATAGTCAGGAGTGTTCAATCAATGGGATGACAATCAGGTGTGAGTGGGCACCCTGTTTTATTATAAGAACAGGATCTATCAAAGTTTGCTCTTCACAACACACGTTTGTGGAAGTGTATCATGGCATTAAAAAAGGAGATTTCTGAGGACCTCATGTCCTCATGTGTAGTGTCATGGCTTGGGACTGTTTTGCTGCATCTGGGCCAGGATGGCTTGCTATCATTGACGGAACAATGAATTCAGAATTATATCATAGAATTCTAAAGGAAAATGTCAGGACATCTGTCCATGAACTGAATCTCAAGAGAAGGTGGGTCATGCATCAAGACAACGACCCTAAGCAGACAAGTCGTTCCACCAAAGAATGGTTAAAGAAGAAAAAAGTTCATGTTTTGGAATGGCCAAGTCAAAGTCCTGACCTTAATCCAATCGAAATATTGTGGAAGGACCTGAAGCGAGCAGCTAATGTGAGGAAACCCACCAACATCCCAGAGCTGAAGCTGTTCTGTACGGAGGAATGGGCTAAAATTCCTCCAAGCCGGTGTGCAGGACTGATCAACAGTTACAGGAAATGTTTAGTTGCAGTTATTGCTGCACAGAGGGGTCACACCAGATACTGAAAGCAAAGGGTCACATACTTTTGTCACTCACTAATATGTAATATTGGATCATTTTTCCTCAATAAATAAATGACCAAAGTATAATATTTTTGTCTCATTTGTTTAACTGACGGACTTGTGTAAAAATCTGATTATGTTTTAGGACATATTCTTGCAGAAATATAGAAAATTGTATAGGGTTCACAAACTTTCAAGCACTACTGTATGTGTATACACACACACACACACACACACACACACACGTCTTGTTTCAGCTGGCAACAAGTTACTTAACCCTAACTGATGCAGTGAGTAGCTTCTCATTTGTTAAGCAACCATGTCATGTTTCAGAAGGGTCAATGAGTGGTTCAGGGAGCATGACACATCAGGACTTTGCGCAGTGGTCCAAATCTCCCATCATCAATACGAGATCTTGGGGAAACATTAACGCAACTCTGGACAAAAATAAATGTTGTGACATTGCTGAAGCTTGTGAAAACGATGCCACTGCGAATGCGTGCCATAATCTAAGCTAAAGGCGGTCCAACAAAATATTAGAGTGTGAGACCCTTTTTCTGGCCAGGCAGAGTGTATATATAACACAATCTGCCCAGCAATGACTATAAGTGGAAACGGTGTAACTATTTGACCATTATGGACAAATAAAACAACAATGAAAAAGAAATATTTTTAATTATTGTTTTCCAGTCACATACAGTAAGAGCAAGCATACAGAACACATTTTGGAGAGCATGCCAAATGTTTGTGTCCTTTTTATGACAATAACTTGCTGATACTTCAGAGCCCTGTACTGTACATTACACAGCTAATGATTTAGAAAACCAAGACATGGTGAGCAAATGAACACAAATTGGTTTAATCAGTTTGGCTAAGTCATCACACACTTTTATTAAACTATGTCAAGTTGTTCAGTAATCACAAATACACTTGCTTCTCCTGACACCATATGACACCTTGTCTTCCATAAAAAGGTATATATAGACATTTTTAGAGCTAAAAATAATCCATAGTCAGCATGTGATGATTTAAACATGCAGTTTGTATGAAGGTATGCATGCCCAAAGCTTAAACTGTACACATGCTAAACCTTTACTTCATTGGCACACTGGCACAAGTGGTCACCTCACAGCTCCAGAAATCCCTGGTTTGAGCCCAACCTCTATTGAGTATTGATGTATCCTTGTGCCTGTCATGAATAGCCATTGATAAATATAAAAATTGTTAAATAAACAAACAAACCCTAATTTATGGAAATTCACAATAATTATAAAAAATTCAGTAAACTACTGTTACGACCCTGTGTAGGGGAAAGCTGTAATACCCAAGAGAAGGTATGATGGACCTGATACTTTTGTTTCACAGTATTATGAACAATATTTTAAGTCTAGGCTAAAGACATACTTATTTACACAGACTTTTGACTAGATTTAGACTGGGATGCATGGCTTGGGTCACTGGGGCCAGAATCTGGAGTCATGTCTGGCCTGCCTGCCTTGTCCGTTAGCCAGGAGTGTCGGGTGGGCGGTCTGGGCTGAACTGGGCTTCGGTCCCTCTTGATCTTGACTCGTGCATCCTTTGCCTTAGACTAAGGGCAGAGCTGGGGGTTCATAGTCAAAGAGTTCTTATGGTGATCAGAGACGTTGGGGTTGCTGTCTTCTGCCTCCCGTGGGTTGCCAATGTCTCCATGTGATCCCTCTTGGCTGTGTTTCCTACCAGTTCTCCTCTTTCTAGCTATGCTAGATGCACTATGGAGAAGGCCTGGGCCGTAAAACCCGTTCAGGGACTGTCTCATGTGATCCCTCTTGGCTGTGTTTCCTACCAGTTCTCCTCTTTCTAGCTATGCTGCTATAGCTAATGCTGCCGGGGTCTCATGCTACACTTGGCATCAGTGATTGACATGGCATCAGTGATTGTTAATAGACACTGTGCTCTTAATCAATAACTAATTACATTTTCTGTTTTCTCTCCGAGCTGTGTTCAGTTCGTGCCCCATACATGATGTTCATCCACTGCAGCTTCACTCAAGCTGCTTCCGTCATCAGCTCCAGCCCCACTTAATGCCAAAGTGCATACTTCACATTTTATTCGAACTTTGACTCCATGACTTTAGTTTCACTCTTAGATTTATCATCTACGCCGCCCAAGGAGGTTAAGTCCCTTTTTGAGTCTTGGTCCTCCCAACATTTCTTCCTCATAACATTTAGGGAGTTTTTCCTCGCCACTGTCGCCCTAGGCTTGCTCAATCTGAAATTGGCCCTAGATATTAGAAGATGATCTAAAATGGTAAAGTTGCTTTCAGACAATGCTCCATTGTAAAAAGTCCTATAGAAATAAATCTGACTTGACTATAATTTCTTAGAATTTTTAAGACCTCTGCCATTAAAGTGAACAGATATTGATCAGATATTAAATGCTGCATACCTGTAAACTTTCAGCCATAGATTTCCCTTACGTCTTAGTTACATTACATTACAACTCTAGCTAGTAACAAACACTAATCATGGTTAGACATGATGACCAGATGGGATAGCATTCCTTACCCTTCCATGACCCTTGGATGCCCAGCACCCCATGCCTGGTTCATGATTTGTCACTCCTCTGAACACTGTTGGTAGGTACTCACTGCTGCTGACCAGGAGCACCCCAAAAGTCCAACAGTAGATATTCTCCAATACGGTCCTGTTGCCATAATGATTTGGCCCTTACCATTTGCCTGCACACGTACTGTCTTTGTATCTTTTACTTAACATGGACTTCTATGTGCAAAAATAAAGAGGCAATTCAAATGTAAAATGTGTGTAGCTTTTAAATCAACAACAAACAATTACAAAAGGGTCTGATGAAGACTTACTACAGTACATAGCGATGCCATTGCTGACAGGCAGACGTGTGATAAGATATCCGATGACAAGTTTTGTGTTCTGGATGCATGCCGGGGGGTACTGGAATGACACAACACCGAGCACTCCCAAAACTTCAATATTAACTTGCTGTCACAGCTACTTAGCTCACTGAAGTTACAGACATTCAAATGAGCAACACCAACCCTCCTCCGCTACCCCTCGCCTCATCTCAATAAGACAACCTGGGCACTTTTGAAGAATGAGCTATGGCTATTTCTGGAGAATGGAGCGCTCTCTGTAGCCACAGGGCAAACTCGGAATAGCCACGGCTGGAATTACATGTACTTGGGTCTTGTCATTTAGAGAGGCTTTTGTTCCTGGGACTCGTCAAAAGTTGAAAGTACTTCTCATGGAGGGACCTGGAGCCACCAGCGTGCATTATGTGTTAAGGAAATCCAGGGAAGGATTGTCGACCCGTTTAGCATCTGTTCAGTGAGATCAATTTGTAAGGTGAGCACATTAAAATCCTGCTCATGTCAACTTGTGACTACTGTGAGCTGCTTTAGTAGCAGCATCCCGTTTAATGTCCGCTCATACTGGTCAGAGTCATGGGGTGGACTGGCACTGGGCCACAGACAGATGTACACCATGGATTCCATTAAGATTCCATAACCACACAATGGGACCTCCACGCTGCAAGCCCAGCTCGGCATTTGAACCCCGTTAGTTAACTGTCCTGTTAGCTATGTACTACTCTCATTACAGTATATTTTGCTATGGTCTGTTATTTTAAACAATTTACAGTGGAAAAACAAATGTCTTTTCACTCAAATAATTCTCCAATTTTTTTTTGCCCCCAATTCAAACAAAAGTTCTGACTTCAAACATGGGCTCCCTATATAGAACGCTCATGGTGCGATCTTCCAAAGATGGTGCACTTATTCCAGTCCATTTGGTGCGATAATATGGTATGCCAATCACCATAAAACCCACAAGAATAAGAGGATGTGATCATAGGCATATTATGTATATTATATTATTTAATTATTATATTAGGTAGATTTCAGTCTACAGGTGCCATGTCAGACATCCCCTCAGTCTCAGCACCACTATCCCAGTGATAAGAAATATGTTCGCCTCAACGGTCGTGAAGTTTCACTTTATTTTCCTCATTTCATGTCCTTATATTTCAATGATTTCATGTATTTATTGATTATTATTATTTCTATTATATTCCTTTGCTTTAGTCATTAATTACATACAAATACAGGCATACAAAGCAATCAGGTGTTGGTGGGGAATGGATTAATTCTATGTACATTACTTCTTATGGGGAAATTTGATTTCTGACTGCGAACAAATCAGAGTTCGAGGAACCAATTAAGTTCGAATCCCAAGGCTCCAATGTACTTAGAGAAAGACGCAAATCCATAGTGTGATGTTCACCATTAAAGGTCTGGTGTTCATTTTAGTACAGGTTTGATTATGCTTGTATATGAAACCTTTAAAAATGCTTACCATGCAAGTGTCTGCCAAAGTGTTTTTGCACAACCTCTCTATTATGACTTTTTCATATAGGCACAAACTGGACACACGCATGCTTGCACAAAATCTTTTTCAAAATCAAAATCAAAATATTTATATAGCACGACCCAAATTGAGCAAGTCTATGGCGACAGTGGCAAGCAAAACTCCCCAAATGAAAAAGGGACCCAACCTCCTAGGGCAGCCCAGATGTTCCATATCTGCAATGCTGTGCAAAAGTCTTAGGCCACCATTAGGTTTGGTGTTCTAGCAATGGTATACTGATAATACAAAATGACTGTATGTCTCAGTCTACTTAATAAAATGGAGACAAAAAATATTGAAAGAAAAAACACAATTTTCAGAACAAAATGGCTTCTTCAGGCAAAATCAGAATTTAGGGTGACCTCCCTAACCTCACCTCAGTATTTTCAGTTTATATCTGCTTATTCTTTATTTAAGTTTTAATGGTCACTGCACTTTGTAGTTCTATTATTACAGACTGTAGTCCACCTGGTTTTCTACATATTTTGCTAGTCCCCTGTACTCTGTTCTCTAATGAACAGGACACCACAGACCAGGTACTATTTGGTTGGTGGATCATTCTCAAAACTCAATGACACTGACCTGCTGGCGGAGTTAGTGTATTTTGTGCTAGTATGATAGGATCAGACACATCAGTGCTGCTGGAGTTTTAAAGCACTGTTCACTCCCTTTCCTTTAAGGGGACTAAAAGCATGTAGAGAAACACATGGACTAGTCTGTAACTGTGGACGTGCAGTGACCACTAAAACATAAATAAAGAGTATGCAGAACGTAAACAGAAAAAATATATATGAGTCAGATAAACAAGTTCTCAGCTGTGGTGCCTCTTCCTGTTGAAAGACAGCACAGGTTGTTACTTGCTGGTCCTCTGTACCTTCACTCTAGATTTATGATTTCCTGGTTGGCAGTTTGTTTGTTTCCTGGTCTCGACAGCAACACAGGAGGCTCAGGAGACTGAAGTCAAGGCAGGCTTAGATCATAGGCGACAGTAATGATGCCTCTCTCTGCAGCAGGCTTTCGTCTTCCTTCCTCAAGCCTCCTGGATCTGGGATAGCTATTAACAATCCCCTTAAATAATTCACACTGATGGATAAAACACCTCCACAATTAACGGCATGCCACACTGAACCCACCCACTCCGCTCAGGCCCAGTGGGACTGACGGCTCTTTGTAAAATATTCACACTCTCCCAAGCATTGGCGTTCATTTATATACACCGATGAAGGGATGGAGGCGGGTGACCTACGTGGAGTAGATTAAGTGACTACGCAGGGGATCCGAGAAACAAAAAAACATTTCCCATTAATTCCGTATAATGAAAAATATCAAATACAGTGAACCCATAAACAAACAGATGTTTAGCGGTTGGTCTAGCAAATATAATTAAGTGTTTCAGATTAGATCAGTTTTGTTCCCTTGAAACTACAATGAAAGAGTAGACTAAAAACGAGACTGACAATTGGTCCCTCATGAATAGCAAACTAAAAAAAGACGGCTATTTGACGAAAAGCAGATAATAAAGCAAAGGGCCCATCATTCATTAGAGCTCAATAGCTCAGCTACATCCTTTTACTGCTATAAGTGAGTACTGTGGGAAAAGAATCCGCCTGAAGATGTAAAACTTTTTGAGCTTGTATATTCTGTTTCATGGTCCGAACTTCAGAGCAAATGAGCCTCACATTCTTGGCACCCTCATATAAATTGCACAAGAATTTCAACCTTGTCTCGCCACTATGCAAACTTCATTTTCTATATTAATTATAAACATTCGGTGTATGCCGTTTTAATTGGCTCACATTTTGCATACCCTGTCATTTGAGAGGGTCTGAATGAGTCTTTGAGTTGAGGTTTCACAGGATCTTGGGGTCTTCAATCACTCAGCAGGAAGTCTTGTTCATTTAGTGCTGTGACTAAAACCTTGTCCGGAAGAGAAAGAGCATTGCCAAATGAAGTTTACACCGCATATGATAAGCCCATAGGAAAAACAGCCTGCTAGTTGTTATATGTACTAGAGAATCTGACTTGATCAAAAATGCTAAATACAGGTTTGAGGTTACGTCAAAGAAAATTCTGTGGTCCAACACGGGTATTACCAATCACCCTTCGATGTCTGCTTCCTTATTATCAGTTATCCTGCCACCATCTTAAGGGTTGTTCCAATATCTCTGTAGATTAATGTTGGAAGGCCAATATAACTGTAGACCTCCAGAGCAGAAGTCATTGTTGTCTGCTGCAGTTACCACAAAATATGAGGAGGAAATTGATTTGAAACGCAAATGTGGGCTTTAATACAGTGAACCCTATGAATTCGAACTTATTTGGTTCCAGAAGGCCATTCAAACTTCAATTTGTTCAAAGTCGGAATCAAATTTCCCCATCAGAAGTATTATAACTAGGATTAATCCGTTCCCGACCCCATAATGACTGTTTTTTAGATCTTGATCTGACGTGTGGACTGTTCTAACTCGGTTGATATGTTTAGAGACTTTTTTGTGCAAGTGGGGAAAAAAATCCACTGGTGAACAGAGAGGCTCCGAGTGATGTTCTGATGGGAAACCATGAGTCTGGGTATTCACATGGATGCCAGTTTGACACGTACCACCTACCTAAACATTGTTGTGGACCATGTGGTCATAATATTTTGCCTCAAGGTGGGATCCAACCTTAGTAGGGGTGCCAACCCTTCACAGGGCTTGCACACACACACACCCAAAACACAGAGACACCTTGGACACCAGCTGACCTAAAACAAGTGTTTGGAATGTGGAAGGAACCCAGAGGAAAGCCACACAGACATGAGGAGAACATGCGAATTCCACACAGGGAGCAAATGGTTCTGGAATTGATCATCTCTGGAGTTGTGAGATGACACATCTAAACACTTCGGCACTAACCACCGCGCCACCTTACTGTCCATGATGTATGTATATTGCATATACACTATACGGACAAAAGTATTGGGACACATCTCTTTATCACTGAATTCCTTCGTTTCATTCAGTTTCATTGCTACAGGTGTATTAAACCAGGTGTATGCCAAGCAGTCTGCCTTTACAAATATTTGAGAATGGGTCGTTCTAAAGACCTCACCGAATTTGAGCGTGTTACTGCAACGGCAGTTTGTGAAATTTCTTTCCTCGGCTGCACGCGAGCCTTACATTGCCAAGAGTCAGCTGGGGTGGTGTAAAGCACAACACTGCTGGACGGTGGAGCGGTGGAAACGTTCTTTGGAGTGACCAATCACACTTTTGGAAGTCTGATGGACAAGTCTGGGAGAACATTACCTGTTTGATTATTTGGATGAAGTAGGAAGGATAATGCTGTGGGGTTGTATTTCAGGGGTTGGCCTATGGCCCGTAGTTCCATTTTTGGATAACTGTGTGCTTCCAACTTTGCAGGAACAGTTTGGGAAAGGTCAGTTTTCTATTCCACAGATCCACTCCAAAATCTTGTAGAAAGCCTTCTCAGAAAGCTGTTATAGCTGCATAGAGGGGCCTACCTCCATATTTTAATGCCTATGGATTTAGAATGGAATGTCATAAAAGCTCATGTAGGTGTAAAAAGTAGGCGTCCCAATACTTTTGTCCATATGATGTATATTCAGTCCATTCCTTACATACACTTTATCACACTACCACATGGGTTGTGGGCTGTTACGATCATGATGTAGGCTATACACTCTGCCAAGTTATTTAAGCTGCTTGATGAGTGATGTTTAAAAACAGCTAATAATGGAGTTAAAGTATAGACATATGAGAAAAGCGGAAACAGATGACTCACAGTTCATTATAAAGCCACTTCACTCAAGCCAAAACACACATATGGCTTGCAGTGAATTTAGAGTGAATCTATCCAGTTTTAATGTCTTCATTTTATGGCCTCATTTCACTCGATCCCAAAGAGTCCCACCCTCAATTCTCATATGCAAATGCTTAAATTATAAGTAGAAAAAGGATATAATTGTGTTTTATAACTGTCAGTTATATTTCAGCCCAGCCAGGAAGAAGAACGCTGGCATGTACTATTTATTGCTGCGCTGCTTTGTTCCACGCCAGCCCGAAAGGCTTCAAATCACTGGGGAGATTGTTAGGCTTCAGTGGAAATTAGAGAAATGCAGGGGCAGTGGACACGACTCCACTCCATAACAATTAATCAGGGCTTGCTGATTAATAAAGTTAATTTTTTATTCTCGATGATTCAGAGGATTATCAAAAGGACACTGTCCTTGTCATTTTGATTAACAAACCCAGCCACGTTCTGCAGCGGGATGTGGCGAAGGGAGACGCTCTCTGGTGCCCATAAAATAAATATTGAATGAGAATATTAACTCGTTAACCTTGACAACTATTTGTAATTTTCATAACGGCTAAAGTCGCAGATTCAGCACATGAGGAAAGTCATCGGTGGGTGGGGGAGGGGAGGTGGGGGGGGGGCGTAAAGAGGGGGCAACAACACACACACACACACACACACACACACAACAAATTAGAGAGAATGAAGAATGCTACGGCATGATTCCTGTCATTTTTATGGGCTGCAATGATTAATTTGTTTGTTCAGATTCTCAATTAAACTGGGAGCCGAAGAGAGAATTAGAGAGCTAGGCTGATGCAGTGGTGTGTTATCTTGCCCGAAGCCCCTGGGAAAGATGGCGTATTTTACTTCTGCACAGGCCAATGGGAAAAATAATATACCTTAACCTCCTGTAGGCCATGGGTCAAAAATGATATTCTTAGTACACACTTTAAGAACTACCGAACACCGAGGATATCTTGTATGGAACTCCCAAAATACATACATATATATATCAAATTGGAAAAGTGACTGTGGCACTCACTGAGATGCATATGGAAGAAACCATGAGAGGAAATAGGTTCAAATGAGAAACCCAACCTCCTCTGGACCAGAGCGAACAGTTGAATAAAAGGTAGGACACCAACAACCAGAAGGTTAAGGGTTAAATTCCCCCAGAAAATCCACACTGTATAAGGCATTAATGGAGTTGTATTGTACAGATGCTCCCTGATTTACCATCCGGATACGTTCTGACAAATCCATCATAAGTTAAATGTATCATGACCCTAGGAGTTTGGTAGAGTGGTCTATACTGTAAAATAGCAGAGATATGGTAAGGATACTAAGTTACTAAGGATAAGTAAGTTCATGTTTAAAACACTTACATTAACCTACAGTTGGCCAAGTTAATTGACACAAAGCTTATTTTATAAAAAAGTGTTGGAAATCTCATGTAATTTAGTGAGTAATGGATTGAAAGTGAAAAGTAAAGGCATCACACTTACTCTATTGGTGAACTCGGGGCGCTAGCATAGCTGCTAATGCTGTGTATTCCAGAGGACTCATTTCCTTTTGCTTGGCTGTAATCAATAACCTTTTTAGAACCAGTGGAGACTTGTTTGCACTAAGAATACAGTACTGTAGATGTAAAAATAAAGAAAAACAAAAGTAGAGACTGCACAAAGCAAGAGCTATTGTGAATCTGAATCAACGAATCTGTGTACTGAATCATAAAGTCACGTGTCTCGACTCATACAAGCACGAGAACCGAGACAAATTTTCTAGCCAAAATGTGTCGAGAACCGAATTCAACGAATTCGGTCGAGAATAAGGTAGCACTCTATCCAAATTGTGAATTATGAGAAGTATAGTAGATGATTACACAGTACTTCAATTCAGTTGAGCTGAACTGGACCTGAATTGAGTTTATCGAGTTGGTTGTTTGGAACTGAATTCCACTGTTTATCGCCCATCAGCACAGTATTCCAATTTTATTGAAATACTGCAAACAGCATTTCCTGTGGGCCCAGACTAAAACCTCGGTTGGGCCTGACAACTTGAAGGTCAGGTGGTGCATTTGCAGAATGCTGCAATGGACTGGCGCCACGTCCAGGGTGTACATCTGTTTGCGTCCAGTGAATTCCGGGTTAGGCTCCAGACCCTCTCCCATGACCCCGACCAGGATAAGTGGGGGTAAGACAGGATGCTTTACTCTGCTTTAATTGGCGCTCTGCTCCTCATACGTTGTGCATTGCTGTCAGTAAAGTCACTTTTCCTCCTGCTCTTATAGCGTAATAGAGTGACAGATGTTTCTCAAATTGCCATGTAGCTCGGCACCTCACAAAAACCTCGCCTTTGGGAAATGGACAGAAGTGAATCTGGAACGGAGTGTGCTAATTGTGCACTCAGATTTTGCGAGAGAGATTTGTCAAAGTCAGAGGGAATACGCAGAGGATGATTGACAGTGGCAGCCGGGAGATATTTCAGCTATTTCATCGGCAATCTGTGCCAATGCTGACATGCTCCGGAGTCATTTTCAAGGTGATATAAACAAGCAAAAATAATGGAATGTCCTTCTAATTGAGAGCAAAATAACATAAACATTATATTTATTGTAAAATGTACTGATTTACAAATTACTATAGGCTGAAGATTTGTGTAAAAGCATCGTTTTGTACTAAATTATTCCACTGTTTTTTTTTTTTTTAAGTCCCGACTGTGTACTTAATGGATGAGTGGTTAGATTTAATGGTGTTCGTTGCCATCTGAGGAACAAGGTGTCCTTTTGCAAGCCCAGGGCACCACTGACTGAAGCCTGTGCTTGTGCAGTGAAAATGCTTATTAGTCAAACAATTCCCATCAGAATAATGCCTCCGTCAGCCTGTAGTGAAGGATAACCATAGCACGGTGAAAGTCCAGTGGCCGGGTCCTGCTGGAGATCAGGCCAGCAGAGGAAAGGATAGAGGAGACGGTCATACATGACAGGTTTTCACCGACAGGCTTTAAACAGAGCATTGGGTCTGCTGAACAAAACTTTGTAAGCTTTATGGCCAAACATGTTTAGAAACCCCTTCTATCACTGTTCGTTCAGCCACACTCACTGCTAAAAAGGCCATAGCATAGTGTTGGGGGAACATGTTAAGAAACAAAGTAATGTAATGCATTACAGTTACTAACATAATAAAACAACGTTGCTTGTGCCACTCACAGTTTTCCGTGACCATATTTTTTTAATACCCTGTTTTCTGTGTAATTTCTGTATGAACTAACGTCCGCACAGTAAGACCGCACAGCTTGTCATGGGACTGTGAAATGTGACGATCGAATCTGGTTCTTTTTTACAGAGTCGACTCTATATTAGCACTATTTTGACCTTTACAGTATGTGTGGATTAAATGCAAGTATACTCAACCTTATCATTTCCATAATTTTACATTATGTTTAGTAAAAATCATTAGATGTGAAAACATCACATTTACACTTGTATTAAAGTAAAGTAATCCCATTACAATTTTAGTTAATGACTAATCAGTAATTGATTACTTTTTTTTTTCAGTAACTACCCCAACACTGGTCCATAGTATGCACCATACAGGCTCAGTAGAATGGGTTGTACTGAACACCACAGTGACTCTGAACATGATACGTTCTTTTCCACATCTGCAACAAGTCAGTTCAACTTTGACTTTGCCAATTGATGGAGAACTTGACTGGCTTGCACAGAGCCCTCACCTTAGAGATGAATTAGAACAAAAATGGTGAGCCAGGGCTCACCACTCATGTTCCATAATCTAGTGGAAAGACTTCTCAGAAGAATGAAGAACCAACTCCATACAATACCCTTTTTTTTCATTTAAGTTTTGGATGTGCACACACATTTAGCAATATAGTGCAATATACAGTACTGTGCAAAAGTCTTAGGCCACCACTAGATTGGATCTTCCATTGTTTTAACAATGGTATAATGACAATAAATAATTATTTCTCTATTACAATACAACCAGAAAATACAGGGAATTTGCATGCAGTATTAAAAAACTGGAACACATTTTTAAAAGTGGCTTCTATAGGCTATAGTGGCATGTACATAGTGTGATGTCCCCTTATACATGAGCAATAGGACATTTACATTTACAGCATTTAGCAGACGCCCTTATCCAGAGCGACTTACATTTGATACAGTCTTACAATCCAAGCAATTGTGGGTTAAGGGCCTTGCTCAAGGACCCAACAGTGGCAGCTTGGCAGAGGTGGGATTTGAACCCTGGACCTTCTGGTCCATAGTCCAGTACCTTAACCACTAGGCCACCACAGTCCCAGCAATAGCAGTATCTGGCAGCTTCATCGTCAGGCCAAGTTGACCCTTCTACAGTCCGAAGAAACTTAGTCAGAAATGGTCTGTTTTGGAAGCGTAGCAGCCAAGAAACCACTTTTTTCAGAAAAGGAACAGGATGAAAAGGCTAGCATTTGCTAAAGCTCACAAAGATTGGAATGAAGATCGGCGAAAAAGAGTATTATGGACTACAAATCCAAATTTGAAACATTTGGATTCAATTACAGACAATATGCTGACCAATCTAATGGTGGCCTAAGACATTTGAACAAGACTGAATAGTAGTGTATATTGCCTATTTGAAACGATTGGAAGCAAATTAAACCTCTGCTACAGTTTGTGCTACACAAACTAACTATGCCTTAGCCCAAATGACTTTCCTATGCCTATGTTGGTTAATGTTTAATGATAAAACCATTCCCCTACCTGGCCTCCATACCCCTATTGTTCGGATATAACTGTAACTTCCTGTTGTGTTCGGTACAGTAACACACCCAGGAGAGAGCCTCACAACTATGCTGTGAAACACACATAAACAATGTCCCTTTAGCAACGCTATTATCTTTCACTATTGTCCAGCCGTGCTGTTATTCATTAACAATGCACATATCAGATAGCAGGCCTTGTTGGAAAACACAAACAAAGCATATCTTACTGGCATCCAGATGTCTGTGGCAGGAAAGGGGTTAAGTGCCAGACTGCATAATTGCATCTGACATGTGGCAGAGAGAGACAGATGTGACAGATGATGGTGGGAGGGATGGAGAGGGAGGAATATGGCCCATGTTCTGCGGCTTCTCCTTCTGATAAACCTCCACAAACATTTCCCTCATAAAGACCTGGAGGTAGTAAAACACGGCTCCCTTTTCAGGCCATCGTTTAAAGCATCTGGCGTACAGGGGGCAGAGGGCCTCGTCTAGATCCTGTCACAGTGTGCCAACTTGAGAACTCCCCTTCCAGCCCTTAACACATTCTTTCACAGACATACCTCCAATACAAGATTTCTCAGAGAATGCAAAAACACAACACAATGAGTTGAGTATTATACAATGTGTAGGACACAAGTAGCACTTTTGCTTCGTTTGAGTTAATTAAAAACTTTGGAAGGACACCTGACCTATATGGTCTATATTATCTACTCGTAAACTGTGGTCTCAACATCATAACAACCAAAGAAAATATGAACTGCTAATGTCTTTGTTGAAGACATGAAGGTTGTGTAGAACTTGATGTGAGAGTTATCAAACAAATGCAGTTTACATTTACAGCATTTAGCAGACGCCCTTATCCAGAGCGACTTACAATTGATAGTCTTACAATCGATACAATCTTACAATCGAAGCAATTGTGGGTTAAGGGTCTTGCTCAAGGACCCAACAGTGGCAGCTTGGCAGAGGTGGGATTTGAACCCTGGACCTTCTGGTTCATAGTCCTGCACCTTAACCACTAGACCACCACAGGTTTGTGCACAGTTCTGACTGTAGTAAAGAACTGTACATGATTTTTTCATTCCACAGGACAGAATACTCGAACATACCTGCATCTTCTGCTTATAGGAGGTATGCTGGCCATTACACAACAACACCACTGTCTCCTTGCAGCGTGCATTCTTTTGTGCACATAACAGAGGAAATAAATTGTAGGTCTTTCTGAGGTAAAAATACCAGCACATACAGTATTAAGAAATGCCCTGAGTATGTTTAGCCCAGCACAGAGCTGAGTTGAGAAAGTTTTGATAATTTGGCAAGTTTGGTCGCAAATCATCATACAAGCGGTCTCAGAGAAGAACTTTGCTAATTTCATCGTGTTTTTCTTTATTTTCACATCTACAATACCGGATTCTTAGTGCAAACAAGTCTCCATGAGTATGAAAAAGGTTCCTAAGAGCCAACCGAAAGCAAAACAGGAACTCAATGCTCCAGAACACTGGCTGCAGTTAGCTTAGCAGCTATGCTAGCACCCAGAGTTCACCAATAGTGTAAGTTTTTTGCTTTTACTTCTCACTTTCAATACATTACTCACTAAATTACATGAGATTTTTAAACACCTTATAATAAAATAAGCTTTGTGTTAATGATTTTAGCCAACTGTAGGTTAAAGTAAGTGTTTTAAACATCAACTTACTTATCATTACTTTGCTCTACCAAACTCTAAACTCCTCAGTTCATGATACATTTAACTGATGATGCATTTGTTTGAACATATCCCCTTTGTAAATCAGGGAGCACCTGTACAATACAACTCCATTAATGCTTTATACAGTGTGGATTTTCTGGGGGTCTGGAACAGATTAATTCAATTTACATTATGCCTTTTTGGAAAAATTGGCTCGGTAGTAGTTGTTTTTGGTACTTGCCAAGGCTTCTGGAACGAATTAACAACAAGAACAGAGGTACCACTGTATTAAAATTAAAGATTTCTGATGCACTGATGTCACAAATGTAGTTTCCAAGGGCATCAGTTCCATTACCATATGTTACTTATCATTATAAAACCGTGTATTCACATCACAGCAGATATTAGCAACACATTCCAGATTTTAGGTAATATCTTATGCTGTGGTGACTTATTGTAACTACAGCTTTGATTGGTTCTCTAAGTAGCATCAAATAACCATACTGTCTCATAAATTTGATATGTAACATCATTTTGAGGGTGATGTAGATGAATTACTATGTATTAAGTCTTAATACATAGTTAATAATGCTTAATGACTTAACTGTCAGAAATGCACAATTATCTATTTCAAATATGAATAACTGTCATAATACAAGGTAATTACACAAACATGTTCTGAAGCTAATATAAACCGATGTAGCTTTTTAGTGCAGTCATTAAGAGATAACAATCAGACCTTTTTTTTAAAAGGAATAAACCAAGTCTACATAAAAACCAGCAATGTTACATCTAAATATATCTGTACTTTCCCACGCCAAGTTAATCAAATGAGCTATGTCCCATCACTGAATATTTATAGGGAACGTTTTCGGTGTACAGAGAGTGAGAATCAATTTTCTGCTCTCCCTTGATAATTTATGGCTATTCTGAGAGAGAGCAAGGAGGGAAAAATGACACGTCAGGTCTATTGTATTTGGTGTAGTAGTAAACCTGCCAAAGTGTAATCACCTAGAGACATCTGACCCCTCTACAACCCTCAAGCAAGCACCCTAATCCAACCCTCACTGATAAATGAGCCTTGAATCCATGAGTGTCCATTTTAATATGACAAAGACCTGTTTTTCTTCCATCATGACACACGTTTTTGAATCCTTGGCTCGGTTTCTTTAAACTCTAAACACCAAACCACAGACATACAATGCAAAACTGCAAAATCTCTAGCAAAAGCAAACACTGCATTCAAAAGTGTTTTATCTAGTTCCAATATGGTTTCTTTTCTGTTTCAAAATGACAAACACATGTCATCATATGAATAGATATTTCTACAACCAATAACACACTGATGAAATAATAGCAATAATAAAAAAGTGGCTCATTTTTTTCAAAACATGAAAGACAAAAAACAAACGCAAAAATAACATAAAAAAGAAATTAGGATGCACTGTTCCTCCTATGTTGGTTTGGCCACAAAAATCTTCTGGAAAGAATCTTCCGGAGTGACGGATCCAGCTGACGAAAGCCTCCACATCAACTTCACCACATGCATCCTCCATTGCCTGGAGAAGAGACATGCGTGCAAGGGGATGGCATTTATACACCTTCCATCATCATGCTGAAAATCACTCTTCAGTTGGGTTTAGGAATGGGGAATATGGGGGAGCCACAAGCCAGTTGCGGAAACATCCACTGTTCCAAGTGACAACGTGGCACAGTGATTAAGATACTAGACTGTGGACTGGATGGTACATGGTTCAAATCCCACCTCTGCCAAGCTTCCACTATTGGGCCCTTGAGCAAGGCACTCAACCCACAATTGCTTGGATTGTATTAGTTGTAAGTCTTAATCCCTAAATGTAGTGTGACCAGTCATGTGACAAGCAGGTGTGTGTTATGAAGACCAAGGCTGGTCATGGACGATGCTTTGCTGGCTAAGCATCTGTAGCTTTTTGATAGTGCTAAAGCTCTGTCTTCCAAGTGAATAATTAAGCAACTAGTGTTTTCGCCTGTGAGGAGTAATCTGTTTTCACCCCAAACTCTTCCGGTACCAGTTCCCAGTCTTCACACCAAGATGTTCTTCCAGTACCAGTTGTAGCTGTACTTAAGCTGTTATTCTGCCATCACTTCCAGTCCTAATCCTGTTACTCAGACCACATCAGAGGGCAATAACTCCCCTTCCCTTCCCCCAGCTGACTAAGCATGCCATGCCAACAAAGCTTCCTGCTGAGGACACTAGATCTTATAGTGACTGTTTATTAATGCTGATAGTCACTCATATTATATATAACTATATTTTATATATACAGTGGGGCAAAAAAGTATTTAGTCAGCCACTGATTGTGCAAGTTCTCCTACTTAGAAAGATGAGAGAGGTCTGTAGTTTTCATCATAGGTACACTTCAACTATGAGAGACAAAATGAGAGAAAAAAAAATTCAGAAAATCACATTGTAGGATTTTTAAAGAATTTAATTGTAAATTATGGTGGAAAATAAGTATTTGGACAATAACAAAAGTTCAACTCAATACTTTGTAACATAACCTTTGTTGGCAGTGACCGAGATTAAACGTTTCCTGTAAGTCTTCACCAGGTTGGCACACACTGTAGCTGGTATTTTGGCCCATTCCTCCATGCAGATCTCCTCTAGAGCAGTGATGTTTTGGGGCAACACGGACTTTCAACTCCCTTCACAAATTTTCTATGGGGTTGAGGTCTGGAGACTGGCTAGGCACTCCAGGACCTTGAAATTATTCTTTTTTACACGGAGTCCCACTCCTTCGTTGCCGAGCGTTGTGTTTTGTGATCATTGTCATTCTGGAATGACCCAGCCACGTCCATCTTCAAAACAATGCGTTTCACTGATGGAAGGTGGTTTTTGGCTTAAAATCTTAAAATCTAAAATCAAATCCTCATATACATTCATGGCCCCCGTTTCATTCTTTCCCTTACATCACATGGATCAGTTGTCCTGTCCCCTTTGTAGAAAAACAAGACCCCAAAGCATGATGTTTGTTTGTTTTCCTCCACCCCCAGCTCCACAGTAGTATGGTGTTCTTGTTATGCCACTCATCATCTTTTTCCTCATTTTGAGTTGAGTTTTTACCAAAAAGTTCTATTTTGGTTTCTTCTGACCACATGATATTCTCCCAATCCTCTTCTGGATCATCCATATGCCAAAAATTAGACGGGCCTGGACATGTACTAGCTCAAGCAGGGGGACACGCCTGGCACTGCAGGATCTGAGTCTCTCTCGGCGTAGTGTGTTACTGATGGTACCCTTGTTACTTTGGTCCCAGCTCTCTGTAGGTCATTCATCAGGTCCCTCCGTATAGTTCTGGGATTCCTGATCACTGTTCTCATGATCCTTTTGAAACCATGATGAGATCTTGCATGGAGCCCCAGATCAAAGAAGATTATCAATGGTCTTGTATGTCTTACAATTGCTCCCACAGTTGATTTATTCACACCAACCCGCTTGCCTATTGTAGATTCACTCTTCTCAGCCTGCTGCAGGTCTACAATTTTCTTCCTGGTGTCCTTCAACAGCTCTTTGGACTTGGCCATGGTTGAGTTTGGAGTCTGATTGTTTTAGGCTGTGGACAGGTGTCTTTTATACAGATAACGAGGTCAAACAGCTTCTTAAACAAGAAGTTACAGGTCTGTGAGAACCAGAAATCTTGCTTGTTTGTGGGTGACCAAATACTTATTTTCCACCATGATTTACAATTAAATTCTTTAAAAATCCTACAATGTGATTTCCTAGATTTTGTTTTCTCATTTTGTCTCTCATAGCTGAAGTGTACCTATGATGAAAATTACAGACCTCTCTCATCTTTCTAAGTAGGAGAACTTGCACAATCAGTGGCTGACTAAATACTTTTTTGCCCCACTGTATCTCCCCTTTTGAGTCTTAGTCAAGTCAAATTTACTTCTATAGCCTTTCTTCAATGGAGCATTGTCTCAAAGCAATTTTACAATTTTAGATTATCTTCAAATATCTATGGCCAGCCCCCAACTGAGCAAGCCTAGGGCAACAGTGGCAAGGAAAAACTCCCCAAACGTTATGAGGAAGAAACCTTGGGAGGACCAACACTCAAAAAGGGACCCATCCTTCTTGGGTGGTGTAGATGATAGAAGTAAGAATGAAACTAATTTATCTAAACAAATAAGTTTTATAATGACAGTTCAAATAAAATAATGTAAAATATGCATAATCGGCATTATATATTCCCATACTAAGAGTCACTCTAGGATCTTGAGTCTAAGAAGGAGAGTCCTTGGCAGCACTGTCCCCAGCCGACCAGAGGAAGGAGAGAGAATGTGTGGGCATTGGTTTGCCCAGCAGCACGCATGAGGCGGCTGCCTTTAACACATCCCAAATGTTTATTCATTCATTCACTTATACACGTAAAGAAATACATTATCATTTTAACACAATGTTTACATTCAGTCGTGTTGACTATTAAAATCATATCTAAATGTAATGAAACCAATTTTTTGTTTTTGGTCTGATCAGGTGGAGCAAAACCATGTGACTTGATCCGGCAATCACAACTTGATACGTCACCGCTTATTTCGGCATAAGCGATACTCTAACATTTCCATGTCGTATTAGCATAAAACTCTTTTTGCAATATTTGGGAGTTTTTTTTTAATTTTGGACTTTTCAGGTATTTCTTTGCGCATGTTCAAAATTCACAAAAACTTGGAGGACGGAAAACTCACTACTGTCACCCTAGGCTTTCTCAGTTAGGGTTGTGGGCCTAGAAATATGTACAGCTACTTTGACACAATGCTCTGTTGTAAAAAAGTTCTATATAAACATATTTCACTTGACTTTCTTGGGCGTTGCCAATTGCTAAATTAAACCTGGCTTGGCTTAAGCCTGACTGATGTTGCTTTCCAATGGAGCACAATAGATATGAATTTCACATGTTGAGCATAATGTAGACAATTGCCTGGAGTGATTTGCAAAAAATGTGACTCAGAATTGAAAACTGAGTGTAAAGCAGAACTTATGCATACAGTTTTTCAAATGTGTTACTAGTTTTGCAGGTTTCAGTGTCAAGTTCCAATTTCACTATGTAAACAATTGTGAAAAACTAATATTATATGGTCTTTAATATCCAGGGGTGGCACGGTGGTGAATTGGTTAGCGCGTTTGCCTCACAGCTGCAGCGTCCCCGGTTCGATCCTGACCTCGATCCTATGCTTAATTGGCCCTGATCTGAGTATGTATGACTTGTTTTAGTGTAACCTTGCTTATCGATGTAACCTTATGTCTGTCATTAAATAGCCATTGATGCTGAAAGCAATGTTAAATAAACCAAACTATAAACAATTTTAATATCTCTGACTAACATTCAGTGCATCTGTTTCTACCTGCCTGACTGCTTGGACATACCTGACTTTAACTTGGCATATTTCCCTTAGGACAGCATGTGACATAATGGATAAGTAATAGATTAACTAAATAAAAACTTAATACCAGATTCTGAATGAGCTCAAAATCAAAAAGGGTGACAGCAATGCCCCAGTTTGATGCTCTCCGTGCCAAAATTCTGACCTTGGGATGTATTTTGTTACGCCAAAAAACGTGGCCCTGACCGCCATGAAATGTGCCCGTCCAGATGGTTTTGTGCAGCATCACCTTGCTAATTGTCAGTGATGGCATCAAAAGGACGGAGCCAAGCTGACAACCTGGCTGATGAGCAGCGAGGTAAACAGTGTGTGGTAGTCCATTACAAACAAACAGAATAGATAAATAAGATTTTTCACTCAACGCATTTTTCTCAAAACTCTAGATACAAATGCAAAACCACAAACGGAACACTCTTCGAATCCCTAGCAAAAGCAAACATTGCATTCATAACTGCTTTATCACTTTCTGCCTTGTTTTCTGCCTTTTGTAAAATGCCATCCTATGAACAGACCTTTCTACCAACCAACAACACACTGATGTCCTCAGCACAACACACTACTATGAATATTTTATCAGCAGGTTTATGGCTTCTGCATTTCCAGTGTTACACTGTAGCCAGTTGTAAAAGATTGTTACAGTAGGCTACTCAATGTGCTCAAACATACACTGCAATACAGTAACAAAAACGTTTTTCATAAAAAGCAGTATTTTGGAACATTTGGTGTTTTGTAACCCTTTACATACCCAACAGAAGAAAACCAGGCAAAGACAATCAGCAAGACAAATGGTTTACTGCTAAAAAAAAAAGGGATTTTTAAGCTCCTGCTTCAAGGTAGGATCTTTTTCTCAGCCTGAGTGACTGAAGCATGCTGTGATTGGTCCAGACACAAGCGCCTTGTTGAGGCAATTTTTAAATACACTTGTACACGATAGTTGTATAAACAATAGATCGTGCTAAAAATGGAAAAAAAATACAGGCAAATGGACTGACACTGAAGGATTTACTGAACCTTTGTGTGACGGAGGAGGTACAACATGATTTTGAGTCATCTAAGAGAAATTCATGTGGCTTACGTTATTTCAGTATCACACAGCATTCCTACTGATGATGTGAATGCAAAAAAAAAACCTTGACAGGACCAAGACAAGACCATCATACAAGAATAAAACAAAGAAAATGGAAAAAAATTTAATTACAGTCGTATGAAAAAGTTTGGGCACCCCTGATAATTTTCATGATTTTAGTTTATAAATCATTGGTTGTTCAGATCAGCAACTTGAGTTAAATATATCATATAGCAGATGAACACAGTGATATTTGAGAAGTGAAATGAAGTTTATAGGATTTACGAAAGTGTGCAGTAATTATTCAAACAAAATTAGGCAGGTGATGCATAAATTTGGGCACCCCCAAACAGAAAAAATTACATCAATATTTAGTACGTCCTCCTTTTGTAAAATAACAGCCGCTTAACGCTTCCACAGCTTCCAGTCTGGATTCTGGTTGAAGGTGCTTTGGACCATTCTTCTTTAGAAACATCTCCAGTTCAGTCAGGTTTGATGGTTTCCGAGCATGGACAGCTCACATTTGTCTAGGGACTGAGATGGCCATTCCAGAATGTTGTACTGGTTCCTCTGCATGAATGCCTTAGTAGATTTTGAGCAGGGTTTTGGGTCGTTGGCCTCGGTGCAACTTTGTCACTGATTCTTGAACATTGTTCTCAAGAATCTGGAGATATTAACTGGAATATGCGATCCTCAACTTTAACAAGATTCCTAGTACCTGCACTGGCCACACAGTCCCGCAGCCTGATGGAACCGCTACCAAATTTTACTGTGGGTAGCAAATGTTTGTCTTGGGATGTGTGCCGCTCCTTGTTATGTCCAAATAACTCAATTTTAGTTTCATCAGTACACAGCACTTTATTCCAAAATGAAGCTGGATTGTCCAAATGTGCTGTAGCACACCTCAAGTGACTGTGGCGTGTCTGCAGAAAAGGCTTCTTCTGCATTACTCTCCCATACAGCCTCTCCTTGTGCAAAGTGTGCTGTATAGTTGAACGATGATTAGTGACACCATCTGCAGCAAGATGAGGTTGTAGGTCTTTGAAGGTGGTCTGTGGCTTGACTATGACTGTTCTCACCATCCTTCGCCTCTGCCTATCTGAGATTCTTCTTGGTCTGCCACTTCGGGAGTTCCTTAACTAGAACTGTGTCTGTGGTCTTCCATTGCGTCACTATGTTCCTCACAGTGGAAACTGACAGCTGAAATCTCTGAGAGAGCTTTTCCCTTCCCTGAACCATGATGTTGAACAACCTTTGTTTTCAGGCCATTTGAGAGTTGTTTTGAGGCTCCCATGTTGCCACTCTTCAGAGAAGATGCAAAGAGGAGAAAAACTTCCATTTGGCCACCTTAACACTTTCTCATATTTGGATTCACTTGTGTATGTAGATCAAGGGTCAATGAGTTTACAAAACAAATTTTGTGTTCCAATAATTAATGCTAAAGGTATTCAAATGCAAGGGTTCCCAAATTTATGCACCTGCCTAATTTTGTTTGAATAATTACTGCACACTTTCTGTAAAACCTATAAACTTCATTTCACTTCTCAAATATCACGGTGTTCATCTGCTATATGATATATTTACCTGAAATTGCTGAGCTGGACAACCAATGATTTATAAAGAAAAATCATGAAAATTATCAGGGGTGCCCAAACTTTTTCATACGACTGTAGTTTGTACTTCACGTTACATTCATTATACATTATATAATAGAATTACAATTAGTAGTAAATAATATTATATTTCATAGATTTTAAAAAATATAACATTACATGATATATGGCCAAAAATTATTATTATATTAGCCTCTAGTCTTTTGTAACTTTTGGAAGCAAATGATGGTGACTGTTTCCCTTCTGCTCTCAAACTGAATCAGAATCACCACATAAATTCAACTGAATACAGCCAACAATTTCCATCCATTCTATCCATTTTTATTATTAAATGTGAAAACATCATCATAATAACAATTCCAGATTTTGCGGACATGGTGAAGTAAAGCAAGCGGGCGAAAATGCATACTTGAACACTGACTGGACACTGAACGTCAAAAGTAGTAACTTGTTTTCCCCTATCAGCCAACCTGCAAAATCAAATGCAGATTTCATTTAGGCATGTAGAGAAAGGACTGATTTATTTTGATTGAATGGATTGCTGACATTGCAATTTGCAAATTGTGCTGTTTATATTTAACGTTACCTCAGACTGCACTGGACTAACTGGTCTCGACAACAATTTCCAAGTCTACCTTACCCAGAGATCGAGACAAGACCATATCCAAATGGTCTCGAGCGGACTCAGGTACTACAACACTATGGTTTGGTGCAAAAGTGGCTATAGAACAACACACTTACCGACCAAAGTATCCACACATTGTCCCAGATGATAACATATCTGGGCTGTTCTGGTCATCTGGAACGAGTATGCCATGTATTCTGTCCAGGAATGGGATGAGGAGCTTGGTATTGTAGGCACCAAGGTTGGCATGCCGATGGAGGACGTTTTGCTGGCTAATGGCTGCGCAGATGGTGATATTCCCTCAACCCTGTCCAGGGACATTCACAAATGGTACAGTGGCCAATAATGTTCCGTCACCGTCTCCTTTCTTTGATAGGTTAAAGCCAATCTCATCAATAAAAATAGAAATGTGCTGAAATGCCAAAGCATCCGGCTACAATACTCTTTGAAACAGATAAGACAATGAGCAATAGACCTACAGCAGTCAATATGGTGAGGAACAATACACTGGATTACACTAGTGTAATGTATCTATACAGTGCTTCCATGAAGGGAAACTCACAATATAGAACTTGCACATATTCAAAGCACTTTCCTTTAACCCTCTCTGACTCAAATGGCAGCCTGTGGTATTTCGGTTGCACCTCAATACAGGGTGCAATGTAGACAAGATAGACAAGTCTATCTAGATCTTCATTCTGCTTGCATCATGGCAACTTTTTTTTTAGTTTTTATGCAAAAATCTTCTACTGTGGTTAGTCACTGCTTTCACTTAAATAAAAGCAACTAAATTGTAAATTCTTTCACATTTTAACCCTGCTTTTCATACTTTGTGACAATGTCACAGGGGCTCTTGTACCTACTCCCAGAGAACACAGGGTATAGCCTAAGCACACTCACTGAAAAAATCTGTATATAAAATTACTGTGGTACCTCAGTTCTTGTTGTTAATTCGTTCCCGAAGGCTTGTCGAGAACCGCAAACGAGTACCGAGCAAATTTGTTCCAATAGGAATAATGGAAATTGAATTAATCCATTCCAGACCCCCAAGAAAATCCACACATGCATTAATGGAGTTGTATTGTACAGGTGCTCCCTAATTTATGAAGGGGATATGTTCAGACAAATCCATCATAAGTTTAGCTTTAAAGTGCTTGGTGGAGCAGTCTATAGCTTATCATAGCGGAGCCTATGTTTAAAACATTATAGCTTAACTTACAGTTGGCCAAAATCACAAACACAAAACTTATTTTATAATAAAGCGTTGAAAAATCTCATGTAATTTAGTGAGTAATGGATTGAAAGTGAAAAGTAAAAGCAAAACACTTATTGGTGAACTCAGGGTGCTAGCATAGCTGATCATGCTAACTGCATCCTGTGTTCTGCAGGATTCCGATCCTGTTTCCCTTTCAGCTGGCTGTCAATACTAACCTTTATAAGACCCATGGAGACTTATTTCCACTAAGAATACACTACTGTAGACATAAAAATAGAGAAAGACGATAAAAACAGCAGAGATCTTCACTGAGCCAGGGCTATCGTGAATCTGAGTCTATCATGAACTGTGTACTGAATCCTGAATGAGTCAAGCGGCTCGACTCATACAAGTTTACGCAAGTGCAACAAGCTCACTCAAAATGAGAAAAGAAAAACGGAGCCAAAAATGAAAAAAAGTGGAAAAAAAGCTAACATTTCATGTTAAATTTTGCAAGATAAAGATTTAAAATGAATCGCTATTCTTGTGGTCTGGGTGCGTGCAGGTTGGGGGATAGTTTTTCTTAAAAATTGTTGGGTGCTCCAAGGAAAAAAGGTTGTGAACCACCGAGCTAGTGTGCTATACAGCTGTTCCAGCTGAGCACTTTCTAAGCTATATACACCTTTATTTTCTTTATTTCTGCAAACTAACAGCATTACATTTGACTGTTATGTTGCTGGGCTTTTGAATAAACATTATGCTTCCTACAGTTAACACACATATGACCTACAGTATTTCTGCACAAAAACGTGCACCGGTTGTGTTTAAAAAAAGGTCTTAAAAATATACTTGTAAATGGTTAAGTTAATTGTCCAGCAATGTGTCAGTTTGCTCTCTTAACTTCTTCTCACTGGGGAAACTCAAAAAAGAGCCATGTTGTGTCAACATGGGTGTCCAACATTTGCAGAAAAGTGGAACAGCAAATTATACTTTGTAGACTGTGTAATGCTAGGCTATGTTAAACAATCCAGAGCATCTGCCATAGAAGTCCCTGAGAATTAGTTGTAAGTCTATGAATCATAAATAGCATACTCTGTCTGGCACTTAAACAGAAAAGGCTGACCAGTGACAGACTTGAATTGATGGTGTATGTCTTAAACCAAGAAGTTGCTTTGAAACCATTGTGTCCACATTACAAACATAGACTGCGAGTACTGATAGAGTTAAACATGTATACATGTATTCATTCATCTGTCCTGACTGAAACACAGCTTCTACAAAAGCCTGCTATAGAGTTCATTTCCAGTATATAGATCAAATGTTCCACTTCATAAACTCTTTGATTCTACATTTGAGGTTTCACACTTTGAACCACAACAAAAAAAACAAGTGAAGCGCAGAAATTTATAGTACTATCAGGTCCAACCTCAATCAGAAAAAGTTGGGAAATATGGAAAATTCAAATAAGATGCAGAGCATCTTATTTACTTTGCCTTTTACTTCATTGCAGACAGTATGATATTACATGTTTTGTCTGGTGAACTCCATTTCTTTGTTAATATTCATTCATTCCTGCATTTCAGGCCTGCAGTATATTCCAAAAAAGTTGGGAGCAGTCCCCAATATAGCAGTCCTCCTTACCTCGCAAATGGTATGATCCAAGTGATGGCTTTGTGGCTCATATGCTGCCTTCAAGTGGTGTCGGAAATATCGTATTTACGAGATGAGATCACATAAACGTCACCGTAATGTCGTATTTACCAGTGGGAAACTCGGATTTTTCGATAAGCCCCGACTTTCCGAGTTGGGGGCGTGTCAGTAACGAAACATCATGGCGGCTACTAGCATGGATGCTGCTACTACAGTAACCGTAAAGTTTTTACTTTACTAACAGTAGTTTTGCATGTTAACTGTACAGTTTAAGCTTGTGTACATTTTGTCCAACTTGCACTAATGTTAATGAGGAATTACAACAAAATAATATTATATAATATAAAATATTAGTCATCTAATTCGTGTCCTGTTCGCTTCATTCTCTTCAAGTAAGGCTAAATAAACTTGCTGGTTTTGCCTATACAAAAATAGAAGTAGTTAAAAAAAAGGTTTCTTTTGGCGTCACCACTCGATAAAAAACACTTGAACGTACATTATGTCGTAAGTACCACCTCCGAACTCGGAAGTAGGAACTTCCGAGGACGACTTGAAGGCAGCAATAGGCCCAGTATTAAAGGAAGTTCTCTCAGATTTGTTGGTGTCTTTAAAGTCAGAGTGTTTCCCCAACCCAAAAAGTCAGATGTTCTTCCTTCACAAGTGTGGGAATGACAGTCCAAAACTGCTTTAAAATGTACAGTTTTTGTTTAAAAAAACCAAACAAAAAAAACTGGGGCAGGTCTCATTGGGTGCTCAGCAGAGGATCTCCTCTTTGTCAACAAATGTGTGAGAAAATTACTGAAATGTTTAAAAACAATGTTCCTCAAAGACAGGAAGGGATCTGCATATTTCTCCACCTATAGTCAGTTAGAGCAGCACCTGGCCTTCTTCTTCTTCTTCTTTCGGCTTCTCCCTTTATCAGGGGTCGCCACAGCGAGTTAAACGTTTCCACCTCACCCTGTCCTCCACATCCTCTACTCTCACCCCAACTCCCTGCATATCTTCATTCACCACAACCAAATAACTCCTCTTTGGTCTTCCTCTCCGTCTCTTGCCTGGCAGCTCCATCGCCAACATCCTCCTACCAAATCCACTATCCCTCCTCTGCACATGTCCAAACCATCTCAGTCTTCCCTCTCAAATTTTGTCTCCCAATTTTCCAACCTGTGCTGTCCCTCTGATGATCTCATTCACCTGGCCTGTATGTGGTTTTTTTATCTAGAGATAGATTACAAACATAATGGGTTATCACTTGTTTTTTGTCAAAAAGAAGGATTGCGAAATGAACAAATCCATCATTGACATCAGCAGCAACAACAGCGTAGTCTAACATGCCATATACTCTAATTACCTGCACTTATGCCTAGGTTGTTTCAAATAAAACTCTATCCTCAGAAATGAGCATATGGCAGATGTATATGGCAGACAGAAAGAATAAGAAAAACCCCTCATACATCCCTAAACCCATATTCCCAGCTACTCCAACAGCAACGCCTGTTTCTAGTCTGCTAGTGCTGTGTGCTAAAGTGCATTATGGCTCTAGCTTGAATAAAGGTCACACTGACGCATGTTACAAATCAGTGAGGACAGCTTCAGCAGACAGGAGGTGTCAAGTTGGAGGGAATGTGAAGGAAAACCCCAGTGATCTTTCAGGCCACACGGGTACACGCTTAGTCATTAACATAAAGGAAGACGTGTGAGCTCGCGTCATCAGATAATGAGCTGGAAAATGTCGCTGAGTGAAATGTGACACTCATTAACTTGAGAACACCTGAAATAATCAAACCTTAGTTCTAACCAAACCTTACTCAAAGTACTATAGGTTATAATTGCCTCTGGTAGAAGTATTCAGATATCTTATAAATACATACACAAGTAAGAGTAAATAAGTGTCTGCTGAATAGTAGTGGCTAACTGGATAAAGTATAGGCATGTGCAGATTAAAAACTGCATACGTTCTGTTGAACAAGTCATTGACTGAAATGGTAGGTGACTGGACAGTACCATAGTCACATAGGCTACTGTAATGTAAATATAAAGAGTATTATCCCAGGAAAGCTGTGTGCAAACAATACGTAAATGCAGAGAAACAGCTAAAACACAATTGATTGATGAGTGACGACTGATGCTTTTGTTTGCCAAAAGCCAAACAAAGAAGTACTACTTACAATAGGACAGGCACAAACACAAACTCCATTTACAGTTACAACCCCAATTCCAATGAAGTTTGGACATTGTGTAAAACATAAATAAAAACAAAATACGATGATTTGCAAATCCTTTTCAACCCATATTCAATTGAATACACTACAAAGACAAGATATTTAATGTTCAAACGGATAAACTTTATTGTTTTTTTGCAAATATGATGCCTGCAACACGTTCCAAAACAATCGAGACAGGGGCAACAAAAGACTGGGAAAGTTGAGGAATGCCCAAAAAAACCACCTGTTTGGAACATTCCACAGGTGAGAAACAGGTGAGTGTCATGATTGGGTATAAAGGGAGCATCCCCGAAAAGCTCAGTCATTCACAAGCAAGGATGGGGTGAAGTGTCCAACAGTTTAAGAACAACGTTTCTCAATTTGCAATGGCAAAGAATTTAGGGACTTCATCATCTACAGTCCATAACAACATCAGAAGATTCCGAGAATCTGGAGAAATCTCTGCAAGTAAGCGGCAAGGCCGAAAACCAACACTGATTGCCCGTGACCTTCGATCCCTCAGGCGGCACTGCATTAAAAACCGACATCATTCTGTAACGGATATTACTACATGGGCTGAGGAACACTTCAGAAAACCATTGCCAGTGAACACAGTTCATCGCTCCATCTACAAGTGCAAGTTAAAACTCTACCATGCAAAGCAAAAGCCATATATCAACAACACCCAGAAACGCCGCCGGCTTCTCTGGGCCTGAGCTCATCTGAGATGGACTGAGGCAAAGTGGAACAGTGTCCTGTGGTCTGACGAGTCCACATTTCAGATTGATTTCGGAAATCATGGACGTCGTGTCCTCTGGGCCAAAGAGGAAAAGGACTGTCCAGATTGTTATCAGCTCTAAGTTCAAAAGCCAGCATCTGTGACGGTATGGGAGTGTGTTAGTACCTATGGCATGGGTAACTTGCACATCTGTGAAGGCACCATTAATGCTGAAAGGTACATATAGGTTTTGGAGCAACATATGCTGCCATCCAAGCAACATCCAGGGACGTCCCTTCTTATTTCAGCAAGACAATTCCAAGCCACATTCTGCACGTGATACAACAGCATGGCTTCGTAGTAAAAGAGTGCGGGTACTAGACTGGCCTGTCTGCTGTCCAGACCTGTCTCCCACTGAAAATGTGTGGTGCATTATGAAGCGCAAAATACGACAACAGAGACCCCGGACTGTTGAGGGACTGAAGTTGTACGTCAAGCAAGAAAGGGAACGAATTCCAACTACAAAGCTTCAACAATTAGTGTCTTCAGTTCCCAAATGCTTATTGAGTGTTGTTAAAAGGAAAGGTGATGTAACACAGTGGTAAACATGCTCCTGTCCCAACTCTTTTGGAACGTGTTGTAGGCATCACATTCAAAATGAGTGAATATTTGCAAAAATCAATAAAGTTTATCTGTTTAAACATGAAATATCTTGTCTTTGTAGTGTATTCAACTAAATATAGGTTGAAAAGGATTTGCAAATTATCGTATTCTGTTTTTATTTGTTTTACACAACGTCCCAACTTGCACAAAAAGTCTCTAAACACATCAACTGAGTTAGAACAGTCTCAAGTCCAAAATGTGAGCTAACAAGCGTGGAAAAACATGAACATTAATTTAGTTACTTTTACACACACACACACGACAGACTTCTGCCCTTAAACTCCCACCTATGCTCATAGATTGTCAGTGTTGATTGGCTGTTTATGGCCGTAACATCTGGAGTTAAAAGATTGTTATTTCCTACCATAATTTATTGTAACAGTTAAGACCTCAGTGTGGGCTGTTTAGCAAGGCTTTGTGCACCTTGTGCACTTGTACGTGCTGTAAGTAACTGTCGATATGTCCGTCTGCAACATGTTGTAAATGTAGTAGTGGGTTATTATTTATTAAAGAAGCACATTACAGGACAAGCAGTGACTATGATGGCGAAATCAAACTAACCACACTGTATTACTTATACACAAAATGTTTTAACTCATCAACTCATTGCGTGACCTAGAAGGAAAACTTTCTCTTAAAGCAGACCAGTACACCATTTCCATGGCTTAATTCTAATACTACTCACAATTCATTAAATTAAATTCTGTTCTTAACATGGTCCAACTAACATTGTTTTGATGAAACCTCAGTTTTCATAAGTTTAACATGTTTAATAAGTGCTGGTCCATATATAATATTAAGAACCATAACAGGACTGGCCATAGTGTAACTGACTTTCTGTAGTAAGTTGGTAGCAAGTTATTTTATTGACCGAGTTGCTGGGTATATTGTTTGATTGATCTTAATGTCTACAGTATGTGCACTGAATTGCT